>CAJHNH020003090.1:41628-568607 GCA_905116865.2 Candidula unifasciata
ATGCCTCTCCATAATCCGCGATCTCCTTCAGCATGTATCAGTTCGTGTGCCGACAGTCTGACATCTACCGCTGCTAAATCCTCCAATCGGAAGAACACAGTATTGCTAATCGGCTTTCATCGTCTGTAATGTCTCGAAAGTGGTCAACGGTCGCTAATATCGTCTGCAGAAACGTTCGAAATTGTCAACGATCGGTATTTATCGTCTGCTACTACTACCGTGTGCAATGTTGATATTGATTGTCAAGTAATCCTAGTTTTGCCGCAATTTGTTCCTTGACAGAAAGTCCGTATTTTAGATATATGTGAACACCGTTCGGATATTTTTTGATATTTTATGGCCATATTGTGCCATCATATTACGGCCGCCATTTTATGGAGAAGTTCAAAGTCAGCGTCTCTTTCACTGTGTGTTACTAGTAAGACTTTCTCTCCAGCACTCCTGACACATCCATAGGCGCTCAGATTCCCCTCTCAACAAATTCATCAGCGTCGCACGGTTAATAGTGCCAGCCCTATGTTAGTTATCAAGACTTCGTGTGCTTCTCATGCTTGGCTGTGCCGTTCTTTACTCCAAATTCTCCTATTCTTAGCAGTGATGTGGACACGCTTCCAAAATACCCAGAACGTCCTATCTCTCTAAGGGCAATTACATCGTCTGCGTGATCAATGGGAAAGTTCTCTCACCAATCAAAGATTATCCCATGCAGGTTCCTGATACTTACTTTATGTTGGCGTCAGTGGCTTAGGCGTTGTGAGCACACTTCGTAATGCCGGCGTGCCAGGTACGACCCCACTTGTAGGCGATTTGACAGCAAACCGCCTTGCTTTGGATGGTGGTACTGATAGCTGACCGTAAAGTAAGTAGCGGCAAAATTCTGAACTTCTGCGTTCGACATCAGTCATGCTACACGTTGAGTCCCGTCTGGGTCAAAAATAGGATTGTGCGTTTAAGGTCGCCACCGGTTCCCCATAGCTTCTCTTGCAATGTGGATCCCCTGGGCCAGATCCACAGTCTTTGCTGGGAGAGGTAAGGACAGTACTGGAGTATGTGCTCAGGGGTTTGTCTTTCTGCTCCACAATCACAGGCAGCAGATTCTTTTATGCCTATCCTGTACAGGTGTGCTCGAGGACCACAGTGTCCAGTCCGAAGTCTAAAAATTGTTGTTTGTTCTTTCCTGTTGAGTTTGTTTATGCTGTCACTCTCTGGTCTGTAATCTCTATTCTGCTTTCTCCACTCCCGCTTGAAAGAATGCTTTAGTGCTGTTTTGGTTTCCTTGTAGTTGTGTGGTGGATGAGGTTGTCCCAGCTTTTGCCAACTCATCTGCTCTCTCATTTCCTTGAATACCACAGTGGGCTGGTATCCACTGCAAGACCAGTTCTGCTTCCTTGGAGAGTAAGCCAATGTTGGTCCTTAGATCTGCAATTAGTTTGTCTTGTTTTTTGGTTGATAGTGCTTGGAGAACAGACAATGAGTCACTAAGTATGCTGAACAAAAATGTATATAAATATATGTGTATGTGTGTGTGAATAACAATCAACGTGACTGCCCATTAGACATACCCATGCATGCTCAGTCCTCCTTTGTAGCAGCCACTTCAAGGTTCCTCTACTGACTGTGTCAATGAAAGTTGGTTACGGTGTCTCTTATTATGACTTTGAAGACGGTACTGTACGTGCTTTATCAAGCTTCAGTCCCAGCACATGCAATTAAGTTAACGTCAAAGATTCGTTTCTGTCTCCCAGTATAGTCCCTAATGCACCTATGATATGTTCTACTCATGCATCTTCTCCTTGTGTGTGCACACCCAGTCGATTGTGCATACTCATGCCTACAGCGCATCTTTCAATTTCTATAACTCTTTCAGTACCATGCAACATGTGATGCATAACAGACTTTTCCACATGAATTCCTGCCATCGCATAATGTATTCGCCCCCATTTTACTATTGACCACGTCACACTCAAGAAATCTGGCTTCCATATTAACCACTTCCACTGCGTGATGTGCCTTGTGAATGTTATGCATTATTAACTTTTCTTTGTGGTCATTTATTCCCTTGGGCATTTGCTGTGATAAACCTCTGTGACTGAAAGCGTTGTACTATGCAATCTGCTAGGAGTACTCCAGTGAGGCAATGCCGAAATTTTCAGTGATGATTTTTCTGGGGTAGCTGTTCATTTTAGACCTACTTTACATTGTGCTTTGATTCCAAAGCTGTATTCTGCTCTTGTTAACCTTCACTCAGTCAGTCTTTTCTTGCCAGTTCCTTTTAATTCCGGATTTCTGCATTTCAGCGGCATACTTTACATAGATGCATCTTTTCAATATATTCTAGCCAGTACTGAACCCAAAGGATGCAAGGGCAGCAGTCAAAACTATGTCTCCTATTTTTGACAAATGATACACCACACTAGCAACACTGAAGAAACATGACTTCCATAATAAGCAACAAATAACAACTATAGCCTATGAATGATAGTGCAACTTGTCCAGTGACCTCCGAGGCATAGGTCCCACTACTAGGGAAGCGTAAATGGATCAGTCTTGGCCAGGTTTGCTACAACTTCATACACACGACAAGTCAAAATGATAAGAAATACCATGCAACCGTAAGTCCAACAATTTCAAGCTGTTTATTCAGTGAAAAAGTTCATCCTCGTACTTTACACATACAAAAGGGTTCAATGAGTTGCCTTGTTCAAAAGAAAACAATACATTGGTCCAAAAACTCAATAAAACTTGCTCCCTCTATTGTAACAGAGTAAGATCATAGTTTGTTAGGAGGCACAACGCTAGAATATTAGGAGATCAACAAGTATTGGTAACCTTCAATTTCCCGCCAAAACTGAAAATTGACATCATTACTTGTTTGTTAGAAAATAGTATTTTGCGTTGTATTTGATGAGAAGAAAGTCAACAAGTTTTAGAAACAATTTTTATAAATAGTATTTGACGTCATTGTTGGCCTTGCCCTTTCAGAGAGAGTCTAGTAGCACTTGTTTTGTAGGAGTCTATTGATGTCAATTGTCAGTTTAAATACTATATCTGCGTAGAAAAGGATGATGAAATCCAATGCAGTCGAGATATTTTTAGAAAATCCCACGTGAAAACCTACCTAGTAAACAAGTTGAGACGTACTAGAATATTCTAGAAGCAGAAAGAGCGAGAAGAAAACAAATACCTAGCATTCCAGCATCCAGGTATAAATAACGAGTAACAAAGCACTTCAGCAATTCTTTAGTCCACAAGACTCAAGAGAGAAGGGACTAATCATATGGACCCTAAAAGCAGCCTTCACTTGTAGAGATGTCAGCTCAACTCAGAGCATGCCTTCAGTCGTTGAGACTCAGAGGACGAGCGACTAGTCTCAATTATCCACGTAGTTGTGGAGATGACAACTCAACACTAGAAGCAGAGGAACCAGTCACAAGGAACCTCGAAGACAGCCACTAGAGAGCAAAGCTAAAACAAGACATCGAGCTAAAGAGACAACACACAAGATACGTGGATCCATGGTCAACAGTGACACATTACGTAGGAACTATAGAGATGTTAGAGTCGACGATCAAGCCGTTAGTACCAAACAGCACTAGAAGCCAGGTGGCAGTTACAGACAATAGAACCAGCTAACAAAGTAACTAGAGATAAAGAACACAACGCGAACCTACGAGTATTTAGCCATAGAGAGAACACAGCGCCATTCATGGTATCATTGATGTATTTGGGACATTGTTTAACTATCACAATAAAGACAGTGTAGACGAGAACTGTTGTTTCCAGCAATTTTATTATACAGGCATCAGAGCCACGTGAGAAGCATGCAGATAGTGAGACATCATTATTATCAGCACTACTTTCTTCTCGTCTATAATCCTCCAATCGACTCCTCCTGTAGCAAACCTAAAGACGAACCTAGGTGTGACAACAATATACACAACAAAGAAGAGAGTTGTGCTACACTATCTATGATTACCTCTTCTTGTATCAACTGTGGTAACTTCATCCACATTGAAAGCTTTAAGAACTACCAGTTTCAAGGAATTAACAAAATACACATAGTTTATTCAAACATCATAAATGAGTTTACTAATACCATATTTGGGGTGAAAAAAAAAAAAACTGGCTCTAAATTAAGAAAGTGAAATTAATGGCCTCTCTAATGCCGACATATATCTCAAAATTAGGTGCTGTACCAGGTCAATTTGTTAAGTACTTTTTACGTTCAACACAATATATGACCATTTTCATGCACAGACGTTATCTCTGTCACACAAGCGAAAGTGCCCAAAATGGTTGAGAAAGCAATAAGACAGATATAGTCCCAAAAATGGTGATAACACAACATCAAAATCTGCAAATGTATTAAGAAGGTGATAAAAGAGGTGCCATGGAAAGAACTGCCGACAAATCAGCATCAACATTTTTGTGATCCACACATTCCCTGAACATTACACAGATAGAGAGAAACAAGCAAAGCAGGATAAAACATTGTGCCAAAAACTGCGGTTATTACCACTTTTGCGGTGTAGGCAGGGTGGACATTGAGCCTGGAAATTTACGACTGCTTAGAGACACCGTGGATTGGTGGAAAATAAACATGTCATAATTTCCCACCGTGGTTCATAATGTCAATCGTTATCTTTGTGCACCACCTACGAGCATAACAAGAGAACGTCCATTTAATACTGCTGGAAATAGCTTTAGTGAAACGTGAAGCTGTCTTAATGCTGACAACATGAAACGACTGATTTTGTTAAAAGCTAATGCAGCTTTCATGCATTAACTAAGCTGTCAGTGACAATTTACAAGTTTAGTTACTTGTTATAATGCTTAGAATACTTTCATTCCTAGTTATTAGTTACCACACACTGACTGAACAATGCAAAACATAAGAAGTTTTTAAATGTTTACTATTATGTACTACATTTTGTGAAGTAAAAGTTCAGCATACATTTGACATTATGAAATTTTTTTTAAAGAGATTAATTGTATACATCTTGCTTCTTTAAAACCTCTTCTTGACAAAATCAGAGAGTTTGGTTAACGATTCGTCCTTCCAAGGTACAAGTAGCCTTTCAGCAACTTACTTTTTTGGGCCATGTAGTTGGTGACAGTATTCTTTAACCGGAAGATCACAATGTGGACTGTTGAATAAAAGTGTTACAATCACTGTACTCAACGACGGTAGGATAATTACTTTCCTCCAACATGGAGCTCAGAGACTTTGCTCTCCCGCGAACTGCGGCATCAGGACATATAAATACAAGCCTCTGTTCATCCTACCTTTCTTGTAGTGACGTCGTGTCTCTCATCATATCTTATGTTCATTAGCGGTCGTCAATAGTGTGAATCTTCGGATTGCACACAACAGCTTATCCCCCCTTCCGGTTGAAGAATACCGTCACCAAATACATGACCCAAAAAAGTAAGTTTTTGTAAGGCTACCTATACCTTGGAAGGACGAATCGTTAACCCAAACTCTCTGATTTTATCAAGAAGAGATTTTAAAGAAGCAAGATGATCATTCAAATTGTCATGGAATAGTAGAAAATAATCCAAATAATAAATCAAGTCGGAACGACCGACAGACAGTTTCCTTACTAGCGAGTGAACGTGACTGGACCATTGGTGAATCCAAAACTCATAAATCTGAATTGGAAAAGACCTAGAGGCGACTGAAAAGCCGTAAATTGTTTGGACTCCTCCGCCAGCGGGATCTGCCAATACCCTTTTGACAAATCCAGTTTAGTGAAAAACTTTGCTGTTGCCAACATATGGAACATATTGTCTATGTTTGGCATATTCTCTGCATCTATCACAGTAATGCGATTAAGCTTGCGGTAGTCTATACATATGTGGATGGTTCCACCCTTTTTCCTTACTATTACCATAGAGAAAGAATAGGGTGAGGTAGATGGCTCAATCATACCTAAACGCAATATTTCTCCCAATTCTTTTTCCACCAAACTTTCATAGTGTAATGGCAAATTGTATAGTCGTAATTTGATAGGTCGATCATCCACTAGCTTGATTGTGTGAACAGCCTGCGATGTCCTTCCCAAAATGACCGTGAATATGGTTGAAAACGACGCAAGAAGTTTTCTAACACGACCCGCATATTCCTGAGGCATGGAGGCTGAGATCTCCACATACCTCCAGGATTCCTTAGGGGTCAGGGAAGGTAGTACAATAGGCAAGTAGGACTTCTCCTCAGGATTATCTGGTGTTTCAATAACCACATGACAGAAACTCGATTCTAGTGGTACATCTGTGTTTGGAGTCTCGCCCCCTTCCGTCGCAACATCAATGATTTCCTCCAGACGTTTAGGTCGCGGTGTAAAATAATTGAGCATATTGATATGATAGACTTTCGTGTGTCCTCTTACATCCACCAAATAGTCAACTGAAGATATCTTCCGAACCACCCGGAATGGACCTTGCCACTATGACAACAAACGATTCGAACCGTCCTGAAGAAATAGAAGAACCTCGCCAGAAGGCTTTAGAGAAACAAGCCTGCGTCCCTTATTGACATACTCGCGTTGTCGAAATCTCGGCTTGGCGCCCATTACTGTAAGACGATATTGTGTTTATAGATATATTCCGTGAAATGTAGTCCCAGGTCCATGCCGTACCAAGTCCAAGTAACTTATTACTCTAGGGGTAACAAATGTCAAAATCAATGACATGCAGAAAAACGCCATCAACAAGGTCAACTGTTGCAACTTCTACATTTGAGAAAACGTTGTTGACAGGCAATATCAACATTTTTATTCAACAGCTCTCCACAGATTTAATGTGTGTCCATGAAATGAATATGTTACAATCACTGTTCTCAACGATGGTAAGATAATTACTTTCCTCCAACATGGAGCTCAGAGACTTTGCTCTCCTGCGAACTGCGGCATCAGAACAACGGTAGGGTAATTCCTTTCCTCCAACATGGAGCTCAGAGACTTTGCTCTCCCGTGAACTGCGGCATCAGGACATATAAATACAAGCCTCTGCTCGTCGTACCTTTCTTGTAACTGTCCAATTCTTCTGTGACGTCATGTCTCTCATCATATCTCATGTTCATCAGTCGTCAATAGTGTGAATCTTCGGATTGCACACAACAGTATACACTATTCGTATTCGGCGGATTAGTTAGTTCCGTTTTGTGTATTCGGCCAAAATAGTGATAAAAACCTATTCGGTACAGCTTTACTTTAATCCAATCTTGATTACAAACTTCTCAAATAAAACACTGTGGAAAAAGTGTTAGGCTTTACAAGCCTATGTGGAACGACTCGGTGATACTCAGTGGGGCAGGTAGACAGTCAATCTTCTTTAACATCTTCATAAACTCAAATGCCTCAGAATGATCTTACTTAGATTTCATGAGATCAGCTGTTAAAAAAAAACACCACACAACAACTAGGACTCTGGTAAAGTTTCTCTCCTGCTCTGATTCTGACAGGCAACCAAGTGAGCTACTGTAATAAATGATGAAATACAATTCACAATTTATACGGTCTCTCTTGCAAGCATTTCCTTGTGGATACTCGGACTGCATGCTTCCGCAACTAATCCTGTGTGTATTCTCTTATGTGTCCTAAGACTACCTCTCTGAGTAAATAATGCACCACAATCATCACATTTGTAAGGCCTCTCTCTTGTATGTATTCTCTTATGTGCCTTAAGAGTGCTACTCTGAGTAAAAGATGCATCACAATCATCACATGTGTAAGGTTTCTCTCCTGTGTGTGTTCTCTGGTGACTCTTCAGTGAGCCAGCTTCAGTAAAATATGCACCACAATCATCACATTTGTAAGGCCTCTCTCCTGTGTGTGTTCTCTTGTGTCTCTTTAGATGGTCAGCTTTAGCAAAAGATGCACTACAATCATCACACTTGTAAGGTCTCTCTCCTGTGTGTGTCCTCTTGTGTCCCTTCAGATGGCCAGATTTAGAAAAAGATGCACCACAATCATCACACTTGTAACGTCTCTCTCCTGTTATTATTCTCTTATGTGTCTTAGGAGTGCTAGCTTCAGCAAAAGATGCACCTGATGCTCTAGTATGTATTCTGTTATGTTTCTTAAGAGTACCACTCTGGATAAAAGATGCACCACAATCATTACATTTGTAAGGTCTCTCTCCAGTATGTGCTCTCTGGTGTCTCTTCAAGGAGCCAGCTTCAGTAAAATATGCACCACAATCATCACAATTGTAAGGCCTCTCTCCTGTGTGTGTTCTCTTGTGTTTGATCAGATTGCTAGCTGTAGTGAAAGATGCATCACAATCATTACACTTGTAAGGTCTCTCTAATGTATGTGTTCTCTTGTGTGCCTTCAGATGGTCTGTTGTCATAAAAGACATACCACAATCATCACATATGTAAGGTCTTTCTCCTGTATGCCTTTTCCTGTGTACATTTAGATGAACAGCCTGAATAAACGTTGCACCACAATCACCACACTCGTAAGGTTTCTTTCCTGTGTGTATTCTTTCATGTAATTTCAGACTTCCAGACTGAGCAAAAGATGCACCACACTCATCACATTTGTAAGGTCTCTCCCCAGTATGTGTTCTCTTGTGTAATTTCAGGCTGCCAGCTTGAGCAAAAGATGCATTACAATCATCACATTTGTAAGGTCTCTCTCCTGTATGTGTTCTCTTGTGTGCCTTGAGATGGCCAGCTTCAGCAAAAGATGCACCACAATCATCACACTTGTAAGGTCTTTCTCCAGTATGCGTTCTCTTGTGTGCCTTTAGATGACTAGCTTGAATAAAATATGCACCACAATCCCGACACTCATAAGGTCTCTTTCCTTTATGTGTTCGCATGTGCACATTCAGCTGACTAGCTGAAGTAAATGATGCACCGCAATCATCACACTTGTAAGTCTCATCTTCTCTATGTGTTCTCTTGTGTAATTTTAGACAGCGAGATTCATTAAAACAGGCACCACAATATTCACACTTGTAAAGTCTCATCTGCTCCATTTGTTCTTGCACTGAGTGGCAAAGGATACTCTGAGAACAGACTAATGTTCCTGAAACACAACAAGTAGACAAAAAAAATGAGGTAATACTTCCCAGATACACCAGGTAACAGACTACAAAAAGAAGTGTGTAAAAAAAAAATAATAATAAAACAATAAATAACATATGAATAATATATGTGGCTTGTCCATCTAAAGCAGTGGTCTTTTATGACACCCCTACCTCCCCCCCCCCCTGTTTTTTTTGCACCCCTTTTGAGTATATAGCAAGAAGAATTTAGAAGTAGAACGGAGTACTTATGGGTTACAACTCTTGTGCCTTAATGCTGA
Organism: Candidula unifasciata; assembly: GCA_905116865.2. Taxonomy (NCBI): domain Eukaryota; kingdom Metazoa; phylum Mollusca; class Gastropoda; order Stylommatophora; family Geomitridae; genus Candidula; species Candidula unifasciata. Next base: position 50,946 of record CAJHNH020003090.1, read on the forward strand.
TTTGTTGTTTAAACCTAAACCTATATAGCAATAACCCCCTCACCCCAGACTACATTGCAAGACCCACACACGCTCTTAACTCCTTGAGTATATATGACAAGATCCCCCCCCCCCCCCCAACATAACAAAATGTGATTAAAAGGAGATCAATAGATTTCACAAAAGAAACAGAAAGTATGGAGATACATTTTGGTCCAATGTGTTCTTAATCTATAATTAAATGCCTGTGTTTTCAGATTCATTAGATTTTTAACTCAAGATATACAAACTGCGTATGAAAAAAATTATGGCCTTTTTGTTTGATAAAAAGTTTTAAAGAACATTTTATTATTTTATTTATAATTAAACTGGAAAAAATAACATTACAGATTATTACAAATGCCCCCAATTTCAAAATTGTTTCCCCCCCCCCCCCCCCCCCCCTCCCACACCCAACTGTTGATCAAAGCTGAAGACCACTGATCTAAGATCATATCTGCATCTAATGTTTTTTTGTCGTCTTCTTAAATGATGATTTAATTATCTGTGTTTGTTTTTGTTTCCATTTTAGCCATAATGCATTCAAGTCTTCTTCTTCTTCTTTGATCCTTCTGTCAGAAAACTTATTTCAGGAGGCCGGTAGCCTTTATGAAAAAGGAATAGAACAGACATGGTAATATAAATGTTAAAAAAAATGTACAAACTGCAGCAAAAGCAACATATTGAATAACATCTTCTCTGTTATATCTGACTTACTCTTACCTTGATCTGTGTATTCCTCTTCAGGTTGTTCTATCTTGATACTCACTGGTAGATTACCATCTATCATCTCAGAGACTTGGTCCTCAATGGCCATCTCTCTAGCAGAACTGCCAACATGGTCAGCCTGAAAGGAGTGGAAGGTTACCTATTTCAGTTAATAACAAATCAAAATATGGCACATTTCTCCCCCATCGGGACCCCACTGTTCTTATCCTGGGCTAGCAGTGTAGGTGTGGCTTTTAGTATTTGTTCTTTTGCCAACTCAATTAAATTATGTGCCATCTCCTCAACAAAGGTTGGTTGCATCAAATTCATGTAACAGGTCTTTTGCAGAACCTCGCTCTCATCTTGGTCTGCTAGAAAGAAGCTCGGTCTCTTGCCAGCTCTCCCGCCTAGTGTACTTTCATATTCAAGGAGTTACTTACACCCTGTGCCCATCTTTGTGTCGGTCTGATCCTGCCCCTCCTTCCTGCCAATATGTCGTCTGCTATTATTTTATCCAATCCGCCACTGCACTTGATATGAGAGAGAGGATGCTATTTATAAGCCAATCTTCCTTGACGTTCAGATCTTTTATAACGTCAGTATTTCTCCGCTTCTTTGTCCATGATTTTTTGAGTATCTTTCTATAACTTTTCAGCTCAAAAGACTCTGCGTTCTTTCTTAAGGACTGGGAGATACTCCACGACTCACATCTGTATGTTGCTACAGGGAAGATGCATGCACTCAAAATCTCTTCTTCTTTTCCATCTTCGGGTTCACCAGCTGTAAACAATGGCAGAAAGTTCTGGTTGTTCATCCACTTTTAGACTGCAGTCCTGTTCCAGAAGCTGAGTGTTGTGTGTGCACCCATTTTACAGATCTGACTCATTTGTATGCAGACTGCTGGTTCTTTGCCTCTCAGGCAGATGCACTCCGACTTCAAAGCAAGCTCTCAATTAGTTGACTCTTACAACATGCTTCTGGGTAGGCAGTGGGTCTATTCTTTTTTCCTTCCTAAAATAGGGTCCCATAACCTCCACAGGGAACTCAAAATTTTAATTGTGATTTCTTTGCTGGCGCTTAACCATAGACTTTTAATGCTGTTTAATCTCACAAAGAGTTACTTGGGATAGTAATGTGGTAGTTTCCCCTTGCTTTTCACATATCTTTCAACTGTCTCCTCAGTCTTCAGCAATGTTCTAGACTGCCCAGGGCAAGTGAGACTGGTTGCAGTGCATCAAATAATAACTTTGGGAATACTGCATAGTACATCATAATCTCTTCTATTTTACAACTCTGGTACCAGGCGTCTTTTTCTTCTTCGCATTAACCGGCTGTGGAACATTCTGGTTACTCATCCTCTTCTGGACTTAGGTCTTTTTCCAGAACTTTGGATTTGCCTGTACATCCATTTTACAGATACAGCTTATTTGTACGCAGACTGTTGGTTCTTTGCCTCTCAGGAAAATTCACTACAACTTAAAAGTAAACCTCTTGTTAGGGAGGCAGTGAGTCTAAACCCACAATGGAGTTTGGAACCCACACAGGGGTTTGGTAAAAGCCAAAGAAAACAGTCTATTCTCTTTTGAAAAACCATCCATTGTAGAAATTGAATCCTAGAATGTTGATGTTTGTGAAACTGTGAAACATATTCGCTAACCTAGAAGCCCCGGAAACCTTCTGCCAATAATGCACCCAATATAACATAAGCCACCTCTGTCTCCAAAGAACAATGATGGAAGACATGTCTCATGGATGAAGAGCCACAGCTGACTAGCACAAAGGTGGCTGCCAGACACTAAAGACATCTGTGGTCTCAAGGCATGACGTCCGTCTCAAGTGCTGGAGGTTGAGGGTTCAGGCCGGAATTTTTTTCATGCGGACTTTAGTAATTTCCCCTGGTCTCTGGGTAGTAAGATTGGATGCCCGTGTGTATTATTGCGCACTTAAAGAAAAATCCTCTGGCAGTTGGAAATCGAAAATAGCAACCTAACGGCACTGACCGGGCAAAATTAGGAATTAAAAATTGACCTAAAGTTTTTCAGGATCCTCGCCAGTGCTACAGAGTTCATGCAATGCGCTAAGAGTCAGACTCAATGAGTTAGAAGTAGAATGTAGCAGTTATGGGTTACTACCCTTGTACCATGATGATGATCCATTGTTAAAATCTAAACCTCAAGACCCCTTGAAAATGTTAATACATGAAATTAGAAACTGGCAAAGAACAGTCCGTTTTTCCACAGACCATAATGAGGGCGACAGTCTGTAGTTTGAAGGTTTGAACAACGGATCAACATCAGGGCACATGGGTAGTAACCCATAAGTGCCCCGTTCTTCATCTAACTCAAGTCTGAGTCTGAAGAAGCTCAGCAGGTGCACAGGCTCTGTAGCACCGGCGAGATCCTGAAAAACTGTGGGTAGATTTTTAACATCCCCCACCCCCTTCTGGTGACAGTAAAAGATCTGCATCACAATGCTGATTTGCGTATGGACACACTGAAAATGAAAAGTACAACATTCACAATTATACAATATACATAAAGGTTTGGACCTATATACCCAATATGTCTGAAGGTTGTGGAAAAAGGTCCTGTACTTTTACTGTTGACATATTTCCTAGTAAATTTCTTGTACATATTACTTTCTACCAATGAACACACACATAAACCACTCACATCACAATCTGGTTCCAGTTTTATACTGTGACATGGTAAAAGGCTGTATGGATCCATGCTTCCTGAGGTCAGACAATAACAAGAGATCATTTAGTATATTTCGGATACTGATTGAATATTTAACATATAAATCATAAATGATGAGGTTAGCCAAATGATTAACCAATACAATGGCCACTATGAACCTCTTCTAACTACAGTAAAAGGATGAAAAAATGCAATGTTATGGACATACAGTAAGATCTTACGACCCCTTTGAATGTGGTTGTTGAATGTTGAATTAAGAATCAATGTCACAGCAATCAGGAGAACCCCATAAGTACTCCGTCCCCATCTTCAGCAGCAAGTGAGGAGTTAAAATTCCAATGGTAACAGTAATGTATGGCAGCGAATCTTGGAATGCCATTAAACAAATTAGGAGGAATTTAGAAGCAACAGAGATGTGGTTTTTGAGACAAATGTTACGAATACCTTTAACGGCCAGAGTAACTAACAATTATTATTTAAAAAAGGCTAATGAAAGCAGATCTCTACATACAACAAAAAGAAAGAGACAAACACTGTTCTTTGGCCACATAATGAGAAAGGCATTGGAATACACCATAACAACTGGAAAGAGGGGTAGAGTCAGACCAAGAGAGATGATGCTGGATGGATTGAATCGATGGCATGGAGGGATATCATCAAGACAGCTGTTCCAGGCAACCAGAGATTGTGATCTGTGGAGACGCATGAGCGGCCATGCCAGTTGGCAGGGCACGTGATGAGATGATGTGACCTACTGAAGCAATATTAGGTTATGTTTTTAACCTTGATAATTTGGGACCATTATTCTGAGGGGTGCCCCTAACTCTAACGCTTACCCAAGCCATAATCTTGAGCAATTTTAACAATTAGAGAACATTATTACGTGAAGGTAAAGAAACAATGGATTGTGTCCCTTATGGTCGCTGCAAGCAAACAATAGACTCTGCCTCCTAGGGTCGCCTTTCCCCATTTTGCCGCCAGGGGTGTTGCCTGTTAATACTGATTACCAACTACTAGCAGTAGTAGTACTTGTAATACTATCTTGAGTGCTACCATTCATTACTAACTACTAGCAGCTGCAGTGGCCATCATCATGTAGCAGGTCCTTTGCAGAACATCGCTCTCATCATGGTCTGCCTGAAAGAAACTCAATGATACTATTTCAACTATTTGTAATAATACTATTTTCAAATTTTGAGTGCTACCAATCCATTCAGCACTACTAGTAGTAACTACTAACAAATTGAAACCCCAGGCAGACGGCTGTCAATGAGTCATGATCATGCAGTTGAATTATTGACTGTCAATGCCTCTGTATACTGTATATGGGAATTCAGAGTTGAGTTGAGCTGAGTCAAGAATTGACATCACAGTCACAGCACTCGGGGCATTCCCATACTAGCCACTACAGTTTCGGAAATCTGCGATCTTTTCGACAATTTCCGTTACCATAGAAACCGTTTAAAACTTGTTTCGGAAATGTCGGCTGGGGTTTCGGGATGGGTCCTAATCTCTCATGAAATTTTGCGATTGGTGTGATTTTCACCCACTCTAAATAGCTGAAAACGGCGGGAAGGAATCCGATTAACAGCGCATGTCTACGACAGCCGGACGTCCTCAGTTTTCTGTTACATCAGTTTGATTGAAAATAGCGATTAGGATTCAGGGTTGGCTTTAGGCTTTAAAAATTACTCGTACTGGTAATGCTAGTTATAATTGAATTCTCCATCCAATTTTACATTTAGATTTACAAATTTCTTTCTGTACAGTGGCTTTTTAAATTTACAGTGACATTTTTTAGGCAATCGGTATGTGGCTGTGTCTCATTGTCTGCCATCTTGTCCAGTGACAGTCCAATGTCAACAAAGCCAAAACAGAAGTGCGCATGCGCAGAGAAAACCTTCTTTCTAAGACGCAAGTTTTAGCAGCTGCTTTCTACATCTCATCTCCACAAAAACTAACATATCTCAACTCAGAAATGACATACAAGCCTTAATGAGGTACCATTGGAAAGAGATTGTTTACAGCTATCTAACTGTGCTGATTTTATTGGTGTAGAGGGCATTTTAAAAATTTGACTGAAGTAGCTACCCATACGACATGATGTGCTCTGTCCTCATCTTCAGCAGCCAGTGCAGAGTTTGAATATACTGTAGGCACTACAGTTTTGGAAATTTGCGATCTTTTCGACAATTTCCGTTACCATAGAAACCGTTTAAAACTTGTTTCGGAAATGTCGGCTGTGGTTTCGGGATGGGTCCTAATCTCTCACGAAATTTTGCGATTGGTGTGGTTTTCACCCACTCTAAATAGCTGAAAACGGCGGGAAGGAACTCGATTAACAGCGCATGTCTACGAAAGCCGGACGTTCTCTGTTTTTCTGTTAGTCATCAGTTTGATTGAAAATAGCGGTAAATTCGAGGTTGGCTTTAGGCTTTAACTGTTACTGTACCTGGTAATGCTAGTTATAATTGAATTCTCCGTCCAATTTTACATTTGTGTATAAAAAAAATTTTCTGGTACGTGGCTAGGTAGATGTACAGTGACATTTTTTAGGCAATCGCATGCGGCTGAGTGAGCTGAGTCTCATTGCCTGCCATCTTGTCCAATGACAGTCCAATGTCAACAAAGCCAATACAGAACTGCGCAGTAGGTTGCGCAGTAAAAAACTTCTTGTTTCTGGGTCACAAGTTTTAGCGGCTGTTTCTTACATCTCATCTCCACAAAAACCTACATATCTCAGCTCAGAAATGACATACAAGCCTAAATGAGGTACCATTGGAAAGAGATTGTTTACAGCTATCTAACTCTGCTGGTTTTATTGGTGTAGAGGGCATTTTAAAAATTTCACTGAATACTATATACTGATGGTACCGGTCATAATTCATAATTTGGTTATATGTCCATCTTGTCTTTCCTCGGAGTCTAGTGAGCCGGCCAGACCCTCTGGTTACACCCAGGTGCCTCATTCTCTCCAGGCCATAATAAAATTAATATTTTAATAATCGCAGAGAAACTTTCTCACTTTCTGTGAGAAAACGAGTCTGATTTTTTTTAATAATCGAAATTCTTCAGAAAGCGAGTTTACCCTAAATCTCAGAAGCGAATTTTTACCATTAGCACGATCTTAGAAAATCTAACAAATATATACTGTACCTACCACAAACTGTGCATAAAAGTGAACAGAAACTTCAAAAATCCGTTACAAAATAATTCGTTCCTACACTGCAATATTTCCTCCACATCGGAAGTCGAAAGTTTTGTCATTTGTCTGCTTCCGTTTGAAAGCTGCGGAACAAAATATATAATTTATGTTACATAAGGTTCATCTAGGGTTTTTTGAGGTTTTGAACAGCGGATCAACACGGGTAGTAACCCATAAGTGCTCCGTTCTTCTTCTAACTCAAGTCTATGAGTCCCAAGAAGCTCAACACAGTGCACAGGCTCTGTAGCACCCGCGAGGATCCTAAAATACTTTGGGTAGATTTTTAAATCCAAATTTTTGCCCATTAGGCTCATCATCATCATCAGGTGCCTTGCCGACTAGCGTGGGCGATTATGCCTCTCCATAATCTGCGATCTCCAGAAGCATGTATCAGTTCATGTGACAAGACACCTCCATGCCATGCAACAAGACTGTCACACATCTTCTCTCGTTGTCTTCCTCTATCCCTCCTTCCACAGATCTTTCCAGTGGTCACAACATGTTCTATTTTAGGATACTCTTTTCAATTTCCAGCTGCCAAGGGATTTTTTACGAGCGCTACAATGCACACGGGCGTCTGTTCTAACTAACCAGAGACCGGGGGAATTACTAGAAAACCAAGTCCACATGGAAAAATCCCAGCCCTTACCGAAGATTGAACCCAGAATCTCTAGCATTCGAGGCAGAAACCATACCTCGAGACCTCGCAGCACCCTAGGTTCATCTGGGTAAATATTCGATATTACAGCATCCAGGACAGGTCCATATTAGCTATGTCGCCTTCCTGAACAGACAGCGAAGAGTTTCCTTACGGATTTTGCCCGTTGTCATCTGGTTAACAACTCTTCTTGGATTCCACTGTCTCTCGGCCCACATATGCACAGGTTTCGTTTAAGTAGTTCACTAGTGTGTCCATGTGGGCTGTGTGTGCAGACTACAGAACATGACCTGCACGAATGTCCCTTGTACAGTCCATTTTTTAAAGTACCCAGAAGCCATGAGTTGTCAACCCTTTGGCTCGGTATTATGGATATCGCAACCCTTCGGTCTTGTTTCCATGATAAATACCGTAAATCTGGCAGAAATGTGGCTTTTCTGCCTGTCCCCGGGCGTGAACCCGGACCACAAGGAGTTCGTCACCCGGTCACTGCGCAGTCCGGTTTAGCCAACTAGGCCGGGTGTACAGTTCATTTAGAAGGGAATACTGGCCCACTGATCTATTCTCAAAGCTCAGTGGAACTAAAAAGGAACTTACAAAAACAGTGAAGCAAACACAAGAACGTGTCTGTCGGTATAAATTAGCAATCATAAGAAAAAGAAGAACGAACGAGCGAACTTTATTTTCAAAGGATCACAAATCAGGCATGCAGCCCGTCTTATATTCGGCCCTTCCAAACACCCGTCTTTCACCAGCAGATGAATTTTATCAATAAGCATGTTATATTCATATGATAAAATGCATACTGTGAATATCAAGAAAAAAGACCGTGGGTGGTAAAATGCATGCACACATTAGCGCACGCACCCACACACACATATGCGCCCACCCGCTCACTACACAAGCAAGTTTCAACACAGACCGACATTTACATACACACACAGTCACATACACGTATAACACACACAAACAAACATCTTTAGCCGGGGGTCTTAAATATAGTATTTAAGTATATATATATATATCAAATCGATGTTTCGTCATTGTTAATTCGAACAAAGACACAAACAATAGATTACATAGTTTATTACTTGTGTTTCTTTGTTCACACACACACATATACACACACATATATATATAGGCAAGGCAAGGACCTGACTAACCGTGAGTTGGGAGGACACTGTGGGAATTCGGAACCACAGTAAACTAGAGGTCTTCATGCCCTGCCCGAATGGACTCATGTGAATTTGGTGAGCATGTGGATTCAAGTTTAACCAGTTCAATCAACGTCATTGCAACAGAAAGACAGACCACCATCGAGAGTCCGGAGAAGTGGATGTGTTCGGCCGTGACTCTCGACAGTATAGGCTTTGGTGTTAATGTGGTGACGTCACTCCCTTAGTCGAACGCAAAATGGATGGCACGTGTTTCAGTGTGTGTTGGGTTTTACTTTTCTTATAAAAAAAAGTAATATTTATAAGTTTTTAATAAGTCATTTCATCTTCACTAACAACAGCCCCGGCAGGCGATTTATTTAGATTCTGCAGGCGTGTGGTAGTGTCAGTACTAGCCTGGGTGTTGCTATATAGTACTCAGGTATCTATGTCACCACACTGCTCTAAACAGGGCTAGGGTCTTTATATTGTGAGAAGACTAGCTGCGCCGAGTCGAGCTGGAGCTCTCACGAGTGTGACGAGGCCGCAGCAGAGAGGGGTCTGGATTACTTCGCATGTTTTTTTTTAAGGTCCCTTGTCTGCCCCGACTCCCGAGGAGACGGGGTCTCAGGACAGCCTGAGGATGTACACAGATCCACCATGGGAGGCAGATCTTAGCGGTTTGGCAAAATGTGTCAGTAGCAGCCACCTGGGACATAAGAGTATAGAAAGACAGGGCAGTCCTGCAGTGTTAAGTTTCAGCATGGAAGGCAAGCGGGTGAGAGGACAGTATCAGGTGTAGCTTATTTCCTCATCTTATCATGTGCTGAAACACACTGTGGATGAAGTGTATTTATGAGTGTACTGGGGGGGGGGGGGGGGGGGAACCCAGCTACAACAGCACCTCTGATATTTGTGGGTGAAACGTGAATATTCCATAGACTACAGATACTTGGTTACTGTGCAGGAGAGAGCAGAAAGGAAAATAAGAGAGGAAAAAGGGAGAGAGAGGAGCAAGAAGAGAGAGACTGAGCCAGGATTAAAAGAATCTTTTGCAATGAAGTCGATCCTCTTATATTTAATAAGTTTTCAGCTTTCACCATCGTCAAAATCAACAATCACACTTGTCAGAGACCTTCTTCTTTTCTCTACTCCTGGAATGCCTCGCAGCATCAGGGCAGGAAGAGATCTCTGGCACGGGCCCTTCGGCTATCCTAGTCAAAAATATTCCCTAACAGGGCCTCAGTCACGTCAGTTACGGACTTCCGGCGACTACCGCCACCGCAGAGAGTATCCTCCATGCCGCTGCAGCGCAGCGTAGAGTGCGGCATAACTAGATGGCTGGGACTCAACTAGATGGCTGGGACTCACAAGCAAATGAAATGAAGGAAGCTGCAGGAGATGCAGTAGCTGCTGATGGCAATTTAAGTTGCCAGAAGTCCGCTATTGACATGTGACTGAGGCCCTGTTTGGGTATATTTTTGGCCTCGATAATTTAGGACCGTTATTCGGAGGATAGCTGACCCTTCTGTTCTTTTCACAAAAAGTACTTTTCAGTGTCTCTGATATTTCTGCAGTCCATTTTCTGTGCGGTTGACCTCTGTCTCCATTACCGGTGTATGTGTATAGCAATGCTCTCTGTGGTGCCCTCTCTGATGCCAATTTTGTTACCTGGCTTAACAAATCAAATGAATTTTTACATAAGGTATATTACCAGCTCAAAAAACAACCCAGCTACAAGCCATATTGATCACCGTGACACAACCACTGCACAGATGAAAGGCATTCCATATTTTAAAAAACTGCTCACAGGGCTGCACCAAGCACTAAACTCAGTAGCTCAGGCAGCAAAACCGTAGACTACCTTTCAGATGTGGAAACTGCATTAGCAAAGCACTGTCAGAAGCAAAATAACTTTTAAGCTAAACATTCTGCAATGCCTAATCCTCCCTTTTAGACCAGAAGTCTCCACTGCTTTATCTTGTGTAGTTTCTTGCATTGCATTTTCCATCAGAGCAACATTACGACTTCCGCTGATGTAGACTGAGCAGAGATGACCAGCTGATCTCCACCCATTGTCACTATGTATAGCCGGACAGATACCAATGAATGTCAAGGGTTGTGCTATGAACTGCTTCCACTTGTTGGAACAGGCAACATCAGACATTTTGTCCGAGTATGGCAGTGCCATGTCTCTGAGGCCAGCTGATCCCTGTACTGTCACTTTGGTTCTGAGCCAGATAAAATGAATTGATCCGATCCATTTCATCGTGACCTGTACTTTTGACACTAGCGAGACATGTGTTGTCACTGCCAACCCCAAGCAGCAGTGTCACTTACTGTGTGGTAAACTAGTTGGACCGAACATCCACCCTGATATATGTGTACACCTGTACACTCACCTACACTGTCCTACAGGATCACAAATGACACTGACACATCGATATTTCTATAAATACCAAATTCCCAATGCAAAGCAATGATGTTTTGTTATACATATTGAAGGTCGAGAAGAGATTCGTTTTCATCTTGGTGCCTTTCCATGTGTGTTCTTGTGTGCATATTCAGAAAGTCATCTTGAATAAAGATACACCACAACCATCGCTCTTGTAAGGTCACTCTCCTGTATGTGTTCTCTTGTGTAATTTCAGACCACTAGCTAAAGAAAACGAAGCATTACAGTTATCACATTTGTAAGGTCTCTCTCCTGTATGTGTTCTTTTGTGTCTTTTCAGAGTGCCGTCTTGAGTAAAAGATGCCCCACAGTAATCACACCTGTAAGGTTTCTCTCCTGTATGTGTTCTCTTGTGTCTTTTCAGAGAACCACTCAAAGTAAAACATGCGCCACAATCATCACATTTGTAAGGTCTCTCTCCTGTATGTGTTCTCCTGTGTTTCTTTAAAGAATCAGCAAAATTAAAAGATACACCACAATCATGACACTTGTAAGGTTTCTCCCCTGTATGAGTTCTCTTGTGTAATTTCAGATTGCTAGCTGAAGTAAAGGATGCACCACAATCATCACACTTAAAAGGCCTTTCTCCTGTATGTATTCTGTTGTGGACAATCAGAGAGCCAGCTTCAGTAAAACACGCATCACAAAGATCACATTTGTATGGTCTCTCTCCTGTGTGTGTTCTCTTGTGGATATTTAGTTTACTAGGTGAAATAAAAGATGCATCACAAACATCACACTCATAAGGTTTTTCTTTTGTAGATTTTCTCTTCCGTCTCCTAATGTCTCTTGCCTTTGTTCTGTCAATGTTTAGTAACTGATCACTGTTGTCAACCAAAGAATGTTTTAGTGTGCTTTCCCCAAAACCGAAAGATGTATTCTCTGGAATATTACAATCAATGTTATGCTCTTGTGATGCCTCATAAATATTCATGGTTGATTCTATGTTACTGGGTGCATTTGTTTCATGACCAATGCTGTAATCTGTCATTTCGTCAGATGATTCGTTTTTGTCCTCACACAAATCATTTGAAAGTTCTTGTTTCACAGTCTTAGAGCCCATGTTACCATAAATCACCTTCTTTGTTTGTGAATGTTCTTGCATGGCAATGGAAGACAGGTTCTGAGGATAGTTCCGTAATTCTGAAACAGAAAATCAGTCTTATGTTCTCAGTCTATATGAGTTAACCATTTCACATATATGCCAGGCAACAGACTACAATCAGATGTATGAATAAAATTTAACATATAAATAGAACATGTGGCCTGTGCAACTAAAGTCATGTCACGATTGTTTCTACTTGAACATGTCACATTTTTCTGTCTTCTCTTTCTTCACAGAAACAAATATTTTAGGTCAACAACAAAAATGCATTGTAAATTTGCAGTTCAAATTGCATGAATTGGTACAAAAAAGACAATCAACCTTTAAGGATTAAGCACTTCCTTTCTCTGTTCTCATTCTTCTACTTGCTGAGTCACTGAGAAAACATGCGGGTAAAATACTTTCTTGCCCCGGGTGTTTTGTGCCCACATTTATGCTTGCCCACCCTCTTTTCCCTTACACTCTAGCTTCCTTCTTCTTCTTTACGTTCACTGGCTGCAAACTCTGGCCTAAAGTTCTGATTGTTCATCCATTTCTAGAACTAGGGATCAACATCATGGCACAAGGGTAGTAACCCATAAGTGCTCCGTTCTACTTCTAACTTAAGTCTGAGTCTGAAGTAGCTCAGCGCAGTGCATGCTCTCCGTAGCACCGGCGAGGATCCTGAAATATTTTGTGTAGATTTTTAACTCACAATTTTGCACAGGCTACTCTTTTCAATTTCCAATTGCCAAAGAATTTTTTACATGAGCAACAATACACATGGGCGTCCAATCTCACTACCCAAAGACCAGGGGAAATTACCAGAAGTCCACATGAATAGAAAAAAACTAGCCCTTGAGGCAGACGCCATACCTCGAGACCACGCAGACCCCCTGTTTTTTGGACAAAGATGATAGATGTCTCCTTATATATACACAACAGATAAAGAGTCAACACTGATGAACACTTGTTTTATGTGTAGAATGAAGTAAATTGCACTGGACTACTTTGTCAATAGTATAAATCCACAAGAAACAACCATCTTTGTCCCAGGGCATGTGGGTGTTGTTGGCAATAAAAGAGCTGACAAATTAGTCGGCTCTGCTTTAGTTACAGAGGGCCGGCCCATGAATCATGCCGACATTGTTAAGGACATTAGAAAGGTAGGACGTTCAGAGGATTTTTGGAAGCAGCAAATCCACATCTTTGCTCAGAGTGCAAGAATTGTTGGTAAAGATCCGCACAGCCAATGCACGAGAAGCACACTGGACGCACGAGAAGTCTTGTCAACCAACGCAGGACTGGTATCATCAACAGCGGGATGCTGATGTATATGATGAAGGGGGAATCTGAGCACTTATGGATGTTTCGGGAGTGCCACGAAGATAACCCAAATCATAACACAGGAATAGAACTGACATGGTAATGTTTTAATGCAGCAACATTTACAAACTGCCATAAAGAACATAAAACAATTTCTTCTTCTTCTTTGCGTTCAGTTTCGTATGTTTAGATCAGACCATCAGGTGGGTTGCCTCTATGAACTCGCATGTCAGCTGCAGGTCCTGCCTGGTTCCCCATAGCTTGCTCTGCACACTTTGCTCTTGAGGCCAGGTGTCTTTTCGAAGTTGCAGGTAGAGTGGGCAGGTCTGCAGAATGTGCTGAGGTGTTTGTGGTCCTGTTTGACTGGCACACTGTGAGGACTGTACAATCTTTATTTTATGCATGTGGTAGTTGAGCCTGCAGTGTCCTGTTCGTAGATGGAAAATTGTTGTATGTTGCTTTCTGTTGAGTCTGTTAGAACAATTTAAATAGATACCTTTTCTGCTGCTACATTTGACTTACCTTCATCTTTATCTGAGTATCCTTTTTCAACTTCAGGTTGTTGTATCTTGATACTCACTGGTAGGCTAATATCTACCATGTCAGAGACTTGGTCCTCGATGGCCATCACTCTAGCACAACTGTCAACATGGTCAGTCTGAAAGGATTGGAAGGTCATCTATTTAAGGAAGGATGGCATACTTCTCCCCCAAATCCCACCCCATGTTTTATATTCTGGGGGACTTGTGTAGATCTGGCTTCCACAAGTTACCTATCTGATCATTTATTAAACAAAGCAACCCATTTATATAAATGAATCTGATATTATAATTAATAAATAACCGATATTAACATATCATTTCTGACACGTGACAAAGTATTTTTTTACAAATTACAAATGTAAAGCACATAGTAGTGACCTCTGTCCACATTTAACAAACAAAACATAAGAGTGTAAAGCTGACAGTGCACATTTTATAGATTATCAATGATGCCCCATGAGACTGGTTTTCTTTTCTGTCACTCCACCCCCCCCCCCCCCCCTCTTCCACCTCCCAATAAAGAGTAGCCACACATGTTTTGTTTTGGTCAGGGTCTGTGGCTCAGGCGTTGCGAACACACTTTGTAATTCGGAGGTTCAGGTTTGATCCCAGCTGCAGGTGATTTGGCAGCGGACGGTCTTGCGTTGGTTTCGCCAGTTGTACCGAGACCTGACATCCAGAAAGCAATGACAAACTACTGAACGTAACATTTGCCTAGAAAAACCGCAACAGCCAAACAAATTCTGGGGTTGGTTTGGCAATGTCCTGTAAAGGATATGCAACTAAATCAACTCTTGATTGGAAAGAAACCCTAACTACTCCCGGCAAAGACTGTGGATCTGGCCCAATGGAGGTTCATTACAAAAAAACACTGGGTGGGACCGGTGGCAATCTTAGACGCACTGTCCTGTCTGTGACCCTAACGGGACTAAATGTGTAGCATGGCTTATGTCAAACACAGAAGAGAAGAGTTTGGAAAGAATGGTGATGGAAGGCAATGTTACAGGAAGAGATACCAACTAACCACTATGAAGGTGATACGGCACATTAAAGACATCTTCAGCATGTAAGTGCACAAGGCAGGAAAGACGGTAAAGAATCACTGCTTCAGGAAGCCACAAGAACTTTTTAATACGTTATAATGATGTGTATATGAAACACATCAAAAGTTAGAAATATCATGTGAACATGTAAAATGTAATATGTCTGAGTGATATCCTTGAACACGCCCCTCTCAACCAATAAACAAAACAACAACAAAAACCACTTACTTCACAAGCTGGTTCCAGTTTTATATGGTGACTTGGTAAAAGGCTGTAGGAATCCATGCTTGTGAGTCAAGAGACTAAACAGAGATCAACAGATATGTTTCGGCCATTGTTTATTATGGGAGTCACAGAGGCGTTGGCGGCTAGATGCCCGCCTGCGGATCGGAAGGTCGTGGGTTTACGTCCTGAGAGAGCCGGACTTTTTTTTTAACAAAATGACTTTGACTCCCAGGTCGACCCAGCCTTGAGTGGGTACTAGGTGCAGTCCTGGGAGATAAAGGCGGCCGGTGTGATGCTGACTATATTACCCACTAAGTGCCGATTGGTCTATAAAAATATCGGTCTAGCCCTATTTCCCAATACGCCTGAAGGTGTGGAAAAAGGACTTTAGCTTTACTTTCATTGTTTACTATAATAGCCATAATTATAATTATAACTGGTTCAAATGTGTACAGGTACTTGCGAGGTCTGTACAGACATGTTTATACCTAAGTAACATGAAAAGTGGCAAGAAATAACCGACAGACAAAAATCAAAGACCATGAAATCTTCATTTTACCAAGGAAATAGTTTTTTTTTCAAATATCTAGAAATCATGAGCTGTTAACCCTTTGGCTCGGTACTATGGATACTGCGACCCTTTGGCCTTGGTTCCATGACAGATACGGTAAATCTGGGATGAATTTGGTTTTTCTTCCTACCCCTTGGCGTGAACACAGACCACAAGGAGTTCATTATCTGGTCACCACACAGTCAGGTTTAACCAACTGAGCTAGTAAACTGGGAAGAAAAGAGCATAGAAATGACATATGAGGTTTGAGATTTTGAACAACGGATCAACATCATGGCACATGGGTGTAACCCGAAAGTGCACCGTTCTTCTTCTAACTCAAGTCTTAGTCCAAAGAAGCTTAGCACAGTGCACAGGCTCTGTAGCACCGGCGAGGATCCTGAAATATTTGGGGTAGATTTTAACTCCAAATTTTGCTCAGACAGCACCGTTAGGTTACTCCTTTTGATTTCTAACTGCCAAGGGATTTTTTATGTGCGCAACAATGCATACAGGCATCTAATCGCACTACCCAGAGACCAGAGGGAATTACTAGAAGTCCAAGTACACGTGAAAAAAGCCCAATCATTACCGGGGATTGAAACCAGAACCTCTAGCACTCAAGGCGGACAACACGCACTGAGACCACGCAGCTTCCTAATTTAATGACTTATTTCATTATTGTATTAGACTGGCAGACAGAATATCGTCATGTTCCATGCAGTCTGTGGAGTGCCTGTAGGGATTTTTTATGAAAGATCGCCTGTCTGCCTATCCTACTTAGAGGAGGCTGCTTACAATGCGAGCAGCGACAGATGCAGCTATATAAGGCAAAAACTGTATAGATCATGAAGAGAAAATTTTCTTCTTTTTCTTTCATTTGCTTGAAATAGACTATCTATATCTGCAATGTTGTCTCTAGTATGAACTTCTTTTTTTTTTAATTCACTCAGCGACCCGTAAAGTTTGACTTGTACCGATGTTTCTCTTGGCCAAAAGTTTTGCCTTGATATGTTGTATTTGGGACAGTCTTGGAGGACATGATAGAAAACTATCTATTTGGGGCAATCAGTTACAACCAGGTCTAAAATTGTTTCTTTCATACAAAGTTGTTGTGTGAAGGCTGTTTTGCAACATGTGGTTGTGCTATGTAATATTTAATACATACTTGTTTCTGTTTGCATCAAATCTTTTTTCTTCAGCTTCCTTGCAGTCACCAGCTGTGAACTCTGGTGGGAGATAGTTGCCCCATTACCTGATTAAGTTTGGCACATCTCGAGCTAATTTCTCTGCCTAGTTTTTCATCGGATGTGAAAATTGCTCCCAAATACTTGAATTCCTCTGTTTGTTTTAAGGCGTTGTTTATTAAATTTATTTCTTAACTGTTTCTCTGTCTTCATATCATAATTATCTTTATCTTCGTAGTGTTTATTCTCATATTATATTCCTCCCCTTTGTTATTAATTTGATTTCGGTGGCTCTGTAGGGATTCCATACTTTCTGCTATGAGTACATGGTCATCGGTTAATAGTAATTCTATAATATCTTCTTCATGATTAAAGTTCATTTCCTTACATATAGTATCCATGATAAAAATAAGTGGCAATAGTACACAGCCCTGACGCACACTAGAGTTCACTAAAAAATTCTTGACAATCCTGCCTTCGATCTTATGCAGCATTTGCTACGTGTGTATAGGCTTTTGCAAATATTAATGAGATGATTGCTGATTGCCCCCCCCCCCCCCCCCCCCCCCCCCCCCCCCCCCCCTCAAATAAATCCAACAACAGATTCCTGTCAACTCTGTCAAAAGCTTTTTTCTGGTCTATGAATGTCAACAAACAGGTCTTATCGTGTTCTATTGCTATGATAGCTGTCTTAATGTTGCGTTAAAAGCCCATCTGTTCTTCTGAAAGTTGATACATTATCAATGGTCTTAACCTTCTTTCGATGATCTTAGCATACATTGTCCCATTGTACCTGAGAAGCTATACGCCTCTGTAATTAGTACAGTCCCTCTTACTTGCTTTATTTTTCCATAGCGGAATGATGACAGACGTTTGACAATCTGATGATGTTTCTGATGTTGATTATGAGGTCAAAAATGAAACTGCTCAACTTTTTATGTCCTGGCTTACCGTTGTCGGCCTCCAATACTTGTAATGTGGGGCTATTCTACGAATAACAGTCTTAAATTATCAAAGCTAAGAAAATACCCAAACAGGGCCTCAGTCATATGTAAATTGCGGACCTCTTTTCGGCGACTACACAGCACACCGCAGAAAAGCTTTCACAGAATTAAAGAGATCAGTCTCAATGACACATGGAGTTCCACAAGGCAGAGTTCTGTCCCCAATTCTTTTCCTAGTTTACATTAACGACATAAAATCAACCCTCTGTAATGGAGTTCAAGCCGTTATGTATGCCGATGATCTGGCGCTACTGAGTTCAGAGGAGGACACTGAAAAAGCACAGACAAGGCTTCAAGAATCCCTTGGAACTCTAGAGAGGTGGTCCAATAGCTGGTACATGCCTGTAAATGGGGCCAAAACCACACACACCATTTTCAGTCTCTCTACCAAACCCCAGAAAGTTTCACTTAGATATGGCAGCCAGGCACTTATACATGATGACTCACCGTCATATTTAGGAGTAACCTTTGACTCAAGACTCACATGGAGAAAACAGATAGAAAAGACACAGAGCAAGGGACTCAAGAGAACACAACTGATAGCGAAGTTAGCTGGAACAGACTTGGGGGCAAACCTCAATGTCCTTAATAGGACCTATACAGGCTATGTGAGGCCAACACTAGAATATGGAATAGCTGCTTGGGGCACAGCAGCTAAATCAAATTTTCAGAAAGTCTCAAAGATCCAAAACCATGCTCTCCGTATTATGACAGGGGCAATGCGCTCCACGCCCATATCAGATATGGAAACAATTACTGGTCTCCATAATCTGGAAGATAGGAGAGACACAAAGATCCTCACCCAGCTCTCCAAATACCACCACTTTCAAGAACAACCCATGTACAGCCGACTGCAGAAACCCCAGAAGGCTAGACTAAAGAGAACTTGCTTTATTAAGAACGCAAATGCCAAGCTCGCTGTCCTTAAACTCCCTCCCATAATACCAAATTTTCCGCTTAAACCTTACAACGACTGCCCCGCTTGGCTTAGGGATAGCCTACCAACAGTCAGAACCACTGTAACAGGGGTCTCCTCCAAATCATCAATGAGCAGCACTGATATGAAATCAACTACAGAAGGAGAGATCAATAGACTTTACCCACACCAGAGTTGGATTCGAGTGTATACAGATGGTTCAGCCAAGAGAGCAGTAAGAGACGGAGGAGGAGGAATATACATAGAATGCCCAAATGGTTTAAAAATCAACCAGGCTGTACCAACAGGTTCATATTTCTCCAATTACAGAGCAGAGGCAGAAGCACTTCTAGCGGCATGTTCTTTCCTGAATGGACAACAGCACAGCAAATATAGCAGAGTGGTCTTTCTGACTGATGCTATGTCAGTTCTACAAGCAATTGTTAACCCAAAAGACACTCAGTTTGTAGACTTGACGCAACAGCTGATTTACTTAGGCTCTTCAGTAGAACAATCTGTACTGCAGTGGATTCCAGGTCACTGTGGCTTGGAAGGCAATGAAATAGCGGACAGATTGGCCAGAAGCGGCAGTGACATGGTACAACCAAATAGCGACTTAACCCACCAAGAGATGAAAACACTAATACAATCTAGTATCCAAGAAAGGTGGTTGGATACCCACACCAGATTTTCTCCCCAAGACTCACTTCATCGCCTCTCTAGAGAGGGACAGTCTATTATATTCAGACTAAGGACAGGGCACAACAGATTTCGTCAACATATGTTCAAATTTTTCGGTGTCGGAAATACGGAGACGTGTCCCTGCAGCGTGGCACCCGAAAATGCTGAGCATGTGCTCCAACACTGTCAACTGTATGCTGACAACAGAGACGCAATCTGGCCTGTTCCAACCACAATGAAGACAAAACTGTAAGGTACACAAGAGGATATGGATTGCACGATAGCTTTCATAAAGGCTACCGGCCTCCTGATTGATATAAGTTTTCTGACAGAAGGATCGAAGAAGAAGAAGAAGACAGAATTAAAGTCACTGTAGAGTTTCCCCTGCGCTGCGCGTAGTGGCGCGGAGGTGGGGATAGACTAGATGGCTGAGATTTACGAGCAGCAGCTACCGCATCTCCTGCAGCTTCCTCCATTTCTTCCAGCCATCCAGTTTAGCCCCTATCCGCGTCTCGTGTATCTGCGCGTTGGATACTCTCGGCAGTGGCGGTATAGTCGCCGGAAAGAGGTCTGCAATTTAATATGACTGAGGCCATGTTAGGGTATATTTTCGGCCTCGATCATTTGGGACCGTTATTCAGAGGATAGCCTAATGTGGCTCCCTGACTTGATGCTTGACTAACAGCCGACACTCAGCAGTTTCACCATCAAAGTAAAGAATCTTTACTTTAAAATATCAACTGAAACTCAAACTGGTCCAACAGTCGCGCCACCTCCATCGTCGCTGTCCTTGTGTTACCACTTGTTCTCCTAGAAAATATGCCACAATATGCTACGACTTCAGATCTACAGCGCAAACAACAGTTAAATTACCTTGTAATCCAGAAGTTCCATTCACACCAAGTCCCCGTCTCTGATCAACAGCACAACAAACATTATCCGCAGGGCTGCCAATGGGGTTTTTGTTGTTGAAAAACCCAGCTAAGCTGAACAAAAACCCCAAGCAATACACAGGTTGTTAAAAAGTACAAACTTCGTAGTTACGAAACGAAACATTTGCCCACTTTTATATAAGGGTATATTTCGGAGCCCGAAGACAACTTATCACTGACATCAGAGAGAGAGAGAGAGAGAGAGAGAGAGAGAGAGAGAGAGAGAGAGAGAGAGAGAGAGAGAGAGACAGTCATCATTTTTCGGCCATGTTATGAGAAGAGGGAAAATAGAACATGTTGTGACCACTGGAAAGATCTGTGGAAGGAGGGATAGAGGAAGACAACGAGAGAAGATGCTTGACAGTCTTGTTGCATGGCATGGAGGTGTGTCGGCACACGAACTGATACATGCTGCAGGAGATCGCAGATTATGGAGAGGCATGATCACCCACGCCAGTCGGCAAGGCACCTGATGATGATATTTTAAAAGTTCCAGAGAGATAGAGATGGCAACGAGAGAAGATGCTTGACAGTCTTGTTTCATGGCATGGAGGTGTGTCGGCACACGAACTGATACATGCTGCAGGAGATCGAAGGTAATGGAGAGGCATTATCGCCCACGCCAGTCAGCAAGGCACCTGATGATAATATTTAAAAAAAAAACAGATTTCAAAGCGTTAAATAAAAACCCAGATCTGGGGGTAAAACCCAGCATTGGCAGCCCTGTTCTCGGCCAATTCGACCGTTCAAGTTCATGGTTGCCGAATTTTTTTTTAAAACGTATTTTAAGCCAAACTTCTACCTGAAATACGCCAAAAAAAAAAAAAAGGTCAATCTTGTACACTCACTTCACATGGAAAGCTCTAGATTGAATTCCTGACTTGCTGCGTTTGGCATTTTGCAAACTGCGACAGTCGGTTTGTCACTGTCTCGCCCTGCAGCTGATCTCTCCCAAGTGGCTGTGTTAATGTTGATATCTTTCAGCTTGTCTTTATGGCGTGGCTTCGGCCTTCATGTAGATCTTATTCCAGTTACAAGTTCACCGTAAAGAGAACCGGTGAAATGCGAGAGAGGTGGCCCAAACAACGCAGTCGTTTTTGTATCAGTAGAAAGTAACTGTTGGCATAACCGCTCTTTCGAGTACACATTCATTAGAGACAAATTCATGACATAACCAACTATGTGTCTGATGCAGTGCGTGTGGAAAATATTTACCTTTTTTCTTGAACAGCACATAGAGAACATACAAGTATTGGCAGGGGGAGAGCGGGATCGGGAAACGTTTCCTCGTGGGACCTAGGCCTTGTTTGATAGTAGTATATCAGCGTAATACGGGCCGCATTTCAGAAATCGATCTCTCTTTATCCTTAGTAAAAGATGGCGGCCAAAAGTGATTGGTTCTTTCTGGCGGGTTTATATATCCTTAGTAAATATCGATCGGGGCACCCGCCCTCTTTGTCCTTAGTAAATATCGATCGGGCGGTTGGTGATGATAAAAGTGATTGGTTTTAGGGAAAGGTATAGGAAATCGATACTCTGTAGATGCATTATTATCTTCATAACTGCAGGTGACAGGTGGCGTTATATAAAACGGGGGCAGGCAGGAACACTATTTAGGTGAGCATCGGGGGGCAGGGGACCCGATGGCGGCCAAAAGTGATTGGTTCTTTCTGGCGGGTTTATATATCCTTAGTAAATATCGATCGGGGCACCCGCCCTCTTTGTCCTTAGTAAATATCGATCGGGCGGTTGGTGACAGCATAAGTGATTGGTTTTAGGGAAAGGTATAGGAAATCTTCATAACTGCAGGTGACAGGTGGCGTTATATAAAACGGGGGGCAGGCAGGAACACTATTTAGGTGAGCAGCGGGGGGCAGGGGGCCCGGGGCGACTAGGAAGGCGGCATGATGACCGGGGATGTATTAGAAAGGGCAGTTTGGGCGCCGGCATCATCATCATCTGTGTCATGGGAGCGAAGGTCGATCGCTCATGGATGGTTTGAGCTGTAGTTAAAAAAGGACGACAGAATGCTGGGTGTCTGATAATACTGTGGAGGGTCGAAGAGAAGGGGCTAGAAAGGGCGACTCGAGCACCATCATCATCATCTGTGTCATGGTATTGAAGGGATGGTTTGAGCTGTAGTAAAAAGGACAGAAGGGTAGCTGTCTTGTCATAGTGTCGAGGGCAGAAGAGAAGGGGCTTACCTGACATCGGTGAGCAGCGGGGCGGGCGGGGCAAGGGACCCGGGGCGGGTGTCTGGTAATACTGTTGAGGGTCGAAGAGAAGGGGCATAATTGGCAGACTATCTGACTTTGTAAATAAGTGGGCGAAGGTTCTGCATTCGTTGTCGGTATGTTGGGGTGTGGGTATTTTTAGGCGGACTGGTTTAAGGAAGACAAAGATTTCTTTAGTGCAGGGCCAGATGTTGGTTAAAGTGGCGGATGACCGGGGATATATTAGAAAGGGCGACTCGAGCGCCATCATCATCATCTGTGTCATGGTATTGAAGGGATGGTTTGAGCTGTTGTAAAAAGGACAGAAGGGTAGCTGTCTTGTCATAGTTTCGAGGGCAGAAGAGAAGAGGCTTACCTGACATCGGTGAGCAGCGGGGCGGGCGGGGCAAGGGACACGGGGCGACAGGGAGACTAAAACGGTTGGTGTTGGTTTATGGGTTCTGTAATAGACATCGGTAATAGACAAAAAATTAGATGTGGGTTGTTAGCGGGAGATATATATGTTATAAAACGAAACAAGTTACGGGATATGAAAATAGACATAGGCAGCAGTGACAGCCGGCAGAGGGGGAGGGGGCGTTTTAGGGTTTAGGTAAAGAAACATAGAAAGGTGGTTTGATGACCGGGGATATATACTAAAGGGCGTCTTGAGTGCCATCATCATCATCATCATCTGTGTCATGGGAGCGAAGGTCGACTGCTCAGGAATGGTTTGAGCTATAGTAAAAAGGAGAACGTACAATAGAAGGGTGGGCGGCTTGTCATAGTGTTAGATGTTGATAGTTTAAGTTTTAGTAAAAAAGGAAAACTTTAACAAAGAGGCGACCGTTGTGACATATTATTGGATATTGACCGTCCAAGGAGGGTATGAGTTAAAATAAAAACAATATGGTAATTTATAGCAAAACGGCGACTCTTGTGACATATTGAGGAGGCCGACCGCTTATGAAGGGTTTGAGTTGAAGTAAAAAGGGGACTTTATGGCAAAACGGCGACTTTTGTGTCATAGCAGCGAATGCCAACCGATCACTGAGGTTTTGATTTTAGGTAAAAATGGGAATTTATGGTAAAATGGCAACTTTTATGTCAACAATAATAAGGAATGCCGGCCGCGCAGTTTAAGCTGTAGTAAAAAGGAAAACATACGACATTTGGCGTGTGTCTTATCATAGTGTTAGATATTGATAGGTTAGGGAGGGTTTAGTTGCAGTAAAAACGAAAGCGTTAACAGAATGGCGACTTTTGTAACACATTATGGGAGGCCGGCCACTCATCCGTAGTTTAAATTGTAGTGGGAAAAATAGCAAAAGGACGACAGGTGTGGCAAAGTGTCGGGTTCTGGCCGTACATATATGGTTGAGCTGTAGTTGAAAAAAAAAAAAAGGAGAACTGTTGTGTCATATTGTTAGATATCACCGCTCATAAAGGGTTCACGTTGTAGGTCAGAGGCGGCGCTACCAGGCGACGAAGGTGGGCTGGGGTAATTTTAGGTGCCAAAAGGGCGCTATGTCTTTCTCGACAGACAGCGTAAACCACACACGAGACGTTACATGTCTTTCATTGGTCTTTACAAGGCAATAACTGAAGACGCCAGATAACCCGATCACTATCCTTGGGGCAAAGGGGAGCTGGGGCAATTTTGGGTACCAAAAAGGCGCTATATCTTTCTCGACGGACAACGTAAAGGACGCACGAGACATCGCATGTCTTTCACGGGTCTTCACAAGGCGATAACAGAAGACGCCGGGTAACCCGATCACTATCCTTGGCGCACAAAAGTCACCCGATGTTTTTCTTCATAGGACACCGTAAGCCACGGAAGAGAAAGAGCATATCTTTCACTGGTCTTGACAATTCGTCACCTAAGGTTCCTATTAAGTAGCTAACTGTCCTTCTGACACAGCAAATCACTCGATGGTTTTCTCTACGGGACACCACAAAGCACGCAAGAGACAGAGCATGTCTTTCACTGGTATTGTCAAGTCAGTTGCCGACGGTTCTTAGTAAGTAGTGCACTGCCCCTGGGACCCAGCAACCACCCGATATTTTTCTTGACGAGACATATTAGGTCACTTAAGTCTTCCTCGTTGCTTCCGGCGTTGTCAGCGTCCTCGTTGTCGTCTTCCTTGTTGACTTCGGCGGGTCGTCGTCTTCGGCGTCATCGTCGCCGCTAATGTCGTCTTCGTCGTCGACTGCATAACCCAAGGTTTTTTACTAACTGTCCCGGCTGCCTCGGACACGATGCGACTTTAGGAAAACAGGAGACTCGTCGTCTTTGCAGTTGTCTTCCTCCTAATTTGCTCGTCTTCGGCGGTGTCGGCGCGTCGTAGAACAACGTTAGTCACTCGTTCACTAACCTCTCTTGGTAAGTCATTAATTAACATTGGTACTATGCGAGTCGCTAAGATGTCTTTTCTGTTGGGGAAACACTTGATGTCTTGGTCCTTTGATACATCTTGAATCATACAAGATATGACACACATCTTTCACCAGCTGCCCCTGACGACTCGGACACACAGTGGCTTTCAGAAAACACAAGGCAGCTTTTTTAGAAGCCAGAAGGCTACTTCAAGAACCCCAGAAGGCATCTTTTTACAAACCAGAAGGTGACTTTAGAAACCCAGAGGGATACTTTTTAGAAACCCGAGGGTGATGTGTAGAAAATAAGAGACAACGGTTAGAAACAAGACGGCACCTTTTACGAAATATAAGCTGACTTTGACGAAACATTAGGCAACTTTTTTATTCAACATAGGGCGCCTTTTAAGAAACACGAGACGACTTCACTTACAAAGCCAACATTTTCTTTTCCCGACTAGCGAAAGGTCGCATACTTAGGAACACATAAACCTTTCTTACTCCTATCACTGCTCTCGCTAAACAAGAAACAACACAACAACTTGTCGTCGCACTGTCGAAACAAACAAAATAACCTTTTGTCATTGAGCTGGGGAAACTTGGAAACTGTTCATTTCTTCTTCTTCTTCTTCTTCTTCTTCTTCTTCTTCTTCTTCTTCTTCTTCTTCTTCTTCTTCTTCTTCTTCTTCTTCTTCTTCTTCTTCTTCTTCTATGAACAGTTTTCCAAGTTTCCCCAGCTCAATGACAAAAGGTTATTTTGTTTGTTTCGACAGTGCGACGACAAGTTGTTGTGTTGTTTCTTGTTTAGCGAGAGCAGTGATAGGAGTAAGAAAGGTTTATGTGTTCCTAAGTATGCGACCTTTCGCTAGTCGGGAAAAGAAAATGTTGGCTTTGTAAGTGAAGTCGTCTCGTGTTTTCTTAAAAGGCGCCCTATGTTGAATAAAAAAGTTGCCTAATGTTTCGTCAAAGTCAGCTTATATTTCGTAAAAGGTGCCGTCTTGTTTCTAACCGTTGTCTCTTATTTTCTACACATCACCCTCGGGTTTCTAAAAAGTATCCCTCTGGGTTTTCTAAAGTCACCTTCTGGTTTGTAAAAAGATGCCTTCTGGGGTTCTTGAAGTAGCCTTCTGGCTTCTAAAAAGCTGCCTTGTGTTTTCTGAAAGCCACTGTGTGTCCGAGTCGTCAGGGACAGCTGGTGAAAGATGTGTGTCATATCTTGTGTGATTCAAGATGTATCAAAGGACCAAGACATCAAGTGTTTTCCCCAACAGAAAAGACATCTTAGCGACTCGCATAGTACCAATGTTAATTAATGACTTACCAAGAGAGGTTAGTGAACGAGTGACTAACGTTGTCCTACGACGCGCCGACACCGCCGAAGACGAGCAAATTAGGAGGAAGACAACTGCAAAGACGACGAGTCTCCTGTTTTCCTAAAGTCGCATCGTGTCCGAGGCAGCCGGGACAGTTAGTAAAAAACCTTGGGTTATGCAGTCGACGACGAAGACGACATTAGAGGCGACGATGACGCCGAAGACGACGACCCGCCGAAGTCAACAAGGAAGACGACAACGAGGACGCTGACAACGCCGGAAGCAACGAGGAAGACTTAAGTGACCTAATATGTCTCGTCAAGAAAAATATCGGGTGGTTGCTGGGTCCCAGGGGCAGTGCACTACTTACTAAGAACCGTCGGCAACTGACTTGACAATACCAGTGAAAGACATGCTCTGTCTCTTGCGTGCTTTGTGGTGTCCCGTAGAGAAAACCATCGAGTGATTTGCTGTGTCAGAAGGACAGTTAGCTACTTAATAGGAACCTTAGGTGACGAATTGTCCAAGACCAGTGAAAGATATGCTCTTTTCTCTTCCGTGGCTTACGGTGTCCTATGAAGAAAAACATCGGGTGACTTTTGTGCGCCAAGGATAGTGATCGGGTTACCCGGCGTCTTCGTATCGCCTTGTGGAAGACCCGTGAAAGACATGCGATGTCTCGTGCGTCCTTTACGTTGTCCGTCGAGAAAGATATAGCGCCTTTTTGGTACCCAAATTGCCCCAGCTCCCTTTGCCCCCAAGGATAGTGATCGGGTTATCTGGCGTCTTCAGTTATTGCCTTGTACAGGACCAGTGAAAGACATGTAACGTCTCGTGTGTGTTTTCACGCTGTTTGTCTGAGAAAGCCATAGCGCTCCTTTCCGGACCTAAACAATTCTCTCACACCCAACTTCGTCGCCGGGTAGCGGCCGCCTTCGACCTACAAACCTGAACCCTTATGAGGGTGATCATAACCCTCTGACACAACAGTTTCTTTTTTTTCCTCTCAAACAGCGCAATATATATGACCAATAGGCCGTACCCAGCCATCGTCGACGTACTCGTCGATATGAAGGTGACAACACTCACGTCTTCGCTCTTTTTGCTATTTCTCCACCAATCCACACGTAACCACTATGTTCCTCCATACTCTACGGCTGCAGATAGCCCACCTCGGCCACTGCGCTGTGTGTACACAGCACGTGCAGATCTCCAAGTCCCCATCTAATCTGGTACTCAACAGGTCATATCATCACAGATACACAGTGATTACATTTAAAATCTAACTCTTGCATATTACCACAGAAGTGAACATTTAATCTTAACTTCTCTGTCACTCTACCACAGAAGTGATACATTTAACCTAACTTCCTGTCACTATTACCACAGAAGTGGATACATTTAAACTCTAACTTTCTGTCACTATTACCACAGAAGTGATACATGTAAACTCTAACATCTCGTCACTATACACAGAAAGGATACATTTAAACTCTAAATTCTCGTCACTATTACCACAGAAAGTGATACATTTAAACTCTAACTTCTCTGTCACATATTACCACAAGAAGTTATACATTTAAACTCGAACTACTGTCAACATTACCCACAGAAGGATACATTTAATCTTAACTTCCTCTGTCACTATTACCACAGAAGTGATAACTTTAAAACTCTAACTTCTCTGTCACTATTTACCACAGAAGTGATACATCAAAAACTCTAACTTCTCCGTCACTATTACCACAGAAGTGATACATTTAAACTCAACTTCTCTGTCACTATTACCACAGAAGTGATACATTT
The DNA here is from genome assembly GCA_905116865.2 of Candidula unifasciata. Taxonomy (NCBI): domain Eukaryota; kingdom Metazoa; phylum Mollusca; class Gastropoda; order Stylommatophora; family Geomitridae; genus Candidula; species Candidula unifasciata. The sequence goes on from CAJHNH020003090.1 coordinate 79,044, forward strand.
AATCTCTTAACTTCTCTGTCACTATTACCACTAGTACCACAGAAGTTGATCACATTTAAACTCTAATTTTCTCTACTTCACTGTTACCACCACAGAAGTGATACATTTCAAACAAACTTCTCGTCTCATTACCACTATTTAACTTGACCACACAGAAGTGATACATCTTTAAACTTCTAACTTCTCTGTCACTATTACCACAGAAGTGATATATTTCATCTCTAACTTCTCTGTCAATATTACCACAGAAGTGATACATTTCATCTCTAACTTCTCTGTCACTATTACCACAGAAGTGAGACATTTCATCTCTAACTTCTCTGTCACTATACCACAGAAGTGATACATTTAAACTCTAACTTCTCTGTCACTATACCACAGAAGTGATGACATTTCATCTCTAAATTCTCTGTCACTATTACCCAGAAGTGATACATTTCATCTCTAACATTCTCTGTCACTATATACCACAGAAAGTGATACATTTAAACTCTAAATTTATCTGTCACTATTACCACAGAAGAAGGATAAAAACATTTTATCTCGAACTTCTCTGTCACTATTACCACAGAAGTGATACATTTAATCTTAAACTTCTCTGTCCTATTTACACAGAAGTGATACATTTCATCTCTAACTTCTCTGTCACTATTTTACCACAGAAGTGATACATTTAAAACTCTAACTTCTCTGTCACTATTACCCACAGAAGGATAAATTTAAACTCTAACTTCTCTGTCACTATTACCACAGAAGTGATACATTTAAACTCTTAACTTCTCTGTCACTCATTACCACAGAAGTGATACATTTAAACTCTAACTTCTCTGTCACTATTACCACAGAAGTGATACATTTCATCTCTAACTTCTCTGTCACTATTACCACAGAAGTTGATACATTTAAACTCTAAACTTCTCTGTCACTATTACACAGAAGTGATACATTTCATCTCTAAACTTCTCTGTCACTATTACCACAGAAGTGATACATTTCATCTCTAACTTCTCTGTCACTATTACCACAGAAGAAGTTGATAACAGTTTTATCTCTAACTTCTCTGTCACTATTACCACAGAAGTGATACATTTAATCTCTAAACTTCTCTGTCACTATACCACAGAAGTGATACATTTAAACTCTAACTTCTCTGTCACTATTACCACAGAAGTGATACATTTCATCTCTAACTTCTCTGTCACTATTACCACAGAAGTGATACATTTAAACTCTAACTTCTCTGTCACTATTACCACAGAAGTGATACATTTCATCTCTAACTTCTCTGTCACTATTACCACAGAAGTGATACATTTAAACTCTAACTTCTCTGTCACTATTACCACAGAAGTGATACATTTCATCTCTAACTTCTCTGTCACTATTACCACAGAAGTGATACATTTAATCTCTAACTTCTCTGTCACTATTACCACAGAAGTGATACATCTACTCAAACACTAACCTGTCAATCTGACAATAACGTAAAACAATACACTTTTTTTTAATGCTAATTTGAAAACGTGTGTGTATATAAATCTGCAGTTACCAAAAACAGAATGTAAAATAACAAAAAAATCACCAAAGAAGACGCAGTTTAAAGCCAAATAAAACATAAATGACTAGTTTACTGAGTGAGGAATGTCCGAGAGCATCACAACGAATGAACTATAAATCTATTATCGTGTTACAGAATCCAGTAAATAAACGCAGAAAGAGACACCTCTGATCACCAGCATTAACTCTTTCTGTACCAAAAGGGAGTTGAATCAGATTTAAAGTTTGATGAGCTCCTTGGTAATGAAAGGAGTTAGTCAGTTATGTACACCTGCGCCAAATGTGCCAGGTTTCCGCAAAAGTTGATCTTGAGTTTATTCTTTAAGCACAGGAAATAACGCAGACTTTGGCTTTCAAAAATGGAGACCTTGAGACATTATAATCTGGTTGAGTTTTTCCTCTTTGGCTCTCCTCAAGTGACACAGCTGCAAGGAAGCCAAAACAAAATAGGTTAGGTTTAGCAAGTTTAAAAAACTGGATGAATCATCGGTGGAGGTTTGCCAGACACATATTCAGACATTTCTTCATGTTGGTTTCAAGAGCCCATTTTGGGGGGCTACAATGAATAAACAAGCTGAGTAGGAAGTTTCCACATGACTGCAATAGACTCTGTTGTCACCACTTGGTGTGAGCCTAACCCAGCCGTGCACAGTCTGTCACAAAAGTCAAGCCACTTTGAAAACATCCTACTCCACTCATACACTTTGCTGGACCGACAGGCATGCATCTTCAAACTGGAGACCTTTTTTTGCTGATGTTTCACCCCTTCATCATCCCTTCTCTGATCGAAATCACTACACTCAGAGGAAAGGCAAGACGGACAAATAACCAGATTGTAACCGGTACCATCAGTATTGGAACTCTGCTCTTGATGCTGAAGATGAGGACGGAGCACACATGGGAATGCCCCCGAGTGCTGTGATGTCAATTCTTGACTCAACATTCTCTGATCGAAAAATGGATCAGCTTCTCCTCCTTGGTGCATGTCAAAAGTGAGGCAGTCATCTTTAACTGTCATTATGATGTCACTGTGTGCCTGTGTTTGTCAGCACCATGATGTCAAACGCTGAAAACTCTGTACAAAAATACTGACAGGTCACTAGAAAATGACACAGTTACTATAATTTCTATCACACTTTGAAAGTTTAAAGTTTAAGCCCACTCGCTGCATTCTTCTTATTTTTTGTTTTGTTTTTATAAACATACAAATACGTAATCATTCAATACTTACAGTTCGTTTGTCTAGGAAACTTCTCATAAACTCATCAACGTCCATTTCTTCTGTAACAAATCAACAATAGGTTACAGCACCGCTATATTTATTTTAAAGTGAGTGTTAACTAACTCTTTGAGTCCCAAGGAACGCATCATACATTCACAGGTTCCTACCTAGAAGCCCAATGAATGCATGATGCGCCGATTTCATTACTTTCTTTACTACCCCCTGAGTCTGTGATTCTTAACCCCCTGGGACTTAAAGAGTTAAAGATAACTAGCAAACATATTTCTGAAACAGAATGACCAGCTTTTAATCTTTGTCACTGGATGTTGCACAAGTCAAGAACAATCTTCACACTCACTGGCATTTTTTATCACAAAATCAGCCACGGTGAATCACCTCAACACTTAGCCCTAGATATGAATTTGCTCTCTTTAATAATAAAATTCAGATTTATTAAGCTGCCAGCTGTCTGTATATTTTCTCTTAAGTGAAAAATGCTCAAAAAAATCTTCTATAATTTATGTTGTCTTCAAATTGCCCCCCCCCCCCTCCCTCCACACAATTAATGTATCACTGTGTAAATCCAGGGTCCCATTTTTAAAAATTAACAAACAAAATATAGACATTTTTAAACAATTTTTCAGACACCTGTGTAAATATTTTTTAATTTTTTTTTTATTTTTTATATTTAAGGACTTTTCAGGAAAATCCTAGTTTATTGTCCATTGTTTTAAAACATTCACAGGGTGAAAAGATTTATAGCTGTCAACCCTACCTGTGCTGTCTTCATATCCTTCATCAAAGTTTGGAGTGAGCTAAGTGCGATGGACATGGACACAATGCTGACGTGATGGAAGTTATCAAGGGTAAACTCAGGCATAAGAAGAAGAATACTCACGGTCTAAAAACTGTTCCGCTATTTTCTCAGACTCCTCGTCTGCCTCCATGACGGCGACCTTGAGGTTGGTTTGTATATGTGAGGGATGGAACTGATCTGACAGTGTCAGATGATGTTCACACAGATTCTCAAAGTCAGCCTGCAGCTGATCTAGTTCTGCATTCTGTGAGCACAACATACAACAAATGAGTACTTCAAAATGTTAACCACATAAAAGACAATGTCGCTGGTTTAAAGAGTGACCAGTTTCCTAGGGACAGTCCTGCTTTATCGGCGTGGGTCAGCCACCCCGTCAGTACTCCATAAAAGCGCCAACTGTCCCGCTTTACACAGATCTAGAAATCAGCAGTTGGAAATTTTAAAAAAATAGCCTAATGGCGCTGCCCAGAAAAATTTTGAGTTAAAAATCTACAAAAGTATTTCAGGATCCTCACCGGTGCTACAGAGCCTGTGCAATGTGGTGAGCTTCTCTTGACTCAAATTTGAGTTAGAAAAAGAACGGAGCACTTAAGGTTACTACTTGTGTGCCATGATGTTGATCTGTTGTTCAAAACCTCAAACCTGTTTTCAATGAAAACTATTTGTATTTATATCAATGATTACCACTGTTTTGAAAACACATTTCATTGGTGTCTTCAATTCTTCTTCTTCAGCATTCCGAGCCCTTGAGGTTCATTGCTGCAGACATCACCCGCCTCCATTCATCTCTCTGGTTGGCCTTCTCTTTCCAGTTGGTGACAACAAGTGTTTGTAGGTCTATCTTGACATTATCTCTCCATTGTCTTCTTGGTCTGCCTTGTGGTCATCTCCCTTGTGTATACAGTTTTTACTTCTCTGTCATCTGTCATTCTTTCAATATGCCCCAACCATTTCAGTCTATTAGCTCTCATGATGCCAGTGATCAATGGTGATTTAAACAGATTATGAATTTAGTTGTTGCTTCTCACTCCCCATTCACCACTGTTTATATCTTTGGTGTCCTTCATGGCTGAAGAAAATGTATAAGCACAGCTTTAGTTATGCCTTTATCATCGTCGGTGATACATTTATGTTTCCTAAGTATGGAAATGTATGGGACGCCCTGTGGTACAGCAGAGACACTTCAAACATATGTCTATAGCACATAGTGCACTTCTAATTACTAATATGAAAAACAGACAAGAACAGCAACATTAACACTAAAAGTGAAAGTTGCACATTTGTACAGCTGTAAAACTACAATAAATAGTTCAACAAAAATGGAAAATGATTATGGTTTGCTGGCAAAGGCTTTCTAGCCCCCAATATCCATTCTGCGGCTTCTGACTGTGTAACTGTAAAGCTAAACTGTTGTACTTTCCGTGTTTGTTGACAAACATCAAACATTTAGACTGAAGACAAATACCTTTTTTATCACAGTTTCTTTCAGACACTCAATCTCGGGCTTCTTGGATAGGTTAGCCTCTTTAGAAAACAGAAAAACAAAATCGATGAACATTCAAGAGAAACTAAATCTTCCACGTTTGCTCTTTAGAGGTTAGCCGACACATAGTGTTGTGGCTTACATCTAGGCAGCAATATCTGCACCTTTCAGTCTGGATATTCCGTTAAACTTTTTATTAGTTTCCCCTGTATGACACTGCTTGTTGGGGATCAATGGGTCGGGACACTTAAGTGCTCAGTCCCCACTTTCAGCAGCAAGCGAAGAATTCCGATGGTACCAGTGACCGTCTGATTGTATTTTCGTTTCATTCTTCACCTGAGTGTTGGCCAGATCCCCTGGTAACTCCTCGCAGCGCCATTCTCCTTCGACAGTAATGATCTATCTGCGCCTCCGCACTGTTCACTGGCTCTCAAAGGGCCTCACAATATCTCACTTGTTATACATCAATTCCCCACCAAGTGGTGAAGAGCATTATAGCAGTATCAATAATTGTAGCCGCAGCGTAGTAATAGTGGTGGTGGGGGTAGTAGTAGTATTAATAGTAAAAGTAGGAGTATAATTGTAGCAGCAGCATAGCTGTAGCAGTAATAGTAGTAGTAACAGTAACAACAGCATCAATAGTAGTATTAATAATAATAGTCAAAGCAGCAGCAGCAGTAGTGGGAGAAAAGTAACAGTAGAAAGGCAATACTAGTAGTAACAGTAGTATGTGTAGTAATAGTAGAAAAGCCAGCAGTCCTAACAGCAATAATATCAGTCAAGTAACAGTATGAATATTTCTCATTTAAGCTGAAAAACAAGACAGTCAGATAACCAGATTGCAACAGGTACCGTCAGTACTGGAACTCTGCGCTGATGAGGACGAAGCATGCATCGGAATGCCCCGAGTGCTGTGATGTCAATTCTTTACTCAGCTCAACTCATTTAAGCTGACATCTTTTCAGTAGTAGGAGGCGAAGAATAACAGCAGTAGTAGCATGAGTAATAGTAGCAACAGAAGTAATAATAAAAATGTCACATCCCAGTAGTTGGAGGAAGAGAATAGCAGTAGTAGTAGCAGTATTAGTAGCAGTCGCAGTAGTAATAATAGTAGAGTAAGTAGGAAGGACAACACCTGTAGCATCAACAGCAATAATAACAACGCAAGTGTATACAATTCTCTAACATACTTGCTAACTGAACACATTCGGATGAAAGACTTTCCCTTTTCTGAACAAACTTCACAAGGTCTGGAACTTTCTGAACCATCTCTGTAATTTTATCTTCATCTTCCATTAGTTCTTGAAGTTCATATAATCTAGAAACAAAACATAAAAAGAACCAAATAGAACCAAAAACTTATAATCATATCATTGATGTTAAACTGTGACAGGGCTAGCAAGCCGGCAGCGGATTACATTTCACTCAAAGAAACAGTAAGAAGAGAAATTGGACTGATACTAATGGAAAAATGAACCAGACATGACACTGTCAGGGAAGAAGTTGAGACGGAACCAGTACTAAATTACATGAAGAGACAACAGATCAAATGGTTTTGCCCAGTGTCAAGATTACCAGCAGACAGCGTACCACAGACAGCCCTGTTACTCAGACGTAATGGAAGCAGAGCTAGGGGTCAACCCTGATGGATAGACAGAATATCCAAGGCTGTAAATCACTAGCATCCATGTAGCATTTACCAAGGCACGCATCCAATACCTCTTCAAAATCTGATGCTTAAAGACAAAACAGAACTGGAGAAGAAGAAGAAAAAACTGTAGTATACATTCATACAAGATTCATTATTGTACAAAATCCCTGGATTTTTCCAGTTATTCAAGGAGAATACATCCCAGAAGTTGACAATTTACAAAGATTCCCTGTCAACAGTTCTAACTTGAAGATCAGTATCAATGTGTTGAAGTAAATTAGAGTAAAGAACTGTCTCACACCATTGTTGCACCAGGCATGTGGCGCTTGACCCACATTTTTATAAACCACTCAGCAATCCAGAATGTAGCCGATATTTTCAAAATTGAACCTGGCTCCCAGGTCGACCCAGCCGAAAAAGGGGCCTATGTCCTGGGAAGTAAAGGCGACTGACTTGACGTTGACTACATCGAGTGCTGACTGGTCTATATAAATACGAATCTAGCATCATATACCCTGTGCCTGACTGACATAAAACTGCCATTACTGCCTGTATTCACCTCTTCTGTGTGTGTGTGTGTGTGTGGGGGGGTGGGGGGGTCTTTAAGCCTGAGGATTTACAACAGCATGGCTACTGCTGTCACCATAGACTGTGCTGGTTAGGATTTTTTTTTTTTTTTTACTGACAGAAACAAATCCCCAACCTTCCTGAGGATTTGACCCAGGGTCTCCCACATGAAAACCCAGCATTCCTAACAGTTCAGCCAGCCACTCCTCTGGCATAAATAATGGGCCTTTATTTTACTCTGGAATGTCCCGAGTGCTGAGATGTCAAGTCTTAAACATTTAAATACTGCTTTAGCAACACAGGTCAAAGTAACCGGTGGGATTGGCACATGTTCCAATTTCTTTCTGAAGGGCCCACTAGTTTAGCTGGTTGTCTAGGATAGACTACATCTAGTCCACATGTGAGAAATGACAGTTTTTGGGAGACATACTACACACTGCTATTGTACTTTGATCTATCTTGAAAAATGTCATGCATGACATCTGTTAAAGTGGGTGTGCAATTCATCTGTAACTTCTGTAAATATATATCTCCATTTCTAGGGAAAGGCTGAAGGCGTTAAGATTCCATTCGCAGTAGCAAAAGAACTGTCAGACACAAAACCCATCCACACTGGACTTTGGGTCACCTCGTAGCCATTTTGTGTTGGTGCAGTATAACTGAGCTATCTGGTTGAAAGGGGTTTCCGGGACTTGTACCTGTTTCATTCTCAATCATGAAATGTTAATCCTACAGGCTTTAATAATGGAGGGGACAACAACAAAATTGTAAAGTACAGAACGGAATGAATAACTAGACCGTCAGCCTTACATCTTTTCTTTCTTCACGTTCACCGGCTGTAAACTCAGGAGGGAATTTCTGTTGTTCATCCACTTCTGGACTTCAGTCATGTTCCAGTATTTGAGCTTTGTGTGCACAGCAGTTTTTCAGATCTGGCTTATCTGTATGCAGACTGTTGGTTCCTTGCCTCTCGGGGAAAATGCACTCCAACTTAGAAGGAAACCCCGAATTAGTAGACTCTTAGGACATGCTTGTTATGAAAGCAGTGGATCTATTCTTGTTTTCCGATATAATGAGGACTCTTAACCCACATGGAAACCACAGACTTCAATCCTAGAGAGTAAACTCCCATTTTTTTAATGTACAGGATAGAGGTTCATAAAGCAATGGCAAACTACTAAATGTAAAATTTGCCTGAAAAAAACCACAAAGCCAAAAAAGGTTGGAGTTGGTTCTGCAACATCCTATAAAGGATATGCAGCTAACATGAGAAAGGAATGGATGACTCAACTGCAGCCCTATGTGACAAATAATCGAACAACAGGAGAATGATGATGATTTCTAGTAACTCGAACCATTTCACCAACCAATCATTTCTACTTGTTTCACACACATAACTCACTTCATATCTTTCAGAGCTGGAAACTCAGATAAAATATTTGGAACTGAAAAAGACCCCAGCGCCGACGACTCGGACCCCATCTCACCCGCTGCCCCCAAAGCTGGAGCTCGTCGAGGGGGCAGGGGAGGAGGGACCACATGTGGCTGACTCCCAGGGAAAGGGTACGACGGTTGACCCGGATAACTTGCCAGAGGAGGCTGTGACGGGGTCACGGCTGATCCTATTGTTGGATTGTTGAAGCCTAAAATACTGAGAAATACAATAATTTATTAGTACTTTTTATATCTTTAAAAGCAGTGGCAAACTTTCAACATGAAACAAAATACAGGGTGACTGAAAATTAACATCCCATAAACTTCTAAAATGAAACAAAATACACGGTGACTGAAAATTTACTTCCCAGTTTAACATGTTTAAGAATTATTTATTTATGGTGATTTTTGTCTCCAATTGTTTTGTGTTTGATCCTTAAAGTATGAGAATGTAATCTGTAAATGTAATCTGTTTCAGACTGAATTATTTTGTTTGGCAGCCTAACAAACATGGCTGGGCATCTTACCCTGCAGGAGTGTGCACGGATAGTGGCACGTTATAAAGTATAGAAACCAGCTGTTCGAGTGCAAAGACAGTAGAGGACCATTAGAGAAGTACATACTTAAGTTGTCAGTTGATAGTATTTGTTCATATTTGTATGATAAATTATTTTTTATCCAGGTCACCGAGGTGAAAGGGTTAACTCAACTTCTTCTTTTACCGCTTCAAGTGTCGAGCGAGAGACAGGCTTCAGGTTCTTGCTCTTCTGGTTTTTCATTGCCGAAGCTTGCTCCTAGCATCACCATCATCCCTGTTCTTCACACAGGGCCTGCAGTTCAGTCTTTCTTACAGCACAGCTGCAATATTTGCCCCTTTCAGCGCAAGCTGGAGGAAAAGAGAGACGGAAGCAGAACAAGAGAGAAGAAGCTGGACACTTTGCCATCATGACCTAAAAGAACCTACATATCAAAAACTACTGGCTATAAACATGAGATGAAGCTGTACAAGTGACAAGACCTGCATACAGCAAAAAGTTAGAGAGGTACTTACTAATGCTGAGGCACAATTGCTGGGGGTGTCTTCTTAAACTCCTCTAACACAGCCTGCACAGCCTGGCCTAAATCTGAATGCATGGAGAACTGCAAGCACAGAAGCAGAACATATCAATACTGGAAACACCTGCATAATACAGCACTTAGAAAAGGTAAACATAGTCCTATATTAGATATTAGACACATCCTCAGTTTTTTACTTCTTAACTTTCCCTCTGCCAGTGATTGTCAGATATGAAGCCAATGGCAAAAAAGGCTGTGATGCCACACATGCCCTCCACTGATCCACACAGCTAGGCAGAGAGGCCAGACCTGCGATCTCTCTCTATTGCATGTCTGTAACATATGTTCATTATCTCCCTATCTCAGGGTTTTTTTTTAGATGTGAAGACCACAGGCCTCTATTAAGGCAGAGGTGCAAGGCATCGTCTCAGCTGATCCATACAGCTTGATCCCAATGAATGCCAACCGACCAAACCTAGGATCTCTCTACTGCATGTAGAGACCATGTCTGTAGTACGTGTTGAGGATCCTTTGATGCCTCTCCACACTGGACAATCCAGAGTCTCCAAACTACAGCAGATACTGCTAATGTGATCTAAGTCCAGGAAGCTGTCTTCACACATTCTGATCCAGGACACAATGAGTTGAGGTGGCCAGTTTCTATTCTATTTGCTGTACTCTCCCAGACAGTTTCTATTCTATTTGCTGTACTCTCCCAGACAGTTTCTATTCTATTTGCTGTACTCTCCCAGACAGTTTCTATTCTATTTGCTGTACTCTCCCAGACAGTTTCTATTCTATTTGCTGTACTCTCCCAGACAGTTTCCAGAAATGTCTCCTAAAAAGCAAGTTGGTACTGCATCCGAAGAAAAAACCTCTACATCAACCTCACCCTGACAGATGCAAGCACTTTACAAGACTGAACACCAAAGTATCAATTGAAGAGTTCCAATAAAAACATTTAGATGTTACATTTTGTTATTTGGTTTCAAAAGTTAATTGTTATATACTCTGTCCTCATGGGTACTGTAAAAATTTTTTCCATATTTTTATTTCTAACGCTTAAGTTTTTCAGCCTCAATTTAACAATCTTATTCTTTGGATTTTTTGGCTGTAAATTCCGGCGGAAAGTTCTGGTTGTTCATCCACTTCTGAACTCTCCCTGTTCCATTCCAGAACATGTGTGTTGTGTGCACATCCATTTTACAGATGTGACTCATTTGTATACAGACTGTTGGTTCCTTGCCCTTCAGGCACATGCACTCTGACTTTGAAGGACGTTCTCAATAAGTCAACTCTTACGAAAAGTTTTTGGGTTGGCAGTAGTTCTGTGCTTGTTTTCCCCACAACAGGGCCTTGGAGCCCACAAAAGAACAATTTAAATTCTAGGGCTTGAAACCTTCTAGACACTCAATTCAGCCTACTATGGCTTCACTTTTATATTTTAGGGCCCTAGTTCTACTGCTTGTTCACTGGCCCAGTTACAACAGAGACAGAATAAATCAACATAACAAGTGGCCACAACAGAACAAATAAAAAGGCATATCCTCTACAAATTAACCAATAAATGAATGGTTCGCTGTGTGCTAAAGAATTAATTAAATAAATTGCAACAAAAGCCCTGTAACTGGTGCATTTACTCCCCCAGCAGGTCTCAGTGCACCAATACGTGTGTGTGTGTGTGTGTGTGGCTGGTGCATTTACTCCCCGAGCCAGTCTCAGTGCACCAATATGTGTGTGTGTGCACACATGTGTGTGTGTGCACACATGTGTGTGTGTGACTGGTGTATTCACTTCCCCAGCAGGTCTCAGTGCACCAATACGTGTGTGTGTATGCACACATGTGCATGTGTGACTGGTGCAATTACTCCCGGAGCCGGTCTCAATGCACCAATATGTGTGTGTGTATGCACACATGTGCATGTGTGAGACTGGTGAATTTACTCCCCAAGCCGGTCTCAGTGGACCAATATGTGTGTGTGTATGCACACATGTGCATGTGTGTGAGTGGTGCATTTACTCCCCCAGCAGGTCTCAGTGCACCAATACGTGTGGGTGTGTATGCACACATGTGCATGTGTGTGGCTGGTGCATTTACTCTCCGAGCCGGTCAGTGCACCAATACAAGTGTTTGTATGCAGGCATGCGTGTGTCCATGTAAGTGAGAGAGATGGAGAGAGAGAGAGAGAGAGAGAATGAGAGAGAAAAAGAGAGGAAGAGAAAGAAAGAGAGACACACAAAGAAAGAAGGAAAGAAAGGAGGACAGAAAGAGAGACCTACTGCCCCTTAACAAGCATGTTGTAAAAGGTAACTAATTAAGGGTCCGCTGAAAAAGGAAGTGCTAGGCTAAAAGGCACAGATATCACAGCCTAGCTGTAAACCACCCTTTTAAGGGCAAACTCAGAAGAAGAAGAAGGACTGCTGAGTCACAACATGTATGAGTGCCACAGAATCCTTGCCAGGCTGAAGAAATGTCTATTATCACTGCAAACAAGTCCAGGATACAAGGAAAATTGGTGGTTTCCCCTTGCTCAATTTACTCCATGTTTGCTTGCACTGTATACACTTCTTCTGTTGAACGGAAGTTGGGAGATTGCTTATCAGGTGCTATTTCTGACAACAATGACAGTCCTGTCCAGTCAGTCCACATTATTTTTTTAAACCTGACTTCTAATTTCACTGTGACTGTTAACACAGAACGACAAACACATATGGAAAAGATACCAGAGAGAGAAGTAGAATTTTTTTAAAAAGGTGGGGGGGGGGTGGCTGCAGATTTTGATAGAACAGCTTGAGGTATAAGCTCCAGTAAATGTTTGTGTACAGGCATTTGTGTTTGTGTGTGTGTGCATATGCATATGGGTGTGTTAAGGCCGCGTTAGCACAGTCAATAGGAGACTCACTTTCAAATCCCGCTGCGACTTGCTGCAGCCCACGGTCAGTGTTCGAAACCGGGCGGTTGCCGGGGTTCACCCAGCCTCTAGGTAATGGGTACCAGAGTTAACACTCTGTAAATGGAGGAACATCCCTGTAGCTATGGAGTTTCTTATCAGCTATCCATACTGGTGGCAGAGCACTTATGGTTTATAACCGTGTGCAATGACGCTGGTTCACATCTCCCGACTTTACCTTTACCTTTTTCTATGGGTGTGTGTGAAAGAGAGTTTGGGCATGTGCATATAAAAATATTTGAGTGTGCATGTGACATTGTGTGAACGTATGTGAGCACATGTGTACACATGACTGCGTGTGAGAGAGAGAGAGAAAGAGAGTGTGAGAGTCTGAAAATGACCCTCAGTGGGTGTGTTGAACATGGGTGTGCAAGTCTGAAAAGGGCAGAAAAAGACTGTGACAAAAGCCTATTTCTACATGCTGCTGCAACTGTTCACTAAGGATCTATTTGGGCTGAACAGACCTCCTGCCTCCCTAGAAAGCATGCCCTACAAGGCGACTGATTAGAGATGTTTCCTTCGAAGTCCATCTGCCTGACAAGGCAAGGAACCAACAGTCTGCATACTAATATGCTACATCAATGAAACGAATATGCACGCAAAACTCATGTTTTGGAACTGGATAAAAGTCCTGAAGCGGATGAAAAACTAAAGCTTTCTGTCATAGAATTAAACGGCACACACTAAAAAAAGTAGTAGTTCACAAAACAGCGATGAATCATAAACAAATTGTGCCAACCTTCCCGTGGTAATGACAGCTGACCACAACTTACATTATTAATATTTGGGCAGCCCACAACTTTCATCTGAGAATCCACCCATGGATGAGTGACTGCCGGCTGGACCGTAATCACTGGTTTTTCACTAGGGAACTGTGATGGTAGATTTCTGAAGAACACAGATTAAACACACTTTTTACGACTGGTGATCACGCTGCATAGGCAACAAATGGTCTCTACAATACTATCAAGATGTGGGTCAAAAGATATGGACTTAGGTCAAAATATGTGGTTGTATCATAAAGATGTTTGATTGCATCTTAAAGACTTCAGTCAAAATGTGTGCAAAATATGTGTTTGTACAATAAAGTCGTTTGACTGCATCTCAAAGACTTCAGTCAAAATGTGTGGTTGTACCTGTGCTTTTCAGTTCGCATGTTAAATGTCCAAGTTTAACACATTTGTGTTTTCACAAAAAATAATCACACTCTTAGAACTCTGGTTCTGTTTGTTTGTCCTCTTCTAGACTTTGGTCTTATTCCAGAACTTTGAGTTTTGCATGCATGTCTATTTTACATGTCTGGCTTACTTATAGGCATACTACTGGTTCTTTCCTTTCAGGCAGACACACGTTGACGCTGAAGGAAACACCCCTAATAAGCTGTCTGTTATGACATGCCTATTTTTTCGCTTACATACTGGACACTGCAGACTCAATAAACACTCATATAAATTAGGTATGAGCCAAACAGCTCTCTGCCAGTGCCTTCGTGCTGAACAGACTCCAGAACATGTCCTGCAAGACTGTCCTCTCCTGGCGGAGCAACAAATGGCAACACCCAGTAGAACTGACAACTAAGCTTTGGGGAAACCTAAGAGACCTTGAAAAGACATCCCAGTTTATGACCCACAGTGGAATATGCGCATGACCAGAGATCGCTGAAGAAGAAGACATGCTTATAAGGGAGGTAGGGGGAGGGTGTTCTTATCTCTCCCCCCCTCCCCAACCTTAAATGGGTCTCCAGAATGCACATATGGAATATAATAAACAAATTTGTTGTCTGTTTTATCAGCTGTCATTATTTTCATTAACATTACACATTAATATGTTACGAGTGAGGCCTAAATTAACCAGCAAAACAAAACTACTAGATTTAAAATATATTTTCGCACAAAATATTTTAATATAGAATAACAAAAGTTCAATAAACTATATTACTGACACCCCCCCCCCCCCCCCCCCCCCCCCCCCACAGGTAAAGGTACCTTTTTACATTCATCAGTGGGGTATTGGGCACATTATAATAAACTCATATATGTATAGGTCAATCAGCATTTGATGGGTGGTGTGGTCAATATCACACCAGCTGCCTTTATTTCCCTTGAAATTACCTTGTAAACAGTTCAGGCTGGGTCAAACAGGCAGCCAGGGTCATTTTTGTGTAAATATGACTCATTGCGGATTAGAACCCAAGATCTTCAGACCAGTAGGGGTAAGCATTTAGCCCTTTTTCTATTTAAAAAAAAAAAATAAAAACTATTATTGAAAAATGCATACTTACATCAAAATTGTCAAACTGGCACTGCCTTGATGAAATATAACTCTGTACTCTACATCCCTAATTATTTCCACGGCCCTGCAACAGATTTCACAAGTAACAAATGTTTTGATCTGTATCTCTGATAACGTTCCCTTAGTTATATTTATCAATCTCTTTGTTTCATTTCTTCTTCCCTTTTACCGGCTGTAAACTCTGGCGAAAGATTCCGGTTTCTCATTCGCTTATAACTTGAGTTTTGCATGCACATCTGTCTTATAGATCTCGCTTATTTGTAAGCAGACTGTTGGTTCCTCACTTCCCACAGTGTATGTTCAGGCAGATGCTCTCCGACTGCAAAGGAAGCACACCTGATTAGGCACTTTTTATTAAATGCTTGTTGGGGAGTAAAAGGGGGGGGGGGGTATGGTCAGAGCGTCTATTCTTTTTCTCCCAAAATGGGGCCTCGGAACCCAAACAGGGATGTTTTTGTGCGAAAATACCAGATCAACTGCTTCGGTACTGAGCAACTCATGATAATTATATACATAATATCCTATTTATTTATGTACATTTTGTCAGTTTTTATATGTTAAGATTTTAACTCATTCCGACTCAAACACCGGACATTTCAGAAAATAACTTCTTCTAATAAAATGTGTTGAAATAATCAGCAACTTCCGAATAACGGTTCCAAATTATCGAGACCAAAAATATACCCTAACAGGGCCTCAGTCACATGTAAATTTCGCACTTCCGGCGACTAGTGCCACTGCCGAGAGTATCTCCCATGCCGATATGCAGCGTGAATTGGGGCTAAACTAGATGGCTGGGACTCACGAGCAGCAGCTACCACATCTCCTTTAGCTTCTTTTATTTTATTTGCTCGTGAGTCCCAGCCATCTAGTTTAGCCCCACTCCACGCCGCTATGCGCAGCGTGGGAGATACTCTCAGCGGTGGCGGAAGTTCTCAATTTACATGTGACTAAGGCCCTGTTAGGGTATATTTTTGGTCTCGATAATTTGGGACCGTTATTCGCAAGATAGCCAAATAATCATATATTGGTAACAAAAGAGTTAAATTAAGTTATCATTGAAGCAGAGAAGTAAAAACTTGTCTCTTAAAGTTAGAAATGGCATTTAATCACTTTCACATATAATTATGAATGCTCTATGAAAATATCTTAAAGACGTAGGTGTGTGGCTTTCTAGAAAATTGTTAAAAACACCTCACAAAGAGCCAAATATGTCAATTAACTAATTTAACTAGTTGAGTAGTCACAGAGTTAGGTTAGTTGCGTATCCTTTACAGCATGTTGCAGAACCAACCCCAACAGCCCCTGGCCTTTGTGTGGTTTTTCTAGGCAAATTTACGTCCAGTAGTTTGTCATTGCTCCTGGACGGTCGGCTTTCTTGATACGACTGTCGAAACCAACGCAAGGCGCATGGCCCGCAGCTGGGATCGAACCCGGCATTATGAAGCGTTCGGCGTTCGCATCGACTTAGCCACAGGTTTTTGAATAATAAATTGTATAAATAATGAAAGCGAAAACAATAGTTTTAATTGCCTTACGTACCCGACTTTTCGCAGGCTCTCAATCTGTTTGGATTTCTGTGCCTGGAGATTGGTGGCCGAAGGGCCTTTGTTTTTCCCACCTCCAAATAATCGATTCATGGTAAGAATTAACAAATAACAGGAGTGTCAAGGTGACTCAGTCACAAGTATGTGACCACTGCCACCGTCGGTCGAGACAGAAACGAAAACAAATGTGACTGTGACAGTTAAGTTTAGCAGACTAGAAATGTCTGTATCCTGCCCGTGTGTATATGCGTACTACGTCATACGCCTTTGTTAACACGAAGCTCGTCGCTTTTGTCATTCGCATTATAATGAAGGCATCACGTTTGACACTTGAGACGGCCAAGGATAGGGTAACATGATCGCCTGTGAAATGTATTGTTCGTTAGAGATTACTAAATATACAGGTGTATATAGGGGACGATACAAAAAAAAAGGCGTACACATCATGCGGTACAATCGAAGCGGGATTAAGTTTGTTAAAATGAAACTGGGTTGATCCATAACTCAGTTGTGATTGACAGGTGTGCCAGATTAGAAGCAAACTTTATTTTCAGAGGGTTACAAATTGGGCACGCAGGCCCGTCTGGCATTCGGCCCTTCTAAGCACTCATCTTTCAGAGTGCCAATGCCTGTTATCAATAATGCATGTTATGTTTATTTATTTATTTTTTTAAATATAATTATGTGACTAAAGTGTAATTTGTATTGCTTCATGTTTTGCTTTGATTTAGGATGTGATTATGATAGAAATTATACTATGAATAATTAGACAGTCTTACCAACATTGTGTCATTAACATGGTGGATATATTATTTCCTTAGTGTGCAATCATTGATCACTCTCCTCGATTTTATCTTTAGGGGAAACTCCTTTAAAGTTGCCATGTGCATTCTTTACTCTTCTATATATTGATTTAATTCCTAGTAATAAATTGATTTTTTTTTTTTTAGTCACAGTAATAAAAAATCGTTTGAATCGTGTCCTTCTGAGCGATCTTGATGCAAAGATGTTTTAAAAGTATCACTCATTAAAAGCAAACTATTGGAAAAGTTAAATACGAATTAGCAAATGGTGGTCAGTTATATGAGTGGAATTATCACACAAAGATATTGCAGGACAGCATTCTGACAGTGTTACAAGCGGCGCTAAAGACAAGATACGTTGGGCATTCATTACAGCCAAGCTTCGTTATGAAGACGACACCTGTTTTGTTGAATTAATTAAAAAAAATCACGACAAGGTTCCAAAATATTATTCGTCATTGTAGTCTGTGTTTCCTAGAGCAAGAGGCAGACCGAGAGTACGATGGATAGACAATATATCAGAGATCCTGAGGCAACACGGACTAACAACAACACGTGCAACACACCTGGCCCAGGATAGAAAACTGCGACTCCCCACTACGCTGTGAGGCAATTGTGGACAAGACAAGACAAGTCTGTGTTTTAGATTATCTTTTCCCACTCTACGCTCAGAAACTAGCAGGGTGTTTAAGAATGGCACTGAAACCTTAAGATTTAGTAAAAATGAGTACCCTTTACAGGACGTTGCAGAACGGACCCCAACATTTGTTGGTTCTTTTGGTTTAACTGTGCAATTTAAGGTTCATTAGTTTGCACTTGCCTACATGGTCGGCTCTCGAGCACACTGTAGACATCAGCTCGAACCTTGCATCTGTGAATTATAAAATAGGCTGCTATAAAATATGCTGCATATCGTGAGGTCCCTTGAAAGAAAAAGATAAATGACAAAGTTGCGCAAGTCAAATATTTCCAGGAACGTCATAAAGGGAAGCCCTCAGAAACTAATAAGGGTACAAATTTGTGAGTAGATGGAGCCTTTATTTTTGGGTGGAAGGTGTCCAAAATTAGGTCGCTAACTACCCACAAATTTGCAGTGATGTCGCAATCAAAAGACGGGTAATGAGAAAGAGGAGCAGTTGGAAGTGATAACAACAATAGAGGAGGAGGTTGTGGTGAACGGAGGAGGGAGGTGAAGAAAGAAGAAGATATGGACGAGAAAGTGAATACATGAATGGGTAAAAAAAGAGGAGAGCGAGGTGTGGGTGTTGTCGAAAAGGAAGCAGGAAACGAATACAAAATCCTGGAAACGTATGTTATATTCTTTAGTAGAAGCGATCGTGGAAAGTCTGTGTGTACAAGAATCTTCAAACTATAGACATATACAACTGAAAACTGAATCTACATATTGACTGCTCGAGATGTTTACACTAGAGTGCAACGGAGGTAGTAATCAATAGTCAGCAACGTTATACTACTTCGAGGGAACGCTTTAAGGGTGTATCTCAAGTTTGAAGTACTAACACCGGTTTTTGTAAGCACTTTACATTCGCTTGAATTGATACAGGTACAACTTGGATGCCATGACTATGCAATTCTGAATAGCAGTTACCGCAACCTGAAGGCGGATTATAAATGAACAGACTTAAGGGCCTTCCTGAATTCTTTTCTATTTGAAAGACAACTGCTGTACCACCTATGTCATTTATTAAATAGGCAGAAGTAACTTTACTGTGTGTACTTAGTATCAAATCGTTTGCTTGATTTAATGGATGTATTATATTTTCATTCTAATCAAGGACAAGCCTGCAGAAACCGGTTGTGGGGCAGAGAAAAAAGATACTGGGTACGTTGACCATGAAGACACGAAGATGACTGCTGTCTCGGAGGACGGAGCACGAATGGGTGGGACCGGTGTGCTAGGATGTCGATACGGACAAAAAGCAAGCAGAAATATTATTTTCATGTTTATAGGCGTTCAATCGCAGTCCATGGCGACAGCACTAGATATGCTGCCTTAAATCTATATGTTTAGACCCCGAAATCTAGCAACCCTAGATGTGGCAGCGGCTTGAAAACTGTCCTTTACTTATTTTCTTACCAGGTTACCCTTGGCAACCATCTGTATCGTCTTTCTTCTGGAACCTATGGCTTTGCAACACTGATTAGTCAAATAGCTAGGACGACCTTATCTTCTTGGCAACCCAACACGATGAGTTATGGAATAAAAGATGCAAAACATTCTATAGTTACGTAATGAGGTCACTGACTTGTCGCAGTGTTAATTTCCAAAATATTAGAGATCTTTTTCATGATTACGTACTGGGGTATTTTATAAAAGACGTTTCTAAGAAGTGAAGAACAGAAACACACCTACGTGGGTAAAAAGACGATTAAAGGCTTCGTGTATCTCTACTACCTAAGGTAGAAAAAAATGGGACGACACACACACACACATATGTACCAGAATGTAAGTTATATTTTTTCTGTTGCCTAATGTAGAGTAGATGAGAAGACACACATAAATAAACACACTACACTCTTTTACACAAACACACTCCTGACTTTAACCTTTTAACCTTTAAGGAGACATGATTAGTTTCTTGTGGGTAGAAGTGTGACAAAATTATGGAGATCCAAAAACAGTTCATGCAAAACTAAGAATTGATTGCTCAGAGCACTAGCTACTAGTACATTTACATGTGGCTGTGAAACGTGGACCTTACTTAACAGCTGGACTCGAAAGGAAGATACAAGCATTGGAAATGCGATGTTTCAAAAAAAAATTCTTGGCATATCATAAAGAGACCACATTACAAACGAAGGAGGTCGCTATATAATTATACAGCACATTGGCAACTATGAATCTCTTTTAACTGCAGTGAAAAGGCGAAAAATGCAATGCTATGGACATGTAATAAGATCTAACGGCCTCTCAAAAACAATACTGCAGGGCTCAGTGGAGGAAAGGAGGAGAAGAGGCAGACCAAGAAAAACCCGACTGACTGGACAGGCCTCAGGCATGCAACCATGAAGTCCATCGCAACTACCGACAAAGGTGGAGAGAGCTGATCAGTCAGTCAACAGAAACTGGTTACTCAACGATACGTAGTGTTTAGGAATGATGGTGATGATGATGATGATAAATGGGGCAAATGTAAAAATAAATACCTAATATGGAATACTGTATTTACAATCCCCTATTTCCTAGAAAAGAGGGATGGTTACGAGTCAAAGAAAGACGTATAAACTCTCCTTATCAATAATATTATAATCCTGTTTCATAAGGTGCACACACACAGACACACACACACACACACACACAGAAACACACACACAGACACACACACACACACAGACACACACAGACACACACACACAAACACATACAATAAGAAGAAAGAAGAGGGGAAACACATACTGTTAGTGTTGGCTTCGTGATTCTGTGCAGAGCTTTGCAAGATCTTTCCTCATTCACACATGCCTTTTGTTCCCTATAATTATGTTTGCTCTCTTCTCTTGCACAACTTTGTTTCCCAGTCACTGTGTATTAAAACCTAACAGCTTCTCTAATTGAAACGTGTTTTTTTTTTAACTCTAATTTTCGTGTACAGTCCTGTTTGCCAGTGTTTTTGTCTTTGCGTGCTTAACGTTTTGGGTCATTTGATTAGTAGTGTATTGATTCTGTTTTTTGCTGATTAGTAATTAGTTTCACAAGTAATTATCTGGAGTTCCACGGGGGGGGGGGGGGAAGGGGGGTGTCAGAGAAATCATTATGATCTTAGGGCCCCCTCACAACTTCTAAGGGCGAGGGGCTCCAAGGTATTAATTGGTATAAATGCAGATAAATAATAATTTTTTATTATCATTATTATGTGTTCAGTGGCAAATACATGTAATACTATTTTTTACAATAAACTGAGACCCGTGGCTGGAAGCTCACCTGCGGGGTGTGGGTTTGGGTTCTGACGAAGTCGGACTAATGTTCAGAAATGACCTTGGCTTTCAGGTCGACCCAGCTTTGAGTGGGTACCAGGCAAAGTCATAGGAAGTAAAGCCGGCCGGCGTGCTGTTGACCACATCACCTACCGAGTGTCGATTGGTCTATAAATCTATAAAATATAAGGTCAAACTTATATGCCCAATACGCCTCAATGCGTGGAAAAGGGTCGTCTACTTTATTTAACATATTTTGCAGTGTATAAACAAATAATTGAAAGAAGAGTTCCACTATACATGATTGGGGGGAAAAAAAGGGGGGGGGGGAGGGGAGAGTTATTTTGTCCTTTAAAAATTGTCTAGGAGAAAGGGGGAAGCCCTCTTAAAACTATTGCCCCCCCCCCCCCCCCCACCCCACAAATTAAAGGGTTGAATGTTGAATTAGGAATCGACATCATAGCACTCTGGACATCGTCAAAAGCGCTCCGTCCCCATCTTCAGCAAGAAACGAAGAGTTTCAATTCCGATGGCACCATTAACTTTCTGATTGTATGTCCGTCTCGCCCTTCCCTTGAGTGTTGAGCGTCGGCGAGATCCCCTGGTAACTCCTCGCAGCGCCATTCCTCTCAGACCGTAATGGTCTATTTGTGCTTTCGCACTGTTCGAAGGAGAGGGTGAGGCTCAAGATGGCAGAGTTTCCGGCACCTGTGACTCCGTTCCCCTTTTACTGCGCATTTGTAAATTTGTATTCATAATCTGCTTAGAGCAGTGATTCTCAACCTTCCTAATGCCGCCACCCTTTAATACAGTTCCTCATGTTGTGGTGACCCATTAATGCAGTTCCTCATGTTGTGGCGACCCTTTAATGCAGTTCCTCATGTTGTGGCGACCCTTTAATGCAGTTCCTCATGTTGTGGCGACCCTTTAATGCAGTTCCTCATGTTGTGGCGACCCTTTAATGCAGTTCCTCATGTTGTGGCGACCCTTTAATGCAGTTCCTCATGTTGTGGCGACCCTTTAATACAGTTCCTCATGTTGTGGTGACTTTTTAATGCAGTTCGTCATGTTGTGGTGACCCTTTAATGCAGTTCATCATGTTGTGGTGACCCTTTAATGCTGTTCCTCATGTTGTGGTGACCCTTTAATGCAGTTCCTCGTGTTGTGGTGACCCTTTTATGCAGTTCCTCGTGTTGTGGTGACCCATTAATGCAGTTCCTCGTGTTGTGGTGACCATTTAATACAGTTCCTCATGTTGTGGCGACCCCCACATATCAAATTATTTTTGTTTTTAGTTCATAACTTAGTGAATTTGTGTTTTCTGGTGGTCTTAGGCGACTCCTGTGAAAGGCTCGTTCGACCCCCCCCCCCCCCCTTTTCCCAAAAAAAGGGTCGTGACCCATAAATTGAGACTCGCTGGCTTAGAAGGATAATTATTATAATATGTTGTCTTCCTGTTCCTATTCTTCACCTTTCCAGGTTTTATTGGGGGGGGGGGGGGGGGGGGAGGTCTCCGTAGCGAAGTGGTCAAGCAGTTTGCATAGCACTCTGAACGTTGTGGGTTCGTTTCACGGCTGCGCAGTTCACTTCACGGGTGCAATTTTTACTGAGCTCCCTGGGGATCATCACCGGAGCTACGCAGATCGTGCTCTGTGCGATGCTCTCAGCACGCAGCTAACTGTTATGTAGAGAGAGACTGTGCCATATGGGGTAAAACCCAGTGCAATGAAGTCGATCCTTGAACCTTTACTTATACCCTTACATTTCCATTTTTATGTGATTTATTTGTCTGTTAATTAAAAGCTTGGTTGAAACGTTTGTGCTTGTATGTGTCCTCTACTTCTATTCAACTTTCTATTTATAGTTGCTGTGTACCTTGTGTTGTGCTTAATCTACTTCTTAAGCTCTAGCCCCTTTTTGTTCGTTAACAAAGAATCGCTATCAAAGCTAGGTGTTTCGCCCCTCCCCCCTTTTATCTCTGTGTGTGTGTGTGTGTCTCTCTCTCTCTCTCTCTCTCTCTCTCTCTCTCTCTCTCTCTCTCTATCTCTCTATCTCTCATGCTTGGATATTGTGCAGTTATTTATAAATCTCCTTACATTCCATTACTATCTACCCCACTTCCTACATCAGTAACATTACTTACATTACACTAAATTACTATCATACGTGTATGTATGTATGTATGTATGTATGTATGTATGTATGTATGTATGTATGTATGTATGTATGTATGTATGTATGTATGTATGTATGTATGTATGTATGTGTGTGTGTGTGTGTGTGTGTGTGTGTGTGTGTGCGTGCGTGCGTGCGTGCGTGCGTGCGTGCGTGCGTGCGTGCGTGCGTGCGTGCGTGCGTGCGTGCGTGCGTGCGTGCCTGCCTGCCTGCCTGCCTGCCTGTCTGTCTGTCTGTCTGTCTGTCTGTCTGTCTGTCTGTCTGTCTGTCTGTCTGTCTGTCTGTCTGTCTGTCTGTCTGTCTGTCTGTCTGTCTGTCTGTCTGTCTGTCTGTCTGTCTGTCTGTCTGTCTGTCTGTCTGTCTGTCTGTCTGTCTGTCTGTCTGTCTGTCTGTCTGTCTGTCTGTCTGTCTGTCTGTCTGTCTGTCTGTCTGTACGTACGTACGGCTCACACGTAAACAGGCTACCGGTCATTTTGAATACCACGACACAGCCGCTGCACAAATGAAAGGCATTCAACATGAAAAACACAGCTCACAGGGCTGCACCAAGCACTAAACTCAATAGCCCAGACAGCGAAACCGTAGACATCCGACAATATATGGAAACTGCATTGGCAAAGTCAAGTCAAACTGTATGCCGGGATTCTACATACATTATCAAATTCGTCGAATGGGATATTTCAGAAGATTGGGAACCAGCTAACATTTGAACAGCAGATCATGTTAATGAATTGTCAAGTGCTACTTTTATGTTATTCGACCACATCACGTCGGCTACAAGATTTGGTAGGAAATCCCTAGGTGTTCGACGGGGTTTCCTTGGACAGTATCATATTGTTTTGTTTTTTTTAAATTATCTACTACTAAGCCTGACCCTACTCCCCATCCCCCACAACATCCCCCCTCCCCATTCTATTGGGCGTTCTGTGAATTTCCCCACTAAATCTCGATGTCAACGTGATGTGGTCATATAAATTTAAGAACCATTTTCAACTCAACGAAATGATTTGACAAATGTTTGCTTCCCGTGTGGGCTCCGGGATCCTGCTGTATGAAAAACAAGAAGAGACCTTCTTCTTCTTCTTTGCGTTCACAGCTGTAAACTCTGCTGGAAAGTTATGGTTGTTCGTCCACTTTTGACTTCAGTCCTATTCCAGAACCTGAGTGTTGCGTGTGCATCCGTTTGACAGATCTGACTCATCTGTGTGCAGACTGTTGGTTCCTTGCCTCTCAGACATATACACTCCGACTTCGAAGGAAGCTACCAATTATTCGACTCTTACGACATGCTTTTAGGCAGGCAGTGTATCTATTCTTGTTTTCCCTATAATAAGGTCCCGGAACCCACACAGGGGAGAGACCTCCTGCCTCCCCAAAAAGCATATTCGTAAGAGTCGACTAATTATGGTTTGCCCTTTAAAGTCGGACTGTATCTGCCTGAGAGGCAAGGAACCAACGATATGCATACAAATAAGTGGGATTTGTAAAACAGATGTGCATACAACACCCAGATTCTGGAACAAGATTAAAGCCCGGAGGTGGACGAACAACCAAAACTTTCCGCCGGAATTTACAGCCGGTGAACGCGAAGAAGAATATATCAACTTTGCTAAAAACATATCCTAACTCAGGCTTGAGCGAAGGAACAAGAAACGGCAGACAAAATGCCGACGAGACCAAATAAGATTGAAAACAAGTTCTGGTTCTAGAGCTATAAAACATAGGGAAGTACTCTAGAACCACCCCCAATCTAGATTTATAGCTAAAGATGGCCGTGTCTAGAACACACCCCATATGAACGCTAAATGCTTATAATCCTGGCTCAGTGACAAGATTGTCAGGTCAAATTATGGTGGATCATGCATGCGATAGCGTAATGGTTCTCAACTTGTTTGACTCGTGAGATCATTTTAGAAACTAATTTCTCTTGCGGAGCCACCTGTGGCTACCGTAAACCAGGTCTCGACACGTTCTGTCAATCAATCAGGTTCCATTTCCTTAATCAAGGTTGGCTGCAATGGATATCCAACACACTGTGTCTCTGGTCTTGGTTGTAGACGTCTCAGACTGCTGTTCGACCATCTCTTTATGTTGTCCTTCCACTTGTAACGTTGTATACCTTTTGTTGTTTTGCTCTTGACCTTCCTTCTAGTAAGTTGTTTTTTTTTTTTTTTTAAGCGTATTGTCAGAGTCTGGTGTTTGCAGTTTTGGGACGGTGTAGAATAGAGACAGTCCATTGTTTGTATGTGCATGACGTGTACTCGGATGAGTACGTGCTTGGGTGAGCTGTCGGACTGTGACAAAAGGAACGGGGAACATTGGACAAGGGGAGTCAGACATCGGACGTGAGACAGGAGGCACCTGACAGAGTGACGGTTTAAAATTATATTGTGTTGTAGTGATATTCGAGTGACCGATAGCTTGTGATAATGTCTTTCGTTAGAGCATAGTAGTTCCTATGTATTTTGTAGCGTTTGACGGCGACAGTGTTCTGAATTATGTGTCACGTAAGTAGTATTGAGGTATTGTGATAGCCAGGGTTGGTTTTGGACTGGCTGTTGTGATACTGTCTATCCCTGCACAATAGTCCCCACACTTTGCAGTCACTGCGCGATCATGACAGAGTCCAGTGGCATAGAAAACGAGCTTATCGGGAGCAGTGTGAGTTTGGATCTGAATATTATCCATGGGGACGGGAAGGCGTTTATGGTGATCTAAAAAGCCATCACGGCCTGCGTTTTGGGTAAGGGTACCTGCATCTCTTGATGTCAACTGTCTCATGTTAGTCAGTGTTTTACATTAACGATTGTTGTGTGATCTCTGTAGGTGTTCGGTTTTGCGCGCTACAATAATTTTGCAACTAGTAGCAGCAGAAGTATCAAGCGTTATCGTTTGAGGCGGCACTATTTTCAGCATGGCAAATCTCCATTCATAATTTAATTTCTAGTTTTCATATTCTGAATCCACTTTTAGTTTCTTTATCTATCATTTCATTCAGCATTTATTTATTTTCTGGCGCAACCAGGGAACCCCTGAGAAGTGCCCACGAAACCCTAAGGGCTCCGCCGATCACTGGCTGGAAACCGCTGCACTACAGATATCCGCTGTTCATATCCTGCTCGATAAAGACAAAATATATTAAGCGCACTCTGCATTGTACTTTAGCTTTTATCATTCGATAAAAATGTCTGATAAAAACACTTCCTTGTTTTAATATAACGTTTTTATAAATAGCCTCTGCTGTCGCCTAGCGCAGACCGCCTGGCGTTGGTTTCAACAGTGATATCGAAAACCGACCGTTTAGAAAGCAATGGCAAACTATATCGAAGTGAAATTGCTTTGGGAAATCACAAATAGCAATATGTTGTGGTTGGTTCTGCAACGTCCTGTAAAAAACATGCAACTATTTTTTTATGTATTGTATTTGAAATAGGTGGTTACTTCTGGCAACATTGCTGGGGTGGGGGTGGGGTGGGTCTACATCTCTTTCAACATTGAATTAACATTTTCTTCTCTTATTAATGTTTTTGGGGTAATATATTCTAAAAATATTATCTCTTCATATTCCCGCTCCTGTTTACAGGCTTTCATTAGAGCTCGTCCTGTCCATATTTTCTCTAGCTTCGTTTGTCCTTATACGGTACACATTTATCTAGCCAATTGTTCAATAGATGTAGTTGTTATAAAATGTCTGGTCACAATGTTGTTGAATTTTTGCGATTGTTTCATACCCCTGTTAAGCTTTCCAGTCACGGTTTGTGAGTATCATAAACAGGTTTACAGCTAAACGAAAAGTAAAAGCAGTTTCACATTATCACAGTCACAAATGACAAGTGAGCGTTGCGGCTAAAGAACCTTCTTCAACACATTGCATAAATATACAGTACCACGAATACGAGCAAGAATACTCTGAATCACTTAACTGAAGTATCTCCGAGAGAAATCACATCTCTTCTTGTATGTTATAGCGTAATAAGGCAAATTATATCAGCTTCACAGATATCCAATCTTAAGTAGTAATCAAGGGACTACAAGACTTGCTGGAGTGGCACAACTAGAAAAACTCCATATATAGAAAACAGCTGAATAGCGTAATGCCATCAGAAAATATGAAAAAGTCCCACGTGATCACGTTCTCCTCCTCTTGCTTTTTTCAGTCACATTAGGATGTTTGTGAAACGAGGAGAAGAGCGGGACATTCGGAAGAGAAAAGAAGCAGGGGAAAACAACAAAGAAGATGCTGTATGGTTTGACATCATAGCTTGGAGAATTTTTGGTGTCAGAAATATCTTGTTAAATGTTGAAAAAAGAACCGACATCCCCCGTGTAGGTTCCGGGTCCCCATTGTGGGGGAAAACAAGAATAGACCCACTGCCTCCTCAAAAGCATGTCGTAAGAGTCGACTAATTGGGGAGCCTCCTTTGAAGTCGGAGTGCATCTGCCGGAGAGGCAAGGAACCAACAGTCTGTATTCAAGAGAATGAGATCTGGAAAACTGATGCACACGCAACACTCAGCTTCCGGAGCAGGACTGCAGTTCAGTAGTGGACGAACAACCAGAACCTTCCGCCAGAGTTTACAGCTGGTGAACGCGAAGAAGAAGAAGAAAAACCGACATCACAGCACTCGGGACGTTCTCATAACCGCTATGTTCCCATTACCAAAAGCAAGCACAGAGTTAAAAAAAAAAAAAGGTAAAGTCGGGAGATGGGAACCAGCGTCATTGCACACGGTTATAAAACATAAGTGATCTGCCACCAGTACGGACAGCTGAAAAGAAACTGTCCGTCTGTATTGCCGTCCGTATGCAACTTCGTAGCTACAGCGTCGTTCCACAATTTACCCCAGAGTGTACTCTGGTACCTATAACCAGGTCCGTCTGTATATATAAATAGAGAAGGCCGTGCTATAACCTATAGGCTGAGTTTATCTAGAAATAGCTCATGATGGGCGTGGCTGAGTGAACCCCCGGAACCGCCCGGTTTCGAACACCGGCCGTGGGCTGCAGCGAGTCGCTGCTGGATTTGAAAGCGAGTCTCCTATCGACTGCGCCAATGCGGCCTCTAAAGAGTTCAAATTTCTATGACACTAGTAATATCTGATTGTATATCCATCTCGCCTTTCCTTTGCGTGTTGAGCGTCGGCAAGATCCTATGCTAAGCCCCTCGCAGCACCATTCTTCTCAGACCGCGATGATCTATGTATGCCTCCACACTGTTCACTCTCTTCCGACGGACCCTTACAACATCTAGCCTGACATGCAGCAGTTCACCGAAAAAGGGTGCAGAATCAGCCAGCCTATCTACCGGTTCGTTTCCCAATACACCAGCATTACCTGAAAATCATATTCAAATGAACTTGTCAGAAATCACTGAAATTACAAAAGACAGAAAGTTGTAGAGACATAGACGCAAACACGAGATGGACTATAAAAATAGGGGGAAGAACCACAGGAAATTTTCTTCCACTTCCTTTTTGAAGAGTTACTAGAAAACTCGAAAACTAGACATGGCTGACCCATCTTGTAAGTTTCTTTGAGTCTGTTTCTTATCATATTTTAAAACATCTCTCTCATTAAATATAAAATAAATAAATTTTAAAAACACACCTTTCATATAAATAATACAGAGTTTGCAATATTTTGTAATTTCAAATCGTGTTTAAATTAAGATTTAAATTAAATTTCTAATTTCAATTTCAACCTAGGCGCGACTAAGAAGTCTGCTAAACTAATAAGTAATAAATAGTAAATACTTTAAATACTAAATTCTCAGTTAACTAACGAGATAACTCAGAATACTCATAGTATACTGATACTCATACTGAACGGATCAATCAGGTCTGTTAAATGCGTTCTTTTATCTTTAAATTCTTTTCGATGATGGTAAAGTTAACCTAAACTCGTTTTAAACCCTTAGTTTGGCTGTGTTATTTTATCTTTCAGTTTTAAATTTAAACATGTACACTACTTCTTCTGGGCCAGTTCTGTTAAAAGTAATTGTAATTTTAAACTGGAAAAGGGAGGGATCTGGAGGGGGAGGGGGGGGGGGGTGTCTAGAGTAGAGTGGCCAGTTTAGGGAAAAGGCGATCTGGATAAGGATATATGTTCATCATATATATATATATATATATATATATATATATGCAATTCCACTTTTACTGATACTGCATCAGAACGACTGTTGCTGCTATAAGGATGGGGACGGAGAGCTTATGGGAATGTTTCAAGTGCTGTGATGTAGATTCTTAATTCAACATTTAAACTTGATAAATAAATAATTCAAACTGTTTGTTTTTTCTTTATTTCTTGGTTGAGATACAGAAAAATAATGCTAATATCAAGTTTGGTAGCTAACCACAGCAGTTGAATAATAAACTAATTTGATAAGTTTTACGTTGTTATGAATGACATATATTTATTGGTTTTTTTTAGACATAGATCTTGAAGTTCTGGGGGCTTTGTTGGCTATGAATTCTTGATGTCGGCACTTCTCCGATTAATGGCCCCAAATTATCTTGGTTGAAATCTTACCTGTACAGTGCCTCGATAGTTCACCTAGTAAAACTATTGAATACTGGGAACTAAAATATAATTAACCCTACTAACACCAACTGAGGCCCTGAAAAGGTTGGTTTGAGACCTATATAATTTGGGGCCGTTATTTGTAGGAGTGCCCTTGTGTCAGTACAGCTACTGATTGTATATTTTGTGAGTTTTAATTAATAATAATAAACTTCAGCTCATACTAATAATAGTATTGTTCTGGCTTTAGAATCATGTGATAAATAGATCTGACTGTGGTAGGGCTTATACCTCAGTTTGAATGAGCGGAATAACCAAGAATCTCAATCAAAGAAAAGACACATTGACAAACGAATATTATGACTAGTCTTTGTCAAGGAACAGGAGAAGAGTAATGGAAAAAAAATATTTAAAATTTAAAAAAAACATGAGCACAGTGGCAGTCCCCAAAAAAAATGTGTTCTTATTTTTTAATTCACTCCATCTTGGAGAATCCGAGATTTTGTGGGAAGTTCCAGGAAAAGTCCAATAATTTAGGGGTGTTAGGATTTGTTATTGGACTTTCTCAGGAACTCTCCACGAAATCTCAGTTCCTGAGATAGGGTGAAGTAAAAGAAATGTACCCACAAATTTGACATTTTCAATTTCTTCATCATCAATAATCATAAGCTTTGGTGGACATGTAGTTTTTGTCTGTGAGAATATTTTTATTGACAATAAAGAATGTAGAAAGAAACACAACTTTTGAAATCATCTCTGTGTACAAAACTGCCAAAGTTTTTTTAAAGAATTGTAAAGGCTGTAATTGTTTTCATTTTAATGTAGTTTTTTTTTTTTTTTTTTTTAATTTGTATCTGCATAGGACGACGAGAGCTTTTATGATAATCAATCAGTATGCCTGCGGTACTAGAGGATCATGGGATCCGTGATGTATGGGCCTCCAACATGGAGGAAGAGCTCCGAAACATCAGTCGTGTGGTTAAGTCACACAGATACATAGCAATGGTAGGGGTGTTTGTGATTCTGTGCATGAGTTTAGAACTGTTTTAGTTCTTCTTTAATTCGCTTGAAATAGATTATCTATATCTGCAGTGTTGTCGCTAGCATGAACTTTGCTGTCTTTTTTAAATTCACTTAGCAACCCATAAAGTTTTTCTTCCACATGTGTTTCTTTTGGCCAGAAGTATTGCTCATGACTTCTTGTTGCAGACGAACATGGTAATGTCATATTGACAGTTTGAAGATGGCCTCCCCACTTTTGACATACATCATTTGCTAACTCACCTATCTTCAATTTTGTGTGCATGTGGCTGCAAGGTCGATTGTGCCCTGTTTAAAGGCAGGGAATAATGACTTGCTCTCCTGTGTCCAAAATAGGGTAAAACTTTTTAATTGCTTTGACATCATGAAAACTCATTACCCGTCTGGTTCCGAGGCTTCATTATTGGAGAGGAAGTGGGAGAAAAAAAGGGGTGAAGGGTAGGTGGGTAGACTCACTTCTTCCCTCGCAAGTATGCTGTAAAAGTGCTAATTAGGGGAGTTTTCTTTTAGGTTGGAGAGCATCTGCCTGAGAGGCAAGGAACCAGCAGTCTGCATATAAACAAGCCAGATCTGTAAAATGGATGTGCATGTAAAACTCTGCACAGTGTTCTGTAACAAGACCGAAGTTTAGAAGGAGACAAATTGTTGTTTACAGATGGTGAATGCTAAGAAGAAGAACTTGAAGGCTAGTAGACTGCAGTAGTTAGGGCATGTAGAGAGAATGGCAGGTAACAGAGAGACAGACATTGCGTACACAAAAGAGGTGAATGGAAGTAGGCCACACGGCAGATCAAGAAGGTAATGAGAAGATAATATACAACCAGATCCAAAAGCACATAGAGTCAACAAGTGGAAAGAGAATGCCGGTTACAATGATGAATTCAGGAAGATGATACCTCTGGCAGTAAACCTCAAGGCTAAAGAAGAACTAATCTGCTGGGGGGAAAAAGTACAGCCAAAACAGTTTTTAATTTTTTAACCCTATAGCCCCAAGAAGACTAAATCTAGTTGCTTGGATATATATGTATATATCTGGAATATATATATATAAAGCATTTAAGGGGGTTGCACTTATGAATCCAGTAGCTTTTTCTAAAAGCCAGGCTGATAAAATTTTTCCTATAAACCTCAGTGGTTGAGGTTATAGGGTCATGGCAGGAGTCACATGATGCATATTTGTTTTAGTTCCCAGAAATATATTCCATTTACTGCTTTACTATGTTTGTGCCTATTGATTACCCCTATTCATATTTCTACACACATACATACATATCTACAGACACAGACAAATACACACACACACACACATATATATATATATATATATATATATGGATGTATTCCCGTGTGGGTTCCGGGGCTCCATTATTGGGAAAACAAGTATAGACCCACTGCCTCCCTACCAAGCAGGTCGTAAGAGTCAACTAATTGGGAGTTGCCTTTGAAGTCGGAGTGCATTTTCCGGAAAGGCAAGGGACCAGTATTCTGCATACATATGTCAGATCTGTAAAACGGACATACACGCAACACTCGGGTTCTGTAATAAATCTAAAGTCCAGAGATGAATGAACAGCCAGAACTTTCTGCCGGAGTTTACAGCCAGTGAATGCGAAGAAAAAGAAGATAAGGAGGTATATTGAGTATGTCTTGAGGAGAAGCAAACAGAATCATCAAACGGGCAGAAATTGATTAGGGAAATGATGGTGTCTAAAAGACAATCCTAAAACAAATGATGAGAAAGGCTAAAGGAGCTAAACTGCATTCCAACCATAAGGTTGAAAAAGTTGCACAGGACACAGTGGGATGAATGTGATATATTAATGACATAATACAAATGTTATAATGTTAAACTTGTTTGTAAATTAAACCTCCTCTAAAAAAAATACTATGTTTTATGCTTTCAGGACACAGAATTCCCAGGAGTGGTTGCTAGGCCGATTGGAGAGTTCAGATCTACGCAAGAATACACATACCACCAGATGAAGTGCAATGTAAACTTGCTGAAGATAATTCAAATTGGGTTTACATTTTTCGACGAAAACGGCAACCGAGCCAAGCCAATCTCCACGTGGCAGTTCAACTTCAAATTCTGCTTAGGGTAGAGTTTCCGCTCTCTTTTATTTTTCTTTCTCGTAAATTTCAGAGAGTGTGCGTGTGTGAGAGAGAGAGAGGTTAGTTGCATATCCTTTACAGGACTCCTACAGTCCCTGGCTGTTGTGTGGTTTTTCTAGGCAAATTTACGTCCAGTAGTTTGCCATTGCTTTCTGGACGGTCGGCTTTCTTGATACCACTGTCGAAACCAACGCAAGGCGTATGGCCCGCAGTTGGAATCGAACCCGGCATTAGACTTCGGACTGGACACTGTGGTCTTCGAGCACACTTGTACAGGATAGGCATAAAAAAATCTGCAGCCTGTGATTGTGGAGCAGAAAGACAGACCCTTGAGCACATACTGCAGTACTGCCATAACCTCTCCCAGCAAAGACTGTGGATCTGGCCCAAAGGAGCCACATTGCAAGAGAAGCTATGGGGGACCGGTGGCGACATTAAAAGCACAATCCTATTTGTGACCCAGACGGGACTCAATGTTTAGCATGACTGATGTCGAACGCAAAAGAACCCGGCATTACGAAGCGTTTGCATCGACTTAGCCACAAAGCCGACAGAGAGATGCATACATGTGTATAAAAAGTTAGTGCTAGCTCTGAGTTGTGTCACGTGCAAGGTTTCAAAAAAGAGCATACGGGAGCACAACTTCGCGACGGAGCATATTTGCAAGGAAGAATTTGAGGTCAAGGCGGTGTCATAAAAATAGTGTTCCCTGGTAGTCTGCCCTTCTTTAAGTTGCATTGCGAGTGTCTCAACATTTTTTCAGGTCACGCCGCCTTGAGTATATGGCAGGACCTCCCCACTCCCTATATAACAGTAATACGTGATTAAAAAGAGGAAGACAGGAGATTCGCAACAAAAGAAATAAAGTGTGGAGATAGGTTTTGGTCAGAATGTGCTTTTTAATCTATAATTAAATGCACATCTTATCATATCAACGTCACAGGAGATATTCCCACTAAATTCTAGGGTGTTCAGGTTGTAGTTTCTCGCGATTTATCTACAGCAAAGTTTAGGGTTAGAATACACTAGATGAACACTCAAAATCAGCCCCACACAACAGCACACTTGCACCCCTTGAAATAATGGACTGTCAGGTCAGCTGTGGATTTCCCACTGGAATTTCGTGTTTGGGGTACGTTATAAATTAAGAACCTTTTTTTTTTAATATGTCCTTTTTCCTTTTCACTGCAGAGATGATATGTATGCTCAAGAATCCATCGAACTGCTGCGGAAATCTGGCATCCAGTTTGAGCGCCATGAGAAAGACGGCATGGATCCCTTTGATTTTGCAGCAGAACTGATCGGAGCCGGTGTCGTTCTTCAACCAAATGTTTTCCTCTCTTTTCATAGGTTTGTTTGCTTTGTATTTTATTGTTTACTTTGATTTATAACAAATACTTCACTAGGTTGTCATGCGGGAGACCCGGGTTTGATTCTCTGTAAGGGATGGGATTTTTTTTCTGTTGTAGGGGGGGGGGAGGGGAAGAGAGAGATGTGCACACACACAAACCCCCCACACCCTCTCCCCATCCCACCATCTGTGAGAAAACCAGTTATCCAGTTCACTACCGTAGAGATTAGAAGAATGTCTGATATCATTTATCACCATTAGATATTGTAGATTCCAACCTTGTACTGGAAATTGAACATCGTACTCCCCGTGTGGATTTCAGAGTCCCGGTAATGTTTTGGGAAATAGGGTATAGACTCAAGCGTCTTATCAAGCATGTCATAACAGGAAACAAATGATGTGTTTGTTGAGATTGGATATGTTAGACTGAAAGGTGCAGATATTACAGCCTAGCTTTAAACCACAACATAAGATGCAGGCCATCTCTTCACAGACAAGAACAGGAGATCTTACTACATTTACAGTCTGAGATAAATCCCACAACCCCTCAGTCACGCCTCACTCAGGGAAAACTGTAAATCTCATTAAAAAATTTTAAACTCGACTATTTCCCTTTTTAGATTTTAGGACCCTATTGGGGGGGGGGGGGAATAAACTTACCCCCAAATGTTATAGAAATTGATATAAATGTTATAGTGGTGTTTCCTTCTAAGCCAGAATGCATCCGTGAGGCGAGGAAATGAGAGTCTGCATACACATACATCAGATCTAATGGTTGTGGAGGCAGTCTTTGCTGCCTTCCGCTGGCTTGAGTATCAGCTGTTCATACATGCCCTGACTGTAACTGACAGAGTATGCAGAGTGGCAAGTATTACTTTAGAGGTCCCTGGTAGTTAGCATCCTTTTGATATTTTCTCCAGGGTATGCCGGTGTTTTGGGAAGTGAGCAGGAAGATAGACTGGCCTGGAATTGATGTATGACAAGCAAGATTTTGTGAAGGCCCTTTGGGAGCGAGTGAACAGTGCGGAGGCGCAGATAGATCATTACAGTCTGAGGAGAATGGCGCTGCGAGGAGTTATCAGGGGATCTGGCAGACGCTTAACACGCAGGGAAAGGATGAGACGGATGTACAGTCAGATGGTTACTGGTGTCATCGGCATTGGAACTCTTCATTTGCTGCTGAAGACAGGGACGGAGCACTTATAGGAGTGTCCAGAGTGCTGTGATTTCGATTCTTAATTCAACATTCAACACCAGATCTGTAGGACAGAAATGCACGCAGAATCAGATGCGATGAAAACAAAATTGACTCACTGCCCCCCGCCCCCCCCCCCCCCCCCCACCCCCCCCCCCCCCCCCCACCCCAAACAAGCATGTCATAGGAATTGACTAATTGAGGATTTCCTGCGAAGTCGGAGTGCATTTACCCGAGCGGCAAGGAAAAACCAGTTAAATGGATGTACACGCAAAACTGTAGCACTGGCACAAAGGCAGAATCCAAATGGATGAACTGTCATGACTTTCAGTCGGATTTTACAGCCTGTGAACAAAGAAGAAGAAGACCAGAGTCCAGTAGTGGAGTTTACAGCTGGTGAACACTAGGAGAAAGAAAGAACTCTACTTTTGGTGTGGTTTTTTTTTCCAGTGGCTATGACTTTGGCTATTTCATCAAGATGCTTCAGAACAGTGATCTGGAGGAAGATGACGAGGAGTTTTTTGCAAAGCTGCGTCTACACTGTCCTGACATCTATGACGTGAAGTATCTCATGAAGTCTTGTAAAGATCTCAAGGGTGGCTTGCAAGAAGTGTCTGATTATTTGCAGGTTAGTACACAACAGTGACAACAATAATACAGGCATAACTTCATATGTTGAATAAATTGACAGACAAGTAGATTATGGTAATGCAGGCTTAGAAAAGGGTGGCGGAAGTGCGCAGGCATAAATCACAGAAGGGTGTAGTCCGTTATAAGTAGAAAGCTCAGCATAAAGATTTCAGATTGAACAGTCGTGTGCAGGACATGACAGTTCCTTTGGTGAGCCCAGGACCAGAGCGTCATGGGTGGGCTGCGCATCTATGGAAGCCTCCTATAATGGAGGGGAATGCCCATTAACTGCCCCTGCATTCCTTTGAGGGCCGACCAGCCTGCACATGAATGTCCTGGGCAGGCTGTCCAGTGGCAACATCTGTGAGTAAGAAGACGAAGAGAGCACCACACAAATAAGGATAAGCCATTCTCAAAACTGTCTGGGAAGTTTACCCAGTAAACAAATGCTCGATTAAGTTATATAAAGTTATATATTGCCGAAAATTGCAAAAATTGCAGTTTCACTGTAAACAGGCACAGTGCCTTTTTGTCACTTGGATGAACGAAAAAGCGAAAGAAACCTGGGTCTCCCAATGAAAGCCCGGCGTTCTTAGCCATTTGACCAGCCGCTGCTTTGCCATTCTTGAGAGAGAAAAATCTGGCCCACCGGATTGATCCTACAAGACAAAGTATGTGGCACCGGTGAAGCCCTTGAGTGCACCAACCTGTTTGTGACTCGTATTGGAATAGATACATAACAGACAGTGGTCGCTGAAGGGGAATTAAAATATTGTTTTATTAATTGTGTTGCCAGCATGCACATGACGTTTATGATAAGTATGTCATCTGTTATCAGATCAAGCGACTGGGGCCACAACACCAAGCAGGTAGTGACAGTCTTCTCACAGGAATGGCATTCTTCAAGATGAGAGAGGTAACCCCCCTCCCCCCCCCCCCCCCCCCCCCCCCCCCCCCCCCCCCCCCCCCCCCACCCCCCCCCCCCCCCCCCCCCCCCCCCCCCATTAAGGCGAGTACACTCAAATTTCTTCTTCTTTTCGTTGACTTGAAGTAGATTATCTATATCTGCAATGTTGTCTCTAGTATGGACGACTTCACTGTTTCTTCTTATAGCCATGTCATGAGGCAGTATTTTACCAAATGAAGAATGTTCTATGCAATCTTTCTTTATCAATTGAGACAAGAAGGAGAGTTTTCAAAAGCTGTTTAAATCCTATCCTGATGTACGGAAGTGAATCGTGGGCAGTTGGTAGACTAATGAAACAAATTTTGGAAGCTGCAGATGTGTGGTTTTATAAAGGAGTGATTAGAATACCCTGGACTGATAAAAAGAGTACTAAGATGCCTTGAAAGAAATTGGCCCACATCAGAAAGAGACAATCTACATTCTTTGGTTATATCCTGAGAAGGAGAAAACTGGAGTACATTGTGTTGGAGGGGAAAAGAGGCAGACCAAAAAAGAAGATGCTGAACAGTCAGACATCATAGCATGGAAGGTTATCTGTATCAGAGTTGATTTAAAGTACATGAGTGAAACAGAAGGTTGTGGATAGATGTGACTACAAATGCCACACAGCATGGACTTCAAGAAGTCATGTTTTATCGTGTTTCAGTTCCGGGACCCCACCATGGTAAGGACAATTAATAGACCTACTGCACCCCTGACATGTTGTAAAGGTCGAATAATTCGGGTGTTGCCTTCGAAATTGGAGTGCATCTGCTTGAGAGGCGAGGAACCAACAGTCTGCATAAAAAAAAAAAACAGGCTTGATCTGTCAAAACAGATGTGCAGACAAAACTCAAGTTCTGGA
This sequence comes from Candidula unifasciata, assembly GCA_905116865.2. Classification (NCBI taxonomy): domain Eukaryota; kingdom Metazoa; phylum Mollusca; class Gastropoda; order Stylommatophora; family Geomitridae; genus Candidula; species Candidula unifasciata. Next base: position 117,194 of record CAJHNH020003090.1, read on the forward strand.
AGAAGGCAGAAGTGGAGGAACAGCCTACATTTTTTGCCATAGTACAGCCGGTGAACAAGAAGAAAAAAAGAATACAATCATTTTTGCAATAAATTTACATTTTTCTCTTTTAAAAAGTGACTATTCTTCTTCTTCTTCGCGTTCACCAGCTGTACACTCTGGTGGAAAGTTCTGGTTGCTCGTCCACTAATGAACTGCAGTCATGCTCCAGAACCTGAGTGCTGCGTGTGCATCAGTTTTACAGATCTCATTCTCTTGAATACAGACTGTTGGTTCCTTGCCTCTCCAGCAGATGCACTCCGACTTCAAAGGAAGCTCCCCAATTAGTCGACTCTTACGACATGCTTTTGGGGAGGCAGTGGGTCTATTCTTGTTTTCCCCGCAATGGGGCCCCGGAACCCACACGGGGGAAAAGTGACTATTAAAAAGTATGTGGTCTTTGGCGGACCTTTAAAAAATGGTGGGGGGCTGGGAGAGGTGAGGGGTGGGAGGGGGCTGAGGCCTGAGCTAAATGGGAACTGCTGTTATAGAGAATTTGCAGCCAACTAACTATTCATTTAACCAAACCTCTATCATGTTAACCAGACAAGAAGGGGTAGCTCTCGTTTATCTCTTCTTCCCTGTGTAGGTTCTGAGGCCCCATTTTGTGGGGGGGGGGGGGGATTTGACCCGCTGACTCCGTAACAGGCATATCATAGGAAATGATTAATTGTGGGTTTTCCTTCAGTCAGAGTGCATCTGCCTGAGAGGAAAGGAACCAACAGTCTGCCTACAAATAAACCATGTCTTTAAAACGGCTGTGCATGCAAAACTGAGTTCTTGAACAAGACCAAAGTCATGAAGTGGATGAACAGCCAGAACTTTCTGCCATATTTTACAGCCAGGGAACGTAAAGAAGAAGGTTATCTCCTATGACATCTGTATACTCCCTCCTGACCCAGTTGAAATAGACAAATAATACTGATAAATACTAGGGTTCATCATTATAAACAAATGAAGAGTTGACATCATTGCATTATGGGCATTCTCATACTTGCTCCATCCCCTTCTTCAGGAGCGAACAAAGAGTCGACATTATAACTTGATCAGCCCCAGTGTGGGGAAAACAAGAATAGACCCACTGCCTCCCCAGCAAGCATGTCTTAAGAGTTGACTAACTGGGGGCTTCCTTCGAAGTCGGAGTGCATCTACCTGAGAGGCAAGGAAGCAACAATCTGCATAAGGTTCAGTCAGATCTGTTAAATGGATGTGCACACAAAATTCATCTCTGGAACAAGACTATAGTCCAGAGGTGGACAAACAACCAGAACTTTCCGCTGGAGTTTACAGCCGGTGAATGTGAAGAAGAAGATAACTTGATCATACTCCTCAAGTATTCTTTGTGTTACAGTTTTAATTGCCTTTTCCACAGTTGTATTTTGAAAACAACATTGAAAGAGAGAAATATTCGGGACACCTTTATGGCCTCGGCCCCTTTGCCTCAAGCGCAGCTAATGTAACCAATGGTGCTGGCTATGGAGAATATGACACGTCAGCAGACAACGGTTCCCAAGGAGGCACAACATAAAATCATGTCTCACTGCTGTTTCGTTGCCTTTTCTCTTCTTCAAAGTAATTCTTTGCCAGACAAATTGTGATTCAGGAATATGTTCCTGGGGAAACCTTTGAGGCTGTTAAAATAGTATGATGAACTATTTGTAATGCACTGATTGGCGCTTACAGATTACAGAAATAGAAATTGGAGAACATGATATTTAAAAAAAATTAATCCTAAAAAAGCTTTATAAAAGGGAACAGTGTGCACACAACAGACAAATTGACATTTTGGTCGGAGCCTTTCTCGATATGAACTGCACAACAGTGAAAAGGGGCAAAGTACTGCAACCACGAGGAAGTCATGAGAATTATTAAAATATAGGAAGAGAAAAAGATGAAGTTGAATGAAGAAAATACAATCGGTGAAGGAGCGAAAAAAGTAATAGTGATAATAGATAATAGCAGTAGAAATAAATAGCCAATATAAAAATCTAAAACCGTATGTATGCACACTTAATTTCCGCTGTGGTGGCTATAGCTTTTGATTATTACATCTACCTCTTTCTTTTGCATCCGTGAGTGTCAGTCAGTACGGAATGCCTACATAACCACCTAAATCCAATTAATAACAAAGGGGAGGAATATAAAATGAGAATAAACACTACGAAGACAAAGACAATGGTGATAGGAAGACAGAAACACAATTTAAAAATAAAGTTAAACAACACCTTAAGAAAAACGGAGGAATTCAAGTATTTGGGAGCAATTTTCACATCTGATGGAAAACTGGACAGATAAATTACCTCAAGATGTGCCAAAGCTAATCAGGTACTGGGGCAACTATTTCCCCTTTTGACACTCAAGCAGATACCCCAGAGTACTAAAGTGAATCTTATCAAAACTATTTTTTGGCCATTACTATGCTATCAGTGCCAAACGTGGACACCTACATCCTTTAATGAACATAAATTGTGACAACAGAGATGAAATGCCTTAGAAGAGCTGCATGAGTTTCAAGGAAAGACAGAATACAAAATCAGACAAATGCTAGGAATAAAGCCAGTCTTACAGGTTATCAAAGAACAACAAATGAAGTGATTTGGACACCTAACAAGAATGCCCTGGTACTATCTGCCACAGCGATCCACACTAAAACTTTACAACGGGTATAGAGTGAGAGGAAGACCTAGGAAAATATGAAGTGATAGCATTAAGAACAGCCTTACAGAAGTGAACATCAATCTTAATAGTGCTCTTGACAGAGCTCATCAGTGAACGTTACCCCCCCCCCCCCCCCCCCCCCCCCCTCCCCGACACTTCACTGAAGTACAAGGTGGAAGAGAAGAAGAAGAAGAGTGTTGGTCAGTACATTTTAATTTGCTTGTCCAAACATTCAAGACATCAATCATGGAACTCATTTCCTGAAAATGAAGATTTTTACACTTTTGCTGCTGTTGCATGAGATAGAATTAAGTACATCAGCTCTGTCGCATGGGATAGAATTAAGTACCTCGGCTCTGTCACGTGGGATAGAATTAACTACTTCGGCTCTGTCGCATGGGATAGAATTCAGTACTTCGGCTCTGTCGCAATGGTTTTAAGTATTTTTGTCAGAAAATGCTATCAGGGCAACTCTTATGATATTAAAATTGTTCATAGTTAGTTCCAGAGATTGATTATGAAGTCTATTTTTTCATATCAAGCCATTATGACATATTGTTTGTCTAAGAATGCACGTAGATAATTGTTCTTCGTACATATATTTTGCAAAATCAAGGTGTAGCCACTTACAGAGTAGGTTTTGTAATCATCTGTTAAAATATATTTGTGAAACTAAGTTTTCATTTTTTTTTTTTTTGTTTAGTTGTAAGTGATGCCAGGTGTGTGTCAGTGTGAGGAGTAAATTGAAGTGTTTTTAGGTTTATGAGACTTTGGTGAGTTTTCTACTGTTGGCTACTTCATTGTCACACAAACTATTGAGCAGAGATGTAGTATTGTTTTATTTGGCAGTGAATTCACTCTTTCTCCCATGTGTAATTGTTTCAGACTCATTGTTCACTCATTCATGTGTAATTGTTTCAGACTCATTGTTTACTCATTCATGTGTAATTGTTTCAGACTCATTGTTTACTCATTCATGTGTAATTGTTTCAGACTCATTGTTTACTCATTCATGTGTAATCGTTTCAGACTCATTGTTTACTCATTCATGTGTAATTGTTTCAGACTCATTGTTCACTCATTCATGTGTAATTGTTTCAGACTCATTGTTCACTCACTCGTGAGTAAATGGAAACTTCAGAGTTTTCCACATAATAAAATATGTTTTTCCTTATGGTTTGTTTGCTCTTTTGTTTTAAATATATATTTTTTTTGGGGGTGGGGGGGTCAAATTCTTCATTTAATATTACAAATTGGCTTGGGAAGCCACCATGGTGTTGAGGCTAATTGCTCGCCTATGAATCCGAAGATCATGGATTTAGGTCCAAATGGAGCCATGTAAAGTCCTGGGAATTTAGGGTGGCCAGCGTGATGTTATCCACATCACCTGCCGAGTGCCGAACAGGTCTAGCCCTGTATGCCTTAAAAGTGTGAAAAGGGGTTCTTTATTCCAGATACCTTGGACTGCCAGGTTAACTAACAACCAGTGTCTGGAAAAGGTTGATTCTTTCTGTTTTCATTTTTAAAAGGGCAGCTGGCCTATTCTTTTGTGGTTTACAGCTAGGCTGTGGTATCTAATTCTTTTCGCTTAACACTTTTGATTTCAGCATACAATTAATATTAAATTACATACAAACACAGCCAATTAAATGGTTTGACCACTAAGAGAATGCCTTGCAACGCCATACCACACAAAGCACACACCACTAGAAGAGAGGGAAATAGATACTGAGATCGAACAAAATGGAAAGAAAACCTAATAGAACCTAATGCCTTAAGCGATAGAGCAAAGTTCCCTGACAGACTAATCAAGATTTGCATAGAAAACCAAAATCTGAAACAATCAAAAGACTTCCAAGTATCTAAGGAGCATAATATCATCTAGTGCAGGGATTCTCAACCTGGATCAATCGACCCATTCACAAAAGTCACCTAAGACCATCGGTAAACACAAATTCAATGAAGTAGCAACGAAAATAATTGTATCGTTACGGGGGTCGCCACAACATGAGCAACTATATTAAAGGGTCGTGGCATTAGGAAGGTTGAGAACAACTGATCTAGTGGGAAAATATAAGCAGAGATGTAATAAATAAAATCATTCGACAAATGTCCCAACTTTTGCAGAACAAAAAATCTATAACAATTGATACCAAAAGAGCACACATATTCAATATAGTATTTTTACCAGCATTGTGTTACTGGTGCCAAGCATGGACACTGACAACAAAAGAAAAATCGGAACAACAGAAATAAAATGCCTACGATGATTCCTAAATGTAACTAGAAAAAACAGGGTCAGAAATGACAATATCAGGTAAGAAGTTGGAAGAGAACCGGTGCTAAACTGCATCAAGAGACATAGCGGAAGCAGAGGTAGACCATGCAAGGAATGATAGATGGAATATCCGAGACTGTAAATACCGGCATGTCTGTAGCAAATACTAAGGCTGGCATCCGAGGTCTTACCAAAACCTGATGCTGCAAGGCTGAACAGGAGTAGAGAAGAACAAGAAAAAATAGTTTAATCATCACAGACAAAGAATTCCTTGTGTACATTAGCAAAAATTTCTTTTTCTTCAGGAGCAAACAACTATTGAACGACCCAGAAGCTTCCTGGCAGCCAAGGGCAGAAATGATTAGGGGGATGAGAAAGCATTGTCTAAAGAAAAAAAAAGCCTGATAAAAATCTGAGTAAAATCATTACTCAGAGAATGTTTAATCTCAGGTGGGAAATGGCAGAAGAGAAGGACACACACAAAAACAGCAACATTTCTCAAAACAAATGGTCTTTCCTGTGTGGGTCCCCGGGCCCCATTGTGGGGAAAACAAGAGTAGACCCACTGCCTGTCCTAAAGCATGTCGTAAGAGTTGACTAACTGGGAGCTTCCTTCGAAGTCGGAGTGCATCTGCCTGAGAGGCAAGTAACCAACGGTCTGCACACAAATGTGTCAGATCTGTCACACGGATGCACACACAACACTCAGGTTCTGGAACAGGACTGCAGTCCAGAAGTAGACGGACAACCAAAACTTTCCACCAGATTTTTACAGCTGGTGAACGCAAAGAAGAAAAAAACAAATGGTTCCACCAACTAAGACACTGATTTTAACAACTATGGAATGATCAAGAATCTCCATGACAGCAGAAATGATGACGTATTTTGATAAAATTAGCCAGGATTTTGCAGAAACATACAAATGGGGGGGGGGGGTCTTAAATGTAACATTATTTTTTTTTTTTGGCTCAGAGAAATTTCTCATTCCGAGGTCATAAAGTGCATTTGTTATCTGAATGAGAAAATTTGTTACGTCTAATTGAGCTGCAATCAAAGAATGATCCAGTACTTCCGCTTCTAAAGTAACACTTGATCAAATTAGAGAAGCCTTCTGAGAAGCCTTGACAGGCCAGTCACAGACAGGTGATATACTTACGCTTGTCTCCTACCAGACAAGAATTTATCACACTTATAAGCGAGGATAAGAAAAGGATTATGTTTGATACTACGGATGTAATATATTACAGTATCATCTTTGACATCACACACATTGATCACATGTGTGAAAAAGTTTGCTACGTATCGAGAATTTAAAAAGACAGTTCAGAAGTAATTTTTATACAGGTTTGGTCCTGTTTACTTTCCAGGCCCATCTACACATAATCTGACCTTTCATTAATACTTTCTCAGACTCTTAGATATACGTCGGATGGGTGTCACGATGTCTTCCCTCCAATTACATCAACGCCGATGTCGCGTGTTCAACTTCTATACTACGCGACGACACAGCTTTAAACTTGTAGAACTGGCCCTAATCCCCCCCCCCACCCCTTTCCCGCCTCGAAGAATGTGACACCCCTCTGAGCTAGATCAGACTGAGAAAGTGTTTAGATGGGTCTAGAAACGCGAACAGGTCCCAGTTTGTAACTAACTGGGAAGAAAACCCTGAACATAGCAGAAGGCATTGTAAAGGCAACTGAGCATGGTGGGCTGGATTCCACATTGTGTTGAGGTCAGGGGTATGTCATTGCCCCTGCATTGCACTCTGAAGTCCAGTCGAGGATCCTTAAACTTAATTCTAAAGCATTATTTGTTCCTTGTACAAATCTACTGGCACCATTGGAATTAGAACTCTTCGCTGGCTAGTGAAGATGAGGACGGAGCAATGATAGTGCTCTTGACAGAGCTCATCAACGAATGTTAGATCTTCCCCCGACACTTCGCTGAGGTACAAGGTGGAAGAAAAGAAAACGTACAAATCACTCTTGATCGTTATAGTCTGGTCAAAATGGTACAGCTCTACATGACCAGGGATCTGGTCGACACCCTACACTCAGAAGAAAAGTAAGACGGACATATAAATACACTGCTCTGGCACCATTGGAATTGGAACTCTTCGCTGGCTGTTGAAGATGAGGGCGGAGCGCTTATGTGAATGTCCTGACTGCTGTGATGTCAGTTCTTATTTCAACATCAACTCAGGTGGGCAAATACTGGAAGTAGAAATACGAAACAATTTAATTAATTACATTTTTATTGTTCATTTGAAGATCATCTTCATCGCACATCGGATATGACCATAAATGCTCTGATCTTCTCCTGGGTATGTCTCAAAGTGTTTTGAAGCTAACAACTCCATTTCTGTTCTGTCAACAGTTCTATCAACGCAGACAAGGATTAACAAGAAGTTCCCCGACAGCCTAAAGGTTGAAATTATGACGAAGGATTTATCTAAAGAGAACAATTAATTCCGTGTCAGTACGGGACACAGTTATTTCGTTATTTCAAAGCCCCACCCTGGTTTTAATATCTTGGACAAAGAAGATGAGAAATATTGACATCTTAAAAGATCTGAACATCAAGGAAGATTGGCTAATAAACAGCATCCTTTCTCGAAAGCTGAAATATTTTGGTCATATCAAGCGCCACGACGGATTGGAAAAAATTATAGCAGAAGGCTTGGTGCCAGGAAGGAGGAGCAGGGGCCGACCGACACAAAGATGGGCAAAGGATATAAGTGACTCCTTGAGTGTGAAAGTTCATGGGGCGGGAGAACTGGCAAGAGACCGAGTTTCTTACAGGCAGACTGTGATGAGAGCGACGTTCTGCAAAGGACCTGCTACATGATGATGACCCTGGTTTTAGTCCAGGGCCCTAATAAAATATAATGACTCAACGGGGTTTCTGAGACTTGTGTCCGCGTGGTCCTCATCTGAATGGTGGCACTTTGTGTCACCTGGTGTTGGTCGCTTGGTTTACACTTCTTGTGGGGTTGAATTACATACATACATTATCTAAAAAAAGGTGAGTAACACAAATCATTACTCAGAGGATGACTAAACAGGCGGAAGTGACGTCAGCGATCAATGCCGCAAGGTTTGTTATTTGTGCCGGGCAGTTACACAAAGACTGCAATTTGTCGCGCCTGGAACTATTCTGTTTTAGTCTCCACGCAGATTTCCCAACGATTTTTCGACGCCTCGTCTTTACCGCTGCAGAATGGGAAGTGAATTAATGGCACTGATCAAGATGATTTGCAGAAATTTCGCCGGCAAGATGACGGTACAAACATGGGTGGTGTTGAGTCTGTTGGTTGTTTCACAGCTGAGCTTGATGGCTGGGGCACAAGATGCCGACATGGAGGCCCATGTTGATACTGATACAGTACATACAGAAGATTCAACTCTTTTTGAAAGTAAGTGATGATGGCTGTAGAAAAACAGTTGTATGTAAACATGTGTAGCAGTACTTAGTGCACTATAAATTATTTAAGAATGATGCATGGGCTTGCCGCTTAGGAAAATGGCGCAGTTTTTTTTGTTGTTGCGCGGGCCGGTAGGCACGGTTGAATTAGCACTGTAAATTTTAAGAATTTTTCCAGGAATTAACTGGGAAAGAGCGCCGGCGGAGAATGAGATCGATTTATTGTTTGTTTACTTCACTCTCTGTCGTCTCTCCCTACCTGCTCCCCCTCACTCTGTCACTGCCTTCCTCTCACCCCTCCCAGGGGCTTTAGAATCATCACCTTACAAAATTAACAAAACACATTTGGGAAGTCTTGGAGAAGATAGTTGCTGTAAAGTTACAAGAATTTTTGGAAAGGGGGAAGCTTCTCCCAAGAGGTCTGGGAAGCTACAGGCCAGGAAAGGACACTTGGGCAAATGCGGCCACTTTTGCTTTTGACGTCTATGAAGGGTTTCAGAACAGACAGGAAACTATGGCAGTAGGACTGGATCTCGAGGATGCTTATAACAGAGTGAGATACGACATCTTAATGACTGTACTGAAGGAGGAGGAGGTCAGTCCATGGCTGGTGAATTAGGTTGCAGCTGTCCTGTATTCACGTCGGGTTGCTCTCCGACTGGGCTCATGGACCTCAGAACCATGCACTTTGGCCCCAGGACTGCCACAGGGATCCGCCATCTCGCCTGTGCTCTTTAACGTGTATACAAGCAAGATTGTAAGCCTAAAAGCACCAGGAGTTGGAAGGATACTGACTTTTTTGGATGATATACTTGCATATAGGCAGGGGGAAGAGAGGGAACAAACAGCCTGGGACTGACTGGTGTACAAAAATGAGGGCTGTCATGCACCCGGAAAAGGTGTCTGTTTTGTGGTGTTCTCTGAACAACAGAATTGTTAAAGCTAATGTCCCAAGTCTCACGATAGATGGTAGAAACATCAACAGAGAGAGCAAACTGAATATCTAGGAATTACATTTGACAGGAGCCTGTCATTTAAGAACCATGTGGAGAGTGTTGTGACGAGATGCCAAAAAGGACTTAGTGCACTTGAGACTATGGCCAAAAAGGACTTAGTGCACTTGAGACTATGGCTGCAATTGACATAGAGCAGAGAATGCCTTTTACACTATATCAACACCTGATCCTGTCAGTGGTGGATTATGGCCTGGGACTGCTTACCATCTCAAAGAGTCAGATGGACAAACTAGAGCGCATACAGAACGCGGCTATGCGGGTCATTCTGGGTTGCACCAGAGACACCCCAGTGGTTTGTATGCGATACATCCTTGGTTCGCCGACGGTTCCAGGTAGGCACAAGGTGCTGCAGGCGAAGTCATATCTCAGGGTAGCTGCAGACACAGACCACCCTCTGCATGAAACTCTGGGTGCAGTTAAGGGTCAGCGGCTGATAAGAGGGAGGTCATGAATGGCTCAGGCAGAAGACACAATCAGACAGGTTTGCATCCTTGGGAACATGAGGAGAGGAGCTTATGGGAATGCCCCAAGTGCTGTGATGTCGGTTCTTGAATCAAATCAAATCTCTTTCAGGTGCCAGGTCTAGAGCAGACAGAACTTAATTTCCCTCCCCTGCGCCACCAGATCTATAAAACGATGTAAAAAATACATTATCTATGTGCACGAACAAGGCAAAATACCTTCAAAAGCCTTCAGAACCCTTGAAAAAAGTTGTTGAATTTGGCTACGAATTCTGTTTAGTATATTGTATCATTTCATAAAGGTTTGTAATTGGGTTGGTTTGGAAGAAGTAGCCGATTTGATAAGATTAGATTTATGATTTCCATAATTTTGAGCTCAGGCCTAGGCAGATATTATAAGCAAGTTTGATGTTACTGTAATAACTGCATTGATTTTTTATTTATTAAGTAAGAAGATATTTTGATCAGAGTTTTATTGACCTCACTCACACACACTTGCATATTTGTTATAGCTGTATGTCATTCATGCAGAGCTCCCTATCTCTAATCTCTATCCTCTGCAGTCGCAATCCCCTCAATATAATATCATGGGTGGTATCCAATCCAGCATTCTTGGCCTGTATCTGTCAACAACATTGATCTCAGCATTTATGTTTCTTGTGGACATCTTTGTATCTTTATTCCCTTGTGTGTCAGTATATATGTCTATTCCTTGCCACATGGCTTTGATAATAATAATCTTCTGCTTCTTTGATCCTTCTGTCAGAAAACGTAAATCAGGAGGCTGGTATCCTTTATAATAATAACCATACCAGTTTGTAGCTGTCTGACTCGTGAACAGCTTTGAAAAAAACAAACAAAAAAACATATATATATATTTCCCCCGTGTGGGTTCCGGGGCCCCATTGTGGGGAAAACAAGAATAGACCCACTGCCTCCCCAAAAGCATATCGTAAGAGTCGACTAATTGGGGAGCTTCCTTTGAAGACGGAGTGCATCTGCCGGAGAGGCAAGGAACCAACAGTCTGTATTCAAGAGAATGAGATCTGTAAAACTGATGCACATGCAACACTCAGGTTCTGGAGCAGGGCTGCAGTTCAGTAGTGGACGAGCAACCAGAACTTTCCGCTAGAGTTTACAGCTGGTGAACGCAAAGAAGAAGAAGAAGAAAAATATATCAATTTGACTTATGACCAGTTTGGATTATGGTCTGTTGGTCCAAATGAACTCGTTCTAAGTCAAGAAAACTGTGTACATATGGTGAGAATTCTGGTATACACACATTAATATTCTGTCTGAACGAAACTCGGTTCTAAGTTGAGGAAACTACATATAGGCAGTTTTTTAAGGGATAGGAAATTAAAGGGAAGGGAAGAAAAATTGGTAAGAAAACACATGGTTTATGTCAGCTCTACAAAATAAAATACAATGTTTGGAAAAAAGCGGCAGTTAGCCTTCATTAACAAACAAAGACAACATAGCATGCATACAAAAATGTGCACTAACTATACAATGACTACATTGGACTATTATGTACTAAATAATTTCTGTTCATCTGAGTTCCTGGCAAAAACTTTAAGAGGGTAAACTGGACAGGTCTATATATCTCTAGTGCGCGGACGGGAAGTGAAACTGGGTCAGTAGCCTGGGTAGTGGGAGCACATTTTCACACGTTTTACAAAGATTGCTTCATGTTTCACTGTAGTCACTTGTTTGATGTTTCAGTCTTTACTACAACCACAACTGCAGCAACTACTAGTACCACAACAGTTGAGACCTTGAACACCACCACACTAAATACAACGTCAGTAGAGAGCAGCAGCCCTAAGGGCAATACAGGTATTTTTCTGTTTGCACTTGGTTATGTTTACTGCGACTAGCTTTATATTGAGTATATATTTGAAATTGATATTTGCTGAGGGTAAGCATTGAATGATTACTTAGAAATTGGCCATCTGTGGAGTATAGATTTGAAATGACACATTCTAGGTCTGGCCATCTGAGGAGTATAGATTAAAATGAAATATTCCAGATCTGGATATCTGTGGAGTATAAATTTGAAATGACACATTCTAGGTCAGGCCATCCGAGAAGTATAGATTTGAAATGGCACATTATAGGTCTGGCCATCTGTGGAGTATAGATTTGAAATGGCACATTCTAGGTCTGGCCATTTGAGAAGTATCGATTTGAAGTGGCTCATTATTGATCTGACCATCTGAGGAGTATAGATTAAAATGGCATATTCTAGATCTGGCTATCTGGAAAGCATGGATTTAAAATAGTGCATTATAGATCTGAGGAGTATAGATTTGAAATGGCACATAATAGATTTGAAGTGTCACATTAATCTGGTTATCTGTGGAGTAATATTTGAAATGGCACATAATAAATTAGATGGATTTGAAATGGCACATAGATCTGCTGAGTGTAGATTTGAAATGGCATGATGTCACTGTATGTGTTCTCAACTGCCCCAGAACAAGCATGTTGTAAAAAGTGATTAATTAAGAGGTTTGTTGAAATCGGATGTGTTGTGCTTAATGGCACAGATATCGCAACCTAGCTGTAAACCACAAAAACATGCCAAATGCCCTTGTGAGGGCAAATGCAGAAGAAGAAATGGTGACCAGATTTTGAATTAAAAACATGCAGATTTGTTTTTATATTTCCAAGCATGTATTATTTCTTACCTTAAACACTTTATTATGACAAGCGGGGCATTATTATCCCTCTCACATTCACAGTTTCTTGTTGGTCTTTCCTTTATGAAGGTGCTATTGTTGCTGCGGCAATAATTGCAGTGGCTGTCTGCTTTGCTGTTGTTCTTGGTGTGTATTTGTTCAAGCGAAGACGGCAGTAAGTATAATTATAGTTATTAACAGTAGACTCTGTCTTGTGTGCATTTGTTATCATGTCATACTTAGTACCATATATACTGTACTTCTCCACCTATAAGACACTTATTTACCCCAGAAAAATATAAAGGGTAAACATATTTGGGTATCCTTGCTTTAAGTAATTATATATATTTTTTCACTGTCTGGTCCCGAAATCAAGGTGCCTCTTATAAAAGGGATCGTCTTATATTTGGGGAAATACGGTACGCACTGCCGTCTGCTGAGAGAGACCAAGCCATATGGGTTAGAATCCGGTGCAGCAGCCTTTTGGGGGACAGTGAACGCCAATAACAGGTAGAGAGCGTATTTTACTGTACAAGTGTTCAAGGAGGCCCCATTCTATATGATTGTATCTGTTAAACTGTAATTTTTCTCTCCCTTGTCCATGCAAGTCCACATGGAAGCAGTTTTTAGCTCTCTCTTTTTTTTTTAAAATTTGTATTGCTGCACACCTGCAATCTCTGCATGGTTTCTTTATGGAATAACCAACTACAATGTTAGCATTTTTATGACATTGATCCTAATGTTCTTTTATTGCAGTGGGAAAGTTTTGGAAAGGCTTTACAAATATAGTTATGAAACTGATTGTGGATGAAATGAAACAGGATGATTTAAAAAAATTACACATATGGGCAGTGTAGTTACTCTTTGAACCTGTAGATAGTAAACATATAGTTGCTCATTGAACATGTAGATAGCAAGTGTATAGTTACTTTTTGAACCTTTAGATAGTAATTGTATAGTTGTTCATTGAACATGTAGATAGTAAGTGTATAGTTACTTTTCTGAACCTGTGGATAGTAAGTGTACAGTTTATTGACTTTTCACAAACCCTAAAAATTTGATGGTTTTTTTTTAAAAAATAGGTTCAGGATGCAGGACAAAGAGAAGAAGATGCAGATCCAGATGTCATCTGCTCGTAATGCAGGTGTCTACCACGACCTGACAGTCAGTGTGCCAGCTGACGACAAACCCACTGCCAGCCCTGAGCATGAACATCTGAAGGCAACCGAGGAGGCCTAATGGATAGAGCTGTCACATCTGCCCTTCAGAGCGACAGGGTTTGACATATCAGTGCCTCTGTGAGAGAGTGTCCATTTGTGAAGTTTTAAATTTGAGAGAGTTGAAAAAACTTCTGTTTAGAAAAAAAGGTTTAAATTCAGTTGCAGTTTTAAGTTTAGAACATTTTAGCTTTATTTGAAGCAAAAGAACAATTAGTAGGGATTTTGTTGAAATTAATGTGAGGTTACATTTCTGTGAGACACTTTATTGTTGGTCTGAGCAAATGTTCACAAAATGATTATTTTACTGTGCTTTTTTAATTGGTGTTATAATTTCAATTTAATTTGCTCTTGTTTTATTGAGTAGCACCAACAGAAAATGAAAGAATGTAACATATGTTTACATGGTTGATAAATTAAAATAAATGAAACATTGAAAACTGTTTAATTAAAGCTGTAACCCGGTTGTCCCAGATAGCGCCAAACCTGGCATTTACATCGTTGCCACATTTCAAGTTAAGGCGGCAACACCATCATGTCTGCAGTGAGCTGTCCTGTTTCTTACTAGTGTAGTTTCATTGGTTCTGTTCATGCCTGCACATTTTCTTAGGAGGCCAGGAACTGATTATATCCTTGTTAACCAAATATCCCTTGTAAAGCCACATTGATATCAAAATCCCAGTAGCCCCAGTGATAGAGGTCAGACAAACTACTGCTTTATTTGCTGATGAAGAGATATAACAAATAGTGATCAGTTAACAGACATAGTTGTTAGTAATTGTTTTAACAGTTTTTGTGTGTGTAGTTTTTCATTTCTCTCAGCTAGTTTGTTTTGTAAAGCACATCTGAAAGCATTCAATAACAACTGAAATGACCTTCTTAAAGAAAGAACGTCAAAACTACTCAGAGATATTACAATTAGCACTCTTCTTAAAACAAAGGAAGAAAAGAAGCAGCTTCTTGTGCATGCTATGTTCAAAGTACTGCTTTATTTGCTGAAAAGATATAACAAAACAATAATCAGATAACAAACACGGGTTGTTAGTTAAATTAAATATTTGCTCCCAACAAAAATGTAAATTTGTGAACAGTTTGTCATCTCTGCAGTTGTTGTAACAGGTTTAATTTTTTTCTGTTAATCAGCACAGTGCATTTAATGTACTTTATTGACAAATAAAGATTCTTTCTTGTTATGTGAGCCCTTCTCGGGGACTCTGAGATTTTGTGGGAATTCCAGGTGAAGACCAATATTGAGGGGAGGTTGGGGTTAGTGTCAGTTGGTGTTCATTCCACACCCTAACCTCCCCATACTGTTGGACATTCCCGGGAATTCCCCGCAAAATCTTGGAGGCCCTGAGATGGTGGTAAGAGAAGATAACCCAAATAAATTGTGTGCTAAATTTTTCCGTTATGAATTTTGCTGCGGAGAGAGGATAACACCACATATATAGTCACAGAGTACTGGTTACCAAATACACTTGCGTGTGTGATAAGCCACTCATTTTTTTTTATGTCTCACATTTTTTTTCTACATTTTTTATAACAGCATTTGTGTTTTATTGCTGGCTTTTCTTGTCTTTATATGTGTAGCTTTTATTTTATTGCACTTATTTTACGTTAATTGTTGTTGGCTTTGTTTTTGTGGTATAAAAGAAATTTATGTGAGTACTACTTTAGCAATTGTATTCTCACGTTTCAGTGTATGGATATTTTTTTTATTTTATTATAAGTTTTGTTCAGCTCAGTGGGCATCTTATCCGGCCTCAGAATCTGCTTCACGCCTCTTGACTTTAGTGTAGTTCATTCTGTGAATTCCAAGTTAATCGTTATGTCATACTATTTGTCTTTTATTCTTTGCCGACATATGAATGTTTGTAGTTTATTAGTAATTGATTTGTGCTTTCACACTGTTATTTTTTCTTTTCAACCATTTTTGTTGGTGAAAATGAACATGCTCTAACATGAACTAATTCTTCTTGCAGTAGCATTTGAAAATTCTTTGTGGCTACAGAACAAATTTTTGAACTTTTTCTTACAAATACTCATGGTTTCCGGTTACTGAAATTTGTATTCCCGTTTGTTTATAATCTTTCATGTTCTTCCTGAGACTGCAGTTGTGCTGAGATGGTTGAGGACTGGTGCTTCATTAGGGGGTGAGAGGCAGAACACAGTTATATTCATGCACACGCAGTGTTGTTGGTTCTGGCTAGGTCAGAATCGGGGTCTGTGGCTTAGGCGTTGCAAACGCACTTCGTAATGCTTGGGGTGCCAGGTTCAATCTCAGCTGCGGGCGATTTGTCTTGCGTTGGTTTCGACACTGGTACAGAGAGCTGACTGTTCAAAAAGCAAAGACAAACTGCTGAATGTAAAATTTGCCTAGAAAAACCACAGCAGCTGAAAAATGCTGGAGTCGATTCTGCAATGCCCTGTAAAGACTAGGCAACTAACTTGTTTTTTTTTTTTGGGTGTCATTTTGGAGGCCATTGTATGAGAATTATTCTGCTTCTTAATGTTCACCGGCTGTAAATTCCAAAGGAAAGTTCTGGTTGTTCGTACACTTTTGGACTTTAATCGTGTTCAGTTTGAGTTTTGCGTGTACATCTATTTTACCTATCTGGCTTATTTATTTGCACACTGTTACGCAGAGGCACTCCAACCTTCTGAGGATTGAACCCCTGACCTTTGTCTGGGTCGGCACATAAGATTGAATGCGTGACTTCCATATCAGGATGTTGAGACTCCACATTTATACCATTGAGACATTTAATTGGTTGTTTTCATTTTATGTTCAGTGCTACAAAATAAATAATTGGTAAAGTTTAGAAAGATATTTGGAAAGTTTACTCACACATTTTTTTCATCAAATTTGCAGTATTAACATTTAAGTAATTTGAACTGAGTTTGAAATTTTCAGAGACAGAACTGTAAAAGGTATATCATGGGGAAACTTTTGTAGTCCCATCGTAGGAGGGGGATGATTTATATTCAAGCCAACTGTTAGTGTAAATGAAATATTGCATAAATAATAGACAGACAGACAGTGTATTAATCAGCACTCATAGAAAGATAGGACACAGATTATTAGTATAATGAAACTGATTTCTTTACATTGACAACAGTACTTGTTGTTGAACCAACACAGTATTAAAGTGGTGTTTCCCTGTTGTCATTTGAACAGAAAGGTCACAACCAAAACACTGCACTATTCTTCTGCGTTCATCCTTTAAAGAGCAGTTGTGTTTCAGCACATTGTTTAGTAGTTTACAGCTTGGCTGCAGTATCTGTGGCTTTTTGGCCTACTGCATCTGATTGAACTTTTAATCAGTCACCTTTTTACAGCATGCTTGTTAAGGGGCATTGGGTCTGTCCTCCCAGATGATGCCCCGAGCCCTAAACAGGGAGATGGACACAGCTGCTGACATATTGTGCCCTATCTTGGGGGCATGCTACAGAGACAGACGGAAATATGTTTGGGTTCAAGGGCTCCGTGGAGGCGTAGAAAGAGAGGGTGATATCCACTACTCCTTAACCAAACTGTTATAAAATTGTAAAAGGCAACTGGTTAGAGCAGCTACTAAGATCGGATGATTGGTGGGCTATAAAAGGCCCAGATATCACAGCCTGTCTGAGAACTACAACACAGCGTGCTGCTCACCGCTTTGGGGGGGGGGGGGGGTGACACTAGAAGTAAACTTGATTGTCCATGTAAAGACTCATTTTTTGGTCACAACTTAACATGTGAATTGCTCCTACATTGATATAGCTTTAATATACATGTATATTCTCTGTATTATTTAACACTTTGTGCTTTTAATCCATTTATATTGTACAAGATGTGCCTCAAGACTGCTCATATCCAGTATACAGACAACACAGCAAGGAAGAACAAGCAGACGTTTTGTCTGTTGGTCGTTTAATGATTTCAGGCTCAAGTAAATCATTTACCATGACAGTATTCTGAATCATACATATTTTTCATAATTTCCACGCTGTTCGTTGGCATTCATATAAATGCTGCCAAACTGGAAATGGTGCTGAGTTACATGTCTTCCTCAAAGGATGACATCACTGCAGTGCAAATTACAAAAAGAATTTAAAGAAATATTCAGAGAAACATGCCCTTCTGCCAAATGAAACTTGTTCCTGGCCGACGCTTGACACTCAGGGGAAAGGCAAGACAGATTTTCAATCAGACAGTTACTGGTACCATCAGAATTTTTACTCTTCGCATGCTGCTGAAGATGGGGACGGAGTACTTTTAGAGGTGTCCTGAGTACTGTGATGTCGATTTTTAATTCAACATTCAACAAAACTTATACTGTGGCTCTTAAAATAATTTTATGTGAGGGGGTTAACCACTGCTACATGAAAGGGAAAATGTGAGCCTTGAAAGGAGCATCTTCTTCTCCCTCGCATTCACTGGCTATTGATGCCAGTTTTTTTCTGGACCTAAGTGTATGTGCACAACCATATTATGGATCAGGTGTATTTGTTTGCAGACTGTTGGTTCCTTGCCTCTCAGGCAGATGAATGCACTCTTGACTTCTATGGAAACATTGATCTTATTGACTTTGACCAGGCCTCCCAGTCAGTGCCTGTTTCTGGGATGATTGTACATGATAATTATATTTCAACTAGCATTTATATATATATTTATGACCGTTTAACTGGCATTCAAGTAATTGCATGACAATTTTTTTTTTCAATTATTTTTGGGTCTTCATAATTTGTATTTGCATTTATACATTTTTTCATAATTTTAACCAGCATTCACGAATGTTCATGATAATTTAAACACCATATTCTCATTCGTCACATACATGTTCATAATAAGCATAACACCATGAGTGTTCTCTCATTGTTGGGACCACATTGTTACCTCAGCTGTGTTCCATCACCAGTTGTTGATTATAAAAACTACCCTATGTTGTCACTCTGGAAATGATCTTAGTTCATTTGTAGTCTGTTTTGTTTGCTCATGAGGGCTCAAGTCCGGACTATTCATTTCTTGCCCACCGTGGCCTTGGAAGTGGCCCCGCGGATCATCACCAATTTTATGAATATTTCTTAGTTGGGTCTCGGGTCTTTTCCCGTGAAGATCCCCATGTTCAACATTATGGCCCCTGATTTAACCCAGTTAAGTCGCCCTGCCTTAAGTATTTGACCAAACATAAGACCAAACGTCCTCATATAAGTCAGCCGTACAGTATTTAAGTCAAAGGGACCCTTTTCATGCTATATTGCAAATATGGCGATATCGACATGTTTGTATGTGTCGATAGCTGATAGGAGACACGAACATAGTCGTAGTCTGTAATTGATCTTGGAGAGAGTCATTGAGATGCCTTGAAAGAAATTGACTCCCCAAGAGAACTCTTTGCCCACATCACAAAGAGACTATCTACCTTCTTTGGTCATATCATGAGAAGGATAAAACTGAAAGAGTAATTGGAGGGTGGATTAGTTTGGAAGGGGAAAGAGGTAGAGGGAGACAGAGAGAGAAGATGCTTGGCAGTCTGACATGGTATCGAATATCATCTGTGTCAGAATTGCTTAAAAGTATTTGGCCATAAGATCTTCAGATCAACAGGCAAGCGTCATACATTATTAATTTTGTCTGTGTCCATAAAGACAGTTTGTTTCTGTCAGTAAAATGATTGAATAACATATCCATTATTTGTTTATTGTTGCTCAAGTTAATACTCATGGCAAAAAGGACTTCAACAGCATCCAAAGAAATCCACAAAGGAAGTTTTGCAGTAGCTGGCATGTTGTAGATTTTCTCTGCACATGATTGTTTAAGATCCATATCATTTCTGCTGCCATGTGTCACTGTTTGAAGTTGTTGCTGTTTAAAATCTGAACATATTTGCTATTACATATTTGTGTGGCTTCCCATTAACCCTTGTATATTGCTGATGCCTCATTAGCTTCCATTCACAAGACTGTTTTTTTTTCCCTTCTTTCTTTTCCTGTTAATACCTGAATATCACTGTTGCCTCAGTAGCTTCCCATTGTTTCTTGTATATCGCTGATGCTGTCCTGGCTTCATATTAATTTTGCTTTGTTACTGGTGCTTCAGTCGCTTGCCATTAATTTCTTCTATACCACTGATGCCTCCGTGGCTTACCATCATTCTCTCTATTACTGATGCCTCAATGACTTCCCATTGTCTCAATTACTGATGCCTCAAGAACTTCCCGTTGTCTCTATTACTGATGCCTCAATGACTTCCCATTGTCTCTATTACTGATGCCTCAATGACTTCCCGTTGTCTCTATTACTGATGCCTCAATGATTTCCCGTTGTCTCTATTACTGATGCCTCAGTGATTTCCTATTGTCTCTATTACTGATGCCTCAATGACTTCCCGTTGTCTCTATTACTGATGCCTCAATGATTTCCCATTGTCTCTATTACTGATGCCTCAATGATTTCCTATTGTCTCTATTACTGATGCCTCAGTGATTTCCTATTGTCTCTATTACTGAAGCCTCAAGAACTTCCCATTGTCTCTATTACTGATGCCTCAGTGATTTCCTATTGTCTCTATTACTGATGCCTCAAGAACTTCCCGTTGTCTCTATTACTGATGCCTCAATGACTTCCCATTGTCTCTATTACTGATGCCTCAGTGATTTCCTATTGTCTCTATTACTGATGCCTCAGTGACTTCCTATTGTCTCTATTACTGATGCCTCAATGACTTCCTATTGTCTCTATTACTGATGCCTCAATGACTTCCTATTGTCTCTATTACTGATGCCTCAATGACTTCCCATTGTCTCTATTACTGATGCCTCAGTGATTTCCCATTGTCTGATATTTCCTTTATATTGCTTTTATATCACCGATTGACATCTCCATGGATTCCAGCAGAGCACAGTCTTGGCTGCCAGTAATTGCCTCTCTGGCTATCAGCCAAGGGTGTCCTTTTTTTTTTTATAGGAAGCTTTACATAATTTCACTTGAAACACAACCATACAGTGAATCCAGCCCATGTCTTGGGCTTATTCTTGACTCTAATTCTTTATCGTTATGGTCATGCTATTGTGGGTATTGTAATCATGAATGTTTTTTAAATTGTCTCCTGTATAAAGTGACAATCATTGATATTTTTGGAAGCATTTTTTTTGGTATAAATATTCCAATATAAATTAAGAATGAATATACATATTTTACTAATATACTTTTTAACCCCTTTTACTGACAAACAGACACCTGCTAACAGTTGGTATTGTTTAACTGTTGCAGTATATAAAGTGTATTTTTACACATGATTTCTGTGCGTGAATAAACTTTTATATTTGGTGCTGTGTCCTTAAACACAATTGCCTTTTTTAATTGACAAGCACTCTTTGCCAGGTGTTTTCTGCATTGTTTTGCCATGAGATCTTTGCCTCAGCACATTTAAATAATGTCATAGTCAGCTTAAGATTGGTGACTTCTTCATTTGATGATACTGTTAACTGTTGTGATTTTTTTCACAGGTTGTCGCTGATATTTTTTGTCTTTTAAATGAGCATGTTGTATGCATCAGTTATATTCTCGTTCCTTTGAAGACGTACACATTTCCTTTGTTTTTTGTTTTTTTTTCCTTCTCTTTCTAATTCCCACAGAGTTGTTCTCGCTGTAGGGCTGGCATAGCAAATATTTTTTTTTGCTTCTTTATTCTTCAGTCATTAGCTTGGCAGGGAATGGGGTGTGTGTATGTTTCTGTATTTGATTTTTATTATTTATAGTAGATTTTTATTTTGCTCATATGCTGTCATTATTGTAATATCCAACAAGAAATCCACTTTTTTAAATGTTTGTTCCTGTATATTCTGTATTATTTTGACAGTAAAACCATAGAACAGTAGATGTCTTAACAAGAAGTAGTACTCTTTTTATATGTATTTTCCCTTTTTTAATTTGTAAAATTTTTATAGTAAAACCAAACATTACGCACAGCATTTTGCTCAATGGACATATAAACATTCATTAATTACAACTGGAGGAAGAATACTGCGACAAATTTAATGATTATTTTCGACCAAAAATGTGTATAATTTCAGCAAAAACTTGTAAATTTGCACACATATTTCCTATAATTTGTCATTCCCATTTACATTTTTATCCTGTTCAACCTGCTCGCTTGGAAACCTTTGTTATAATTAGGAGTGTTGATGAGTTAACTGGACATATTATAAATATTGTTAGACTGTCCTGGTAGTTTTTTTTTAATCTAAGGTGGTAGTTACAATCCTGATGGTTTATTTTATCTAAGGTGCTTGTAGCAATCCTGATGGTTTATTTTATCTAATGTGTTTGTTACAATCCTGATGGTTTATTTTATCTAAGGTGCTTGTAGCAATCCTGATGGTTTATTTTATCTAAGGTGGTAGTTACAATCCTGATGGTTTATTTTATCTAATGTGTTTGTTACAATCCTGATGGTTTATTTTATCTAAGGTGCTTGTAGCAATCCTGATGGTTTATTTTATCTAAGGTGCTTGTAGCAATCCTGATGGTTTATTTTATCTAAGGTGGTAGTTACAATCCTGATGGTTTATTTGATCTAAGGTGGTTGTTACAATCCGGATGGTTTATTTTATCTAAGGTGTTTGTTACAATCCTGATGGTTTATTTGATCTAAGGTGGTTGTTACAATCCGGATGGTTTATTTTATCTAATGTGTTTGTTACAATCCTGATGGTTTATTTTATCTAAGGTGCTTGTAGCAATCCTGATGGTTTATTTTATCTAAGGTGCTTGTAGCAATCCTGATGGTTTATTTTATCTAAGGTGGTAGTTACAATCCTGATGGTTTATTTGATCTAAGGTGGTTGTTACAATCCGGATGGTTTATTTTATCTAAGGTGTTTGTTACAATCCTGATGGTTTATTTTATCTAAGGTGGTAGTTACAATCCTGATGGTTTATTTTATCTAAGGTGGTTGTTACAATCCTGATGGTTTATTTTATCTAAGGTGGTTGTTACAATCCTGATGGTTTATTTTATCTAAGGTGGTAGTTACAATCCTGATGGTTTATTTTATCTAAGGTGGTTGTTACAATCCTGATGGTTTATTTTATCTAAGGTGGTAGTTACAATCCTGATGGTTTATTTTATCTAAGGTGGTTGTTACAATCCTGATGGTTTATTTTATCTAAGGTGGTTGTTACAATCCTGATGGTTTATTTTATCTAAGGTGCTTGTAGCAATCCTGATGGTTTATTTTATCTAATGTGTTTGTTACAATCCTGATGGTTTATTTTATCTAAGGTGCTTGTAGCAATCCTGATGGTTTATTTTATCTAAGGTGGTAGTTACAATCCTGATGGTTTATTTTATCTAATGTGTTTGTTACAATCCTGATGGTTTATTTTATCTAAGGTGCTTGTAGCAATCCTGATGGTTTATTTTATCTAAGGTGGTAGTTACAATCCTGATGGTTTATTTGATCTAAGGTGGTTGTTACAATCCGGATGGTTTATTTTATCTAAGGTGTTTGTTACAATCCTGATGGTTTATTTTATCTAAGGTGGTAGTTACAATCCTGATGGTTTATTTGATCTAAGGTGGTTGTTACAATCCGGATGGTTTATTTTATCTAAGGTGTTTGTTACAATCCTGATGGTTTATTTTATCTAAGGTGGTAGTTACAATCCTGATGGTTTATTTTATCTAAGGTGGTTGTTACAATCCTGATGGTTTATTTTATCTAAGGTGGTTGTTACAATCCTGATGGTTTATTTTATCTAAGGTGGTAGTTACAATCCTGATGGTTTATTTTATCTAAGGTGGTTGTTACAATCCTGATGGTTTATTTTATCTAAGGTGGTAGTTACAATCCTGATGGTTTATTTTATCTAAGGTGGTTGTTACAATCCTGATGGTTTATTTTATCTAAGGTGGTTGTTACAATCCTGATGGTTTATTTTATCTAAGGTGGTAGTTACAATCCTGATGGTTTATTTTATCTAAGGTGGTAGTTACAATCCTGATGGTTTATTTTATCTAAGGTGGTAGTTACAATCCTGATGGTTTATTTTATCCAAGGTGGTTGTTACAATCCTGATGGTTTATTTTATCTAAGGTGGTTGTTACAATCCTGATGGTTTATTTTATCTAAGGTGCTTGTAGCAATCCTGATGGTTTATTTTATCTAATCTGTTTGTTACAATCCTGATGGTTTATTTTATCTAAGGTGCTTGTAGCAATCCTGATGGTTTATTTTATCTAAGGTGGTAGTTACAATCCTGATGGTTTATTTTATCTAATGTGTTTGTTACAATCCTGATGGTTTATTTTATCTAAGGTGCTTGTAGCAATCCTGATGGTTTATTTTATCTAAGGTGGTAGTTACAATCCTGATGGTTTATTTGATCTAAGGTGGTTGTTACAATCCGGATGGTTTATTTTATCTAAGGTGTTTGTTACAATCCTGATGGTTTATTTTATCTAAGGTGGTAGTTACAATCCTGATGGTTTATTTGATCTAAGGTGGTTGTTACAATCCGGATGGTTTATTTTATCTAAGGTGTTTGTTACAATCCTGATGGTTTATTTTATCTAAGGTGGTAGTTACAATCCTGATGGTTTATTTTATCTAAGGTGGGTTGTTACAATCCTGATGGTTTATTTTATCTAAGGTGGTTGTTACAATCCTGATGGTTTATTTTATCTAAGGTGGTAGTTACAATCCTGATGGTTTATTTTATCTAAGGTGGTTGTTACAATCCTGATGGTTTATTTTATCTAAGGTGGTAGTTACAATCCTGATGGTTTATTTTATCTAAGGTGGTTGTTACAATCCTGATGGTTTATTTTATCTAAGGTGGTTGTTACAATCCTGATGGTTTATTTTATCTAAGGTGGTAGTTACAATCCTGATGGTTTATTTTATCTAAGGTGGTAGTTACAATCCTGATGGTTTATTTTATCTAAGGTGGTTGTTACAATCCTGATGGTTTATTTTATCTAAGGTGGTTGTTACAATCCTGATGGTTTATTTTATCTAAGGTGGTTGTTACAATCCTGATGGTTTATTTTATCTAAGGTAGTTGTTACAATCCTGATGGTTTATTTTATCTAAGGTGGTTGTTACAATCCTGATGGTTTATTTTATCTAAGGTGGTAGTTACAATCCTGATGGTTTATTTTATCTAAGGTAGTTGTTACAATCCTGATGGTTTATTTTATCTAAGGTGGTAGTTACAATCCTGATGGTTTATTTTATCTAAGGTGGTTGTTACAATCCTGATGGTTTATTTTATCTAAGGTGGTTGTTACAATCCTGATGGTTTATTTTATCTGAGGTGGTAGTTACAATCCTGATGGTTTATTTTATCTAAGGTGGTAGTTACAATCCTGATGGTTTATTTTATCTAAGGTGGTTGTTACAATCCTGATGGTTTATTTTATCTAAGGTGGTTGTTACAATCCTGATGGTTTATTTTATCTGAGGTGGTAGTTACAATCCTGATGGTTTATTTTATCTAAGGTGGTAGTTACAATCCTGATGGTTTATTTTATCTAAGGTGGTTGTTACAATCCTGATGGTTTATTTTATCTAAGGTGGTTGTTACAATCCTGATGGTTTATTTTATCTGAGGTGGTTGTTACAATCCGGATGGTTTATTTTATCTAAGGTGGTAGTTACAATCCTGATGGTTTATTTTATCTGAGGTGGTTGTTACAATCCGGATGGTTTATTTTATCTAAGGTGGTAGTTACAATCCTGATGGTTTATTTTATCTAATGTGTTTGTAGCAATCCTGATGTTTTTTTTTTAAACTTAGGTGGTTGTTACACTGGCCGGATGGTTTATTTTATGTCAGAAGATTGACTGTCCTGATGGGTTATTTTATCTGAGAAGGTTGTTTCACCGTCCTGACGGTTTACTGTATCTGAGAATGTTGTTATACTAATGAAGATGTCCATTCTGGGGAAACAGTGTTAAAGACTGCATCAAAGAGAAATTTATTTGTCATACATAATTTTTTTTTTTTTTTAATGTGTTAATTGTATTAACAAATGTAAACTTTTTGTGTGATTGCTTTCAACTTTATTTTGCATTTAAGTTCCTCTTTGTTCATTTGCACAGAGTGAGCCAGTCTGTGTTCGTCTCTGTAATGATAAATTTAAGTGTAATAAACTGGTATGTGTTATTATAAATTTGTTTATTGTTTTGGAGAGAGAATAGTACGAGATTAAAGTTTCTATAGGCGGTCATATAACCATTTTAATATCGGATGCAAAATCATTAATATTCTTAGCATCTTGAAATTGGTTTGTCGTTGCTTTCCTTTTTCCAGTGACTATATTGACCAGTTAAATTTAGCCATTGCCACTACAGTGTGATCCTCTGTCTACTGTTGGGGAACTTAGCCATTGCCACTACAGTGTGATCCTCTGTCTACTGTTGGGGAACTAGACACCATGACCAACAACTGTTTCATCTCAAACTATCAAGCATCTGCTCCCATGGTTTCATGTTAGCTGATGAGGGGGCCGAACAGGTACTCCACCTTGTCCAAGAGTGTCCTGTGGCTTGGCTTGCTTTGCCAGAGAGAAAAATTGTCACGTTTGAGCAGCATCCCCGAAGGGAGAGATTTAGGTTATAATTGTGACTAGGTTATGTGCACCATATAAAATTGTTTAGCAATGCTCGCCACCAAGTAGCTCTGAAAAGACTTGTTGCAGTGATCACAGAAGACAGATTCAAATGTTTTCCCATCCAGCGACCAAGTTGTCTACCGGCGAGCCAAAGGGCGACTTGGTCGCTGATGAGTGTCCCGTGGGCTACTGAAGGGAAGCAGAAGATACCTCTGGGACTCCTGCACGATAAGCACACAGGCTGGAAAACATTTGTTCGCAGCAGAGATGTGGTCTTAATTAAGGTTTCAACTTCACAGCAATCAGGTTTTCCCATACTTGCTTCACTCCTGTGCTAGTGAAAATCAAATGAAATGTCCCTCACTGTCGCATTTGAAAAATTGTGAACAAACATTTAGTCCTGCCACTATTTAGAAATATGCTGAGGCAGTAAATGCAAATATTAGTTGCTAGAGGCACCAAAGTCAACAGTCGCCACCAGAAATGTTGTTTGTCGTTAATAGAAGTATTTGGGCACGATGTATTGGCTACACACATAGAATTATTAATGAATAATAGTGCAGACTGATGGACAAACAGGCAATCTGCCGGTGAAAGTTGTAATAATAGTGCAGACTGATGGACAAACAGGCAATCTGCCGGTGAAAGTTGTAACGGATTCAAGAAAACAGATGTAGATTGTTGATGTTTTTCAGAAGGAATGGACTCCCAAACTTGATAATAACTGGCAAGATTAATGGCTAGAGGGGAAGGCAAAAAGATAAATACTTGGATAGTTTAACCATATAAATGGGGCAAGACATAAAAACTGACCTGATTTGCTAATCGTGTCGAATGGTGCAGTATGACAGTCTACTTTTAGCAAACAGGCACCCAGTAATGGGGAATCGCTGATGAATGCTTCATGTGTGACAAGACTTACCACAAACAAGTGCGAGTGGAAAGTAGTTACAATGGAAATTGGAGACGCATCATGCAAGTGGTGGAGTATTGCTCAACAATATAAAGAATCTGCAACCGTGGTCAGACTGCAAGAACACCATGTTAAACTGGGTGTCGCCAAACAAGAATACTATGCGGGTAGTCAAAGAAGAAGAATAAATCAACACAGAACTGGTGTTGTTAGCCGCTACACGCTGCAGGATTTACTGAGGAGGGGATGTGAGCACTTATGGACTGAGTGGTACGACATGCAGTGAGGATAATCTGTCGACTAACTAACTAGCTAACTATAAAGAAGCCAAAAGGACTGAAGTCAAAGCTCCGATAATACAAGAGCAACATTTTAGAGATACTGTTATACAATAGTCTTTTTCTCGATCTCTCTGTCAGTAGTTTTCAGATCAGAAGGCCACACGCCTTTGTGGTGGGACGCATGACTTCCACTGTTCCATACAGCTGGGGTTTCATTGTAAGTCAGTTCACCAAACCACGGATCTCTCTACTGCAAGTAGACAGAATGTCTGTAACATGTTCGGCACCAATCATTCCACTGGTAAGACATCAACGTGACTGCTACATGATTTTGTATATTCGTGTGGTTTTGTTTCATTTATGTTTGTGCCGATGAAGGTTCTATAGCCGCAACATTTGTGTTTGTTATATTGCGAAGCTCGCTGGTCTACTTTTCGTTCGGTTTTATATCTTTCCTAGCATATATTCAGTATTCTATGGTGCCTGTTCATATGAGCAAAGTTCTGAATCCCTAGTCTTGAATTTCTTGTACCCATGGCTGCAGTCTAATATTCCAGTTAGTTCATCGACAGTTTATCCTCACTGCACGTCGGACAAGCCCATAAGCGCTCGGATCCAATGTTCAGCATATGCCTCAACGCGTGGTGACTGATAACACCAATTGTGTTGATTTACTAATCTTCTTTGGCTATCTGTATGGGGTTCATCTTTGGCAATCTCTTTTGATCTGAAATTCTTGTAGTAGTAAGTAGAGCGTATTTTTAATGTCGCCGATTCACCGTTGTATCTCGAATCATTTACCCGCCCTGCTTTCTTGAGAGCATTGACAGCATCGGCTTGGCTCATTGCTTGCCCTGTAACTACCAACAAGCCAGTAATCTCTTTCATTCTTTTACACCCTGAGAAGAAACAAGCAGAGAATCGACAAACAGGCAATGACACTGGAAATACTGCGATTGACGCTAAGAGAAACCTTAAAATGAACGTTAATGAGAGAGACCAAAGGTGCTGGGCCGAATTCCATCCGTGATATCGAAAGTATTGCACAGGATAGAGCGGTATAAAGATGACCAAAATATTTCAGTTTCAGTGACAAAATGCTGTTTGGTAGCCAATCTTCCTTGATATGATCTTGAAGATTTTCAACACTGAAGAGGAAATAGAGACGGTCTTTTAATCAGGTTGCAACTTGCATTAGTAGCATGGCGACTTTTCGTTGGTTACTGAAGTAAGACGGAGCACTTGTGGTATGATCCGAGTGAAGTAATGTCAATTCTTGATTCCGTCATTCATTTATTTGTCTGGTAGTCTTAGTTTCAGCTTCATAGCAAACGGGTCACCCCATCTTTGCTCCGCTCCTGTGCCAACGAAAAACACACAGAATGTTTATCACAGTAATAGAATTGCAGTTCATCATTGATGGTAGCAGAAGTCGCCAACAGATCAGCAGTTGCCCACGCGATCAATTTTAATCGCATACGGGCACCACAACACTGCACGACAGGCATCGCGTCATTATTTGTCACTCTTCCTTGATGTTTGGATATGCTAAGATGTCAGTATTTCTTGTCTTCTTGTTCTGTGGTATTCTGTGAGATTATTTTTTTTTAATAGCATTTCAGCCTAAAGGCTTATGTTTTCACGGAGAAACGTTTGGATTAAATATATGACTAGCTGTTCATAAGGCATAAGTAAGACAGCATATAAGATGTCCAAACGCTCTCTAGTATAAAAAGATTAACTAGAGCGACATGGTGGAAACCACCGCCAATTTATAGCTAAAGATGGCCGTGGTGGAAACATTGAAATGTAGTGCAGGCTTTGGTGATTCTCTGATCCTCGTTTTGAGGTTCTTTTCTGTTTAGTGATTACATCACGCATGATTTAGCGACATCCCATATTATTGGGGGGGGGGGGGGGTTAGGCTTAGTGTTAAATGAATGGCGACTACTACTAACCATAATCCCTCTATAATATGGGATGTCCCTAAATCCCGCGTGATGTGGTTGCTAAACAGAAAAGAACCCTAGTTTTTTTCTCAGGGTGTGTCTAATAATATGTATATGTGCGTGTATTTTACTGATGAAGAATGATGAAGAAATTGAAAATGTCACAAACTTTGAGTATCTAGGCTCTATAATAAACAGCAATGGAGACTGTTTGACAGAAATCAAAAGGAGGATGGCCATAGCAATGCAAAGATTGAACAGCCTTAAAAGTCTATGGTTAAGCACTAGCAAGGAGATCAAAATTAGAATTTTGAGAGCATGCATCTTCCCTGTGGCTACATACGGATGTGAGCCTTGGACTATCTCTCAGTCCTTTGAAAAAGAGAATAGGGGCTTTTGAGCTGAAATGCTTTAGAAAGATTCTCAGAATATCTTGGACAAAGAAGAGGAGAAATATTGACATCTTAAAAGATCTGAACATCAAGGAAGATTGGCTAATAAACAGCATCCTGTTTCGGAAGCTGAAATATTTTGGTCATATCAAGCGCCACGACGGATTGGAAAAAAGCAGAAGGCATGGTACCAGGAAAGAGGAGCAGGGGACGACCAACACGAAGATGGGCACAGGATATAAGTGACTCCTTGAGTGTGAAAGTTCATGAGGCGGAAGAGAGAACAGGCGAGAGACCGGGTTTCTTTCAGGCAGACTGTGATGAGAGCGACGTTCTGCAAGGGACCTGCTTCGTGATGGATGGATGTTACTGACACATCCTGAGAAGAAACGAACAGAGAATCATCAGATAGGCACTAAAATGGGAAATAAATGGATTGAGGAAGCGAGAAAGAAAAGGAAGAAAAGAAACCCTAAAACAAAAGTTGATGAGAGAGGCCAAAGCTGCTGGATTGGATTCCATACATGGTATTGAACTGATTGCACAGGACAAACGAATGGAGAAATAAACTGCGGGCCATATGCGACATTTAACGGCACAAGACAATGATGATGATATATTGATATTATTTTGTCGATTTTAAGAAGAGTTCTTTTTATATAATTGCTTTCCATGGTAACAAAAGATGGAGGCCTTGCTGTAGGAAATTTTGAAATAAAAACTGCACGCACACTTACAGTTACACAGGAAACATCAAGTCCCGTGTAGTTATCACCAACATTTTGTTCAAAGATGGAGAGCGCACGTTGCAGAAACTTTCCGCAAACAATTGTGATATGGCTGACGATGTTGTAGTGATTGTAACTGTGAGAATATGTGTCGTATTCTCCAAGGAGAAAAATAATGTAGTGATAATAAACAGAGGTGAAATTGAGGCTTAAAAAACATGCAATACAAAAGGACGTGAATGTGGGAACATGTTCTGTAATATATAAGAGTAACTGAGACTTGAAATCCTCTGTAATGGCGGGAAAATAATTTAAACATTGTCACGAATAAAGGCTCGCCGATCTTTGTTTTTTGACAGGGGCAACGCTTTAGTCGTACATTTTGTGGAAGTGCGCCAAGATTTGAAGTACAAGAGGAAGCTAACTGGCATTTTAATTCTACGAATTCTATTTGATTTGTTAAAATGCTCAACTGCTTCAAAAAGATGCACTTATTGGTGAAGCGAAAGCAAAAGAAGGACTTGTCTGCAAATAATTATGGACAAACTTCACCGTTCTTTTTGGAGCCGATGTCTGAAGTAGCACTGAGTGAACTGATTTTGTCCGACTTAAAAAAAGTGCAAATTAAGCAAACAGAAGTGGCAGAAAAACAGAGAGAAACTTCTAGATTTGGCATTGAGAATTTGCCTGATGTTGTCCTGGGTAAGATAATCTCATATCTGCACTGGAAGGAAAAAGAATGGTTACTGCTGGCGATTCCTAGCTTGGAGCGTCTAATGAATTCACCATTGGCCTGGGAGAACTTCGAGAATGATCGAAGCTACGCTACGGAGAAACTGTATATGTACATTTGTTTTCCATTCTTAATGGAACACGAACTTAGTGTTATTAAGAAATACGGCAGGTTCTTTCAGACCTGCACACTATGGATTCACAAAGTAACGACTTTTGATAAAGAAAGAGGTAACGATTTTCGGCTGCTTGGTGCTGTCTCAAAACACTGCCATGGTCTGAAGGCGCTGTCGATCATGCATACTTCTGACATCTCAGTGCCGATGCTCAAGACATGCGCACAATCTTACATTTGGTCTTTGCAGGAACTTGTTCTCAAACGAGGCTCAGGTTTCCGGTTATCCCTGAAGAGCCTGTTCTATGCCTCTATCGAGAGTGTAGAGACGGGCATTTTCAGTTATTTAACATACATCCAAGAGAAAGGACTTCTTTGTCACCTCTCATGTTTAGATTTTTCCCATGGCCTAATCATTGACTTTGGCAGCAATAAAATCGCACCCTTTTTAGTGCAGTGTGTGAATTTAAGAATACTTAAATGCCCAATTCAAACAGTGAACTCAAATCTAATTATTTGCTTGGTCAAGAAGAATTTATCAGAACTATACGTAGTCAACGATGACCACACACAGCAGACATGTTTCTCTGAGAAAATCATGATGGACTGGAATAAAGTCAACTGTGAACTGTCAATGGTTATGAAATACAAATTCAACGTCCATTACATTTTTAAAAACCGAACAGTCTGCAACGAAGATATGATCCCAAATCCGTTTCTGAAGTCCCTTATATTTGATAATCTTTCCAGCAATATTTCTGCGTCGCTTCTTCATCATATCGCCAATTTATACGGCCAAACGATACTGAATTTAGCCTTCTGCAGCAACTACTGGGAGTTTCTGATGCATTTTGCCGATTTAGGACGAATCAATGAAAGTTTCAAATATTTGGGACGGAAATGTCTTTATCTAAAATCGTTTCTTTCTTGCCTGTCTCTGCCATCATCAGCGTTATTTTGCCTAGTCGTTCATTCCAGGCACTTGTCCACAGTTCGAGTTTACAAAGAAAATGTTCGACTGTCCGTCTCAGACAAGCCTGAAGGGTTTTTCCTACAGAAGATGGCCGAGGCCCTAGGCACTCCAAGCTGGGACATGGTGAAGAAGGGAGACAATATCTTCATCGTCCCTAGTGTCAACTGCAAATTACTGTTCGCTAGTTGTTTCAGCGAATTTTAAATTTCACGAAGATAATACGCGATGCCGTTGCTGGTTACTTAGTCCGAAAAAAGTTATTTGCCCCATCCTATCATTATTTAAAACAGTCATCCCCGTGTGGGATTATTCGAAGCCCCACCCTGGCTTTTGCCGGGGCTCTGAATACAGCAGGGCCACAAATATGTCCTAACGGATGAAAGAGGTTTCTGGAACCTCTTCACGAGGGATCCTCATCTGCGTGGTGGCACTTTGTGTCATCGGGTGTTTATCGCTTGTGTGATGTCCTGATGGGGTAAAAAGTCAGTCAATCATTTCCCCCTTCCTTTCTTTGAATTTTGTTTTGAAATCCCGACACACAGCACATTGCCTGGTGTTTCCACACAACAGTGATTCACACAGCCACATCTCAGATGTTAGTCTGTAAGGACCAACATTTTATATATCCCCTCGCTTGTTTTTTCTAAGAAAAAAGAAGGTGCCGGTACTCAACCTCAATTTTCTATTACATAAAAGCTGAACAAAAAATATCTAAAAACTGTGTCACCAAAAAAAAAAAAGAATAAAGACCTGCATATGTCCCTTTCAATACCGACACACACCCACACGATTATTATTTCTGTCATCCCCTTGTGAGATACAATTTTTCCTTGTTTGAAGCCCTACTCTGGCTCTTGCCAGGCCATAAATAGCCTAATGGCTGAACGCGGTTTCTGGGACCTCTCCACGGGTGATCCTCATACACATGGTGGCACTTTGTGTCATTGGGCGTTTATCGCTTGTGTGATGTTCCGGTGGGGTAGAAAGTCAGTCAGTCTGATACACCCCCACTGAGCTGCATGTTATTTTGTGACATTTTTGTGTTGCTCCGGATATAACTGTGCTTTACGAGTGAGCGGCGTTTCGGCGATTTACTCGTACCTTCTGATTCTCAGGTTTGAGATTTTAACCCTGCTCACTACAGTCTTGGAGGAGAAAGATTTGTGTTAATTTTTTTTTTAAAGAACAAAGAAAAAATAAAAATAATTCCCTTTCGACTTTGTACACCGGTTATATCAGGCCGTTGTAAGGCTACACACAGTAGTGCATTTGTTTATGGAGATGTTTTAGTTGGTTAAGATTTGTAAATCTAGATTTATACTGTCCAAATTATTATTATCATCGGGAAGGGGGAGGGGTGTGAGAGAGGTGAGAGAGAGACTGTGTGTGAGACAGGTGAGAGAGAGAGAGAGAGTGTGTGTGTGTGAGAGAGAGAGAATTAAAACGAGAATTGTCAAATGCTATATTTTGTTAGAGTACAACTCGGGGCTTTTTTCCCCTCTGAGAAAAACAAGTGCCGGTACGCCCCTCAAAGTGCCTAAAAATGGTACCAGTATTTGCCACAAGATGTGTTTACCACTAGCGATGTAAAACAGGATACCTCAAACAAGGGGCTGGTATATTGTGGGCTAGATTATTTGCGACACATTCGTGGTTTGAAACTCGCCACAAAGTAGTTGATGCGATGACTGCAGCCACTTTCCCCACGGCGACGAAGTCGCTCATTGGCCAACGCATTTATTGTGTCGTCGTGGCATTCAGTGGGTGTGTGTAACCGCACAAGGATACACACTCGGCGACTCAAAGTGCCACCATTCAGACGAGAATCACCCGGGCACAGGTACCAGAAACCCCGTAAAACCGTTAGGTTATATTAGGGCCTCCAACGACAGTCGGAGTGGGGCTTTAAAGTAACAAAAAATATACATCCCACATTTGGCATTCAACGGGAAAG
Source organism: Candidula unifasciata (assembly GCA_905116865.2). Classification (NCBI taxonomy): domain Eukaryota; kingdom Metazoa; phylum Mollusca; class Gastropoda; order Stylommatophora; family Geomitridae; genus Candidula; species Candidula unifasciata. The sequence continues at coordinate 151,611 of CAJHNH020003090.1, forward strand.
CACCTGGCTGATGTGGTCGTTATGGTACAGGTGCCCTAATTATAACTTATCTGGGAGGATGAGCTGGGATCTACCTTGTCGGTCTGCCGCCCAGACTGGGATTTCAGAATGCTATGGCCAACCTTTAGGTAGCATCTCAGAGGGGACAAACTGATCGATCAATCGAACTAAGTCCATAGGTTTCGGCGCCCCTGTTATCAAGGTTATTTATTGTGAATTAACCTCTTGATTTATTTCCCTTTGTATTCCGTACAACATAAACAATCTACCGGCTGAAAGTTTAGTGCACTCCGTTGTTTTCAACTGGGTGTTTTTGTTTTTAAAAAAAATACACATCATGAAAAAAGTACTAAACCTGATTAAAAGCATAACCAGTCAGTCACTTCACAATATCCCAAACACAAAAAGAAAGTGAACTTTGTGTCTAGATAGCCATCATTGGTATAGTACAGGAATATACCTTAGCTCCCAGGTCGACACAGCCTTACAAATAGGTACCCGGTAAAGTCATGGGAAGTCAAGGCGGCCGACGTGATGTTGACCACATCACCCACCGATTGGTCTATAAAATATAGGTCTAGCCCTATATGCCCAATACGCATGAAGGCGTGGACAAGGGTCCTTTACTTTCACATAAATACAGTATTAAAAATACAAACAAGAATACACAAAATCTTGTAACTGAAGTATCCTTGAAAGGAATCACGTATCTATCTGGCCAATTGGAGTTCTGACACGTGTGTGTATTTTTTAAAAAAATATAGTGCTATTTCTACAATGAGGCTGACTGCAGTGTAATCATTACTGTCTCTGGGAATATTATGCGCTATCCGCCCTCTCTTTTATGGCATGATTCTGGTACTACTTTTCAATAGCCGGAAGAAGGGTCAATTTTTGATTTAAATAAATGTTGAATGTTGAATTGAGAATCAACATCACAGCATTCGGTACACTCTCATAAGTACTTAGTCCCCATCTTCAACAGCAAGTGAAGAGTTCCAATTCCAATGGTACCAGTGACCGTCTGATTGTATATCCGTCTCATCCTTCCCCTGAGTGTTGAGCGTTGGCCAGATCCCCTGGTAACTCCTCGCAACGCCATTCTCCTTAGACCGTAATGATCTATCTGCGCCTCTGCACTGTTCACTTGCTCTCAAAGGGCCCTCACAATATCTAACTTATCATACATCAATTCACCACCAAGTAGTGCAGAGCCAGCCAATCTTTCTGCCTGCTCATTTTCCAACACATTTAAATGTGATTTAAATGAGTGGGTGCACATTAGGGTTGTCAGATTCTCTCTTTCTCCGCATTCATTCATTTTTTTTCCACACTAATGTTTTTCCTATGCAGTAAGTTTAGTATCGAAGCAATGTTTTCCATTGTCAACTTGAATAAAGAAGACACAAACAATAGATTGTACAATTCATTGCCTGGCAATAAATCGTAAACTGTAATCGAAAAGACATAATAGTGACCCCATGGTTGAAATGGTAAAACAGACATTTTGTTTTTTAAAAACTGGATTCAGTGGGTCAGCATCATTCATAAAAAGAACAGGACCAAACATGTTGCATGATCAGCAATTTGCAAAAAAAGAAGACCCTTTTTACATGAGGTACTGACCTGAGATGTAGAGGCGGTCGGTATAATGTTGACGTCCCGCCCATCAAGTGTCAATAGATCTATACAAATACACTTTATATCTGAGACCTGGAAGGTTGTGGGATCAGGTCCTAACGTAGTTGACTTTTTCCTATTCTTCTTCTTCTTCATTTTTTTTTAAAAATGACTTTGCTTCTTGGTATTAGTAAAAGTCCTGGCAGGTAAAGGCAGCTAGCATGATGCTAACCACATCAGCCACCAAGTGCAGGTTGGTCTATAAAATAAAGGTCTAGCCCTATATGCCCAATACGCCTGAGGGCGGGGAAAAGCGTCTTTTATATAGGAGAAGGAGGAGGAGGAGAAGAAGAAGAAGAAAAAAAGAAGAAAACAACTGGGCCAGAAAGGAAATGATGTGAAAAAAAAAAAAAAACCAGTGCTTGCTTCTACTTGTAATAACTTGTAACATCAGTTTTAAAAACAGACGGAACAGCAAAACTCACATCATTATCAATAAATCCCAGCTTTATTTACAAAAATACTGTACAATTAAATTTATTTGGACATATTTTGTTAAATTATGTTGTACACATGTATGTTCATGGCACCATTATATATGAGAGTGGTTTGTAATAACATAATATATGTTTACACATGTACACATTGCACAGAGAATCTAAAAACAAACACTGAAGTGGGATACTGAAATGGACTGAGGAAACAACGACATGCAGGAGAAACCCTGAGATGGACACTGTTGAGAGAGGCCAAGGGCGCTGGACTGGATTCTGCTCATGATGTCAAGAGGACTGCACAGGAAAGAAAAGAATGGTGGACTATACTGCGAGCCGTATATGATGCATAACGGCACAACTATTGATAATGTTTAGTTACACATAATTATGACAATTTCTCTGTACTCCTAAAACGCTCACATATAATTTGTAACATGTTTCTGATGACATGCTGTTTTTTGGGGCAGTGGCCAGTTCGCTTATATAACAACCTTGAAAAAAAAAAGGTTTAACCCTCAAAATTTTCATTCTGTAAGAGCAACACCTCAGGGATGAGAATCAAACAGCTACAATTCCTGGAAATCCTGTTTAACCGTATAGACATCTAGCACAGTTGTATTGGGGCACCAGCAAATCTTTAGGCAGTAAACTGTCGTCAAGTGTGGATGTGTTTGGACTGCTTGCTTGTTTATTGTACCCCACTAGGACATCACACAAGCGACAAACACCCATGACACAAAGTGGCACCATGCGGATGAGGATCACCCGCGGAAAGGTCCCAGAAACCCCTTTCAGCCGTGAGGCTATATTTTTATAACTGGGCTTCAAATGACAAAACAACTGCATCCCACACGGGGACAGTTAATAAGAACACTGTGAACAGCTTTGCTTCTGGTTGTAACTGCAAAGTGTGTAGATGGGGTGGGTATGATTCTGATAAAAAAATAATTTTGAGATACTGTCTTGGGAAAAACAATCAAATTTGGGGAAGGGGGAGGGGGTCATTGTGATGTCATAATAAATTTACGTGGCCTTGTCAACAAAACTCTCAGTTATTTTGTTCCGTTTGTATTCAATGATTACTTAGCTTCATACAGAAAAAAAATCCCATTTGTGTAAAATAATAACTCTAAATAGAAAAATACTACTTTATAGGGACTTGGGGGTCATAATTAGGCACTTGTTAGAAGTCCTGCCTGTCTGCTTGGTAGTCACAAGTTTCAACCCGGTAATTTTTATAAAAACTAAACAAGACTCAAAATGTCTGCTTCTTCTTCTTTCCTTCCTCAGTTTCTTATTAAAGAGTTTCAGATAATTTTAACTGCATTGTTTTTGCTTTAAACACAATTTTTTTAAAAAGATCATTTTTAAAGATTTTTACGAAGTGAAAAGCTCAGGAAAAACCAAAGTATCATATCCAACAATACATGTCATAATGAAGGAAGATTGGCGTGAAGGTAGGCTACCCCAAACTGTAGGTGTAAAATCTAACCGAAAATGTTCAATGTAAAGCTCAGTTATACTGGGACACTATGAAACAATCACAAAGTAACTTGTAGTCCAGTGTTCTTGTGTTGTTTGGAAGTCGTAAGGTGCCTGGAACACCAATTTATAATGCATTTTACCAAAGAGAATCTCAAGAATTGTCACACTGAAAGCTGGAACTATGTATAAATTAGAAAAAGCAGAAAGAGTGTAAGAGTGAAGGACAATTTTATGCCACTGCTTCATTGATATTACCTTTTCTTTTAAGTAAACAAGGCAGGCCGATTGAAGGATCATGCGTCACGGACAACACCAAGCCTCTATAATTCTGCCCCGGATTTGTGCTACTTAAAGTATATCAGGATCCTTGCTAGTGCTACAGGGTCTGTGCACTGTGCTGAGCTTCTTCGGACTCAGGCTTGAGTCAGAAGTAGAACGGAGCAGTTATGGGTTACGTTACTACCCATGTGCCATGATGTTGATCTGTTGTTCAAACCTCAAAATTATGGGTTACTATCCATGTGCCATGATGTCGATCCATTGTTTAAACCTCAAACTTATGGGTTACTATCCATGTGCCATGATGTTAATCCATTATTCAAACTTACGGGTTATTATCCGTGTGCCATGATGTAGAAGTGTTGTTCAAACCTCAAACCTAGGGGTTACTATCCGTGTGCCATGATGTTGATCCATTGTTCAAACCTCAAACTTAGGGGTTACTATCCGTGTGCCATGATGTTGATCCATTGTTCAAACCTCAAACGTATGGGTTACTATCTGTGTGCCATGATGTTGATCCATTGTTCAAACCTCAAACTTATGGGTTACTATCCAATGTGCCATGATGTTGATCCATTGTTTAAACCTCAAACCTATGGGTCACTATCCGTGTGCCATGATGTTTATGCGTTGTTCAAACCTTAAACTTATGGGTTACTATCCGTGTGCCATTATGTTGATCCATTATTCAAACCTCAAACTTATGGGTTACTATCCATGTGCCATGATGTTGATCTGTTGTGCAAACCTCAAACTTATGGGTTACTATTTGTGTACCATGATGTTAATCTGTTGCTCAAACCTCAAGAAACATGTTTACTCATCTTCTTCTGCTTTGCATTCAACAGCTGTGAACCCCCCTGGAAAGTTCTGGTTATTCACCTGCCTCTGGACTGTAGTTCTGTTCCAGAAGCTGAGTGTTGTGTGCACATCCATTTTCCAGATCTGACTCATTTGTATGCAGAATGTTGGTCCCTTGCCTCTCATGCAGATGCACTCTGACTTCGAAGGAAGCTCCCAATTAGTCAATTCTTATGACATGATCTTGGGTTGGCAGTGGGTTTATTCTTGTTTTTCCCCACAATAGGGCCCCTAGAACCAGCATTGGGAACATGTATACCATTTACGTTTGCAAGCCCCCAGTTGGAAACTCGTCACTAGGATCGTCATGAAGAGGTGTAGAACAGTCTTGACCAGAATGAGCCTGGATCCAGGTGCCCCACACCAGGTGTTGACCTACATCTGCATCTTGCCACTTCACTATCAGTGGAACTCCCTATATGCGCAGAATAGAGGGAATTAAATGGTATGATAGAATCACTAATCTAGAACTTTGGGAGAGACCCAAACTAGGTTTAGGTTACGGATCAACATTATGGCACAAGGGATAACCCATAAGTGCTCCGTTCTACTTCTGACTCAAGCCTCAGTCCGAAGAATCTCAGCGCAGTGCTCGATCTCTGCAGCACCAGTGAGGATCCTGAAATATTTTGTGTATAGTTTTAACTCAAAATTTTGCCCAGGTAGCGCCGTTAGGCTACTCTTTTCTATTTCCAACTGCCAAGGAATATTTTATGTGCACAAAAATACACACGGGCGTCCGATCTCACTACCCAGAGACCAGGGGGAATTACTAGAAGTCCAAATCCACATGAATAAATTCCAGCCCTTTCCGTGGATTGAACCCGGAAACTCTAGCACTGGAGGCACAGCCCCCACACATTTCCTTTAAAGCCAAAGTGCATCTGCAAGACAAGGGACCAACAGCATACAAATAAGCCAGATCTGTAAAATGAATGTGCACACAACACTCAAGTTCTAGAACAAAAATCAGTCCAGAAACTGACAACCAACCAAGACTTTCTGCCGCGAATATACAGCCAGGAATACAGAAGAAGTGAGGTGACAAAAACATAAATAGAAGACTACGAAATTCATGAAAATAAAGATTCATAAATATCATTCTTTCCATAACTGAAAATGTAATTTCTGTCACAATTATCAACACAATCAACAAAGAAATATCATTTGAAAATAACAATATTTATGTCAGTATAACACAGATATTTAAAATAGGTTATTTTGTGTTGTTGGAATATATTTGGACAGTCATTGAATAACAAGGAAAAAAAATTGTTATTTGATTTTGACCAGCAAATAATATTTAAAAAAATCTACTTTTCCCACAAAATTATAATGCTGAAGAGATTATTAAGAAACAGTAATGAGAAAAAAAAAATAGAACTATATAATATTTCAGAAATATTTACATCAATTAAAAACATGTTTTAACAGTGGTAAATAAGAGTATATAAAAAAAATGTAAGTTAAAACAATGACAAACAGACAGCATACATTTTTATCTGGCATTTTTAGTGAAATCTTATTAAATACGCATAAATAAGATGAAAGGAACAAATCTCTCTCCTTTCTCTTTCTTTTTCTTGAATGCATGTGCCTATGATGTATTATTTATAATTCAGTCAAATGTATTCAACAACAACAACAACAACAACAACAACAAAACTAGTAGCATATTATTTTCAGGATGTGAACCAACCCTGGCATTTACTGGCCGACGTCATGTGGTTTTATTATGCAATTTCTTCTTCACCTTCTTCTGCATTTACTCTTTTAATGGCGATTGGAACATTGTGGTGTGGTTTACAATAAGGCTGCAAAATCTGCACCTTTAAATCCAATTCATCCAATTTCAGCAACTACCTAATTATTTGCCCTTTACAATATGGTTGTCGGAAAGAAGAGGGCAGTGGGTCTATTAACACCCCCCCCCCCCCCTTTTTTTTTGTTCCTCAAATGGGCTCCAGAACACACAATGGGATTACTAGGTAATTTTATGTTCAGGCATTTATCACCACTTTAAAAATTGTCCAGTGATTGTCAAAGTCAACGAAAAATGAGTTGCTAACAAACCTTTTGTCGATAACTTTGAAATTCATTTGTTAACTTTGTTTTATATATTTTGTTGGCACCTTGCCATCTTTCTGGATGATAGCGTTCTATTGTGCTGTAGGAAAGAATGGATGGGAATCCCAGCTTACGAAGATAGCGTGTGTAACCAGTAGAACTCTCTTGTTTTAAGAAAAATCTTCCACAAAAAGAACATCAGATTTTGTGACCAGCCTTGCCATTACATATATCTGACATGATTATTCTCAGCTATCCTGTAGAAATAAAAAGTCAAATTATAAATGCAATCTTTACACCAACTGTGCGCTATCAGTGTCAGTCTTGGATACTGACTACTTCTTCTTCTTCTTCTGCCTTTCTATCCTCCAATGGAGCATAGGCCCTCAACCAACTCACGCCAAGTTGTTCTATCCTTCGCCATAGCATGGAGCTCTCCCCATGTCCTCCCAATTTTTCTAACCTCATTCTCCAGCTCTCTTCTCTATGTGTTTTTTGGCCTTCCTTTATTCCTATGCCCCTGTGGGTTCCAATGCAAAGACATTCTAGTTATGCTGTTCTGTTTTCTCAGTGTGTGCCTTATCCAACGCCAGTGTCTTTTCCTCACCTCTTGGTCCACTGGAGCCTGTTTAGTTCTCTCCCAAAGTAGGATACTGACTAAAGAACATGAAAGAAAACTAACCACCTGCAAAATGTTTGAGAAAGGCCATGAACCAAATTTAGGAGAGAGCATGTGAGGAATGAAGAAATTACATGAATTTTTGGAACAACACCTGTAATTAAATTCATTTGACTGAAATGGTTTGACCATTTAATCAGAGTGAATGCAATGATGCCAGCGATGACAACATACTGCATGCAACTAGAAACACCAAGAGGTAGGGGATGACCAAGAAGAATATGGAATGAAGGAGTCACTGATATCTTGAGACTCCACACGTTTGTAAGTTGTCTACTTATTTGACATGTAAAACTCAGAAATAAGACAGAAACACGGAAATATATCATGCTTGCAATAATGAAATATGAAATCCATTAACAAAATATCAATAATATTGAATAATAATAAAATTCATTGAATAATTGGTCTTTTCTACTTCTTGTCCCATCATGAATACTACAATCAACAAGCTAGTGACTTTTTCATTATTTATCCATCATTTCTCTCACCAACTCTCTTACCTACACTCTTATACACACAATTATGCACATCTACTATATTTTTAAGATGCAAGCAAAAATTGTAAATTTAATAGAGAAACTAGGTAGAGATAATTATTTTATGAGATGCAGATAGGTTTAATAAAGTGTAAATGTAGACAGCAAAAAAATAATGAGAAGCAGAAAATAGATAAATCTGACCTATAAAGTCATAAATTACATGTAGACAGTCAAGGAACAGTTAAACACCGGGGCTGTCATGTGGGAGATCCAGGTTCAAATCCTCAGTTAAGTCGTGGATTGTTTTCTGTTTGAGGCCTCCCAAAAAAACCCTAACCTTTATAATCCATGGCGAAAGCACTAGCCATGCGACCCTAAATCCTCAGGCTCAAAGACCCCCCCCCCCCCCCTCCTCCCCACACACAACAAAAGTTGTAAATAATCATCATCATAAATCACTTTTTCCGTTAATCCTCGTGGGGAGGAATAATTTGCAATCCAGTGCAGGTTGGCTGCCACTGTCTATTGTCTTGCCATGAAGGTATGGAGTGTCTTTAATGTTGTCGATCCATATTTTTCGTCGCCTTCCTCATGGTCTTGTTGCTGATCTTCTGAGATGTAGTGCCTGCGATGGTATTTGATTTTGCTGCATTCAAACAAGATGGCCAAACCACTTGATTTGCTGTTTCTCATCTGCTGTTTCTAGTAAAGTGTGATTCTGACAATTTGTCCGATTGTATCATTATTCATTTGATCTCGGATGGTAAGGTTGGCGGCTGTCCTCAGGCATCCCATCTCACAAGTAGTGATTTCATGTGCATGCACTTTAGTCAGTGTCCATGCTTGGCACTGATAGCTTAATGTTGAAATGAAAGTGGTAAACACAGGCAGCAATTAGCAGCCAGCAGTCAAGAAAATAGATGGATTCAACATTCATCATTAGTTTGTGCTGTTTATGTTACATATGACTCAGTTTTTCTTCCATTCCCTTATATCCTGCGCTCAGTATCATGGAGGGAATCAAGTCCATCACACTGAACTTCTCTCATCAATGTTTCTCTCAAGGTTTCTCTTTGGCGTCCCATTTCCTCAATAGTTTTTGCAGATATAATATTCTTCTTCTTCTTTTTCTTCTTCAGCATTCCAAGCCCTTGAGGTTCATTGCTGCAGATATCACCCGCCTACATTCATCTCTCTGGTTGCCTTTCTCTTTCCAGCTGGTGACACCAAGTGTTTGCAAGTCTGTCTGGACATTATCCTCCCAACGTCTTCTTGGTCTGCCTCATGGTCTACGACCATTCATCTCCCTTGTGTATGCAGTTTTCACTTCTCTGTCATCTGACATTCTTTCAATATGCCTCAACCATTTCAGTTTACTAGCTCTCATAATGGATATAATATTGCTTGACAAAATCTATTTATTTGAAACAACTGTTTGCTGCCATTTAGAACATCATCCAATCTGACTTTTATCCAATACAGAAATCATTTGTATAATTTGCCTGCTGCTTGGTATTTGTGTTGGACCATTAATAATTCATGAAAAGAATAATTATACAAATCCTGGACAATATGTAGACACACACAAAAATTATAAATCGCAGAACTGTTTTTTTTCATAATGTTATAAACAGCTCTTTGAAGGATGGAAAGTATACAACAAAAATCGCTTGTCCTTGTGTGAGCTGTGTGTGTGGCTCAGTTTTGTGTTGGGAAAAAGAACAGAACCACTGCCTCCTAACAAGCACAGCTAATTAGGGGTGTATCCTTTGAAGAGACTGCATCTGTCTGAGAGGTGAGGAACCAACAGTCTGCATAAAAATAAGCCAGATTTGTGAAATGGATGTGCATGCAAAACTCAAGTTCTAAAATAAGACCAAATTCCAGCAGTAGATGAACAACTAGAACTTTCCGCCATATTTTACAGTCTATGAATAATAATAAGAAGAAGAAAAAAAAAGAGACAGTTCTAGATTAACCCTGGAGCTACATCAGGCATACAATACTAGACTCATATTCACAGACATCAGGACATTAGGCTGGGTTATTTACTTCCCAGGACATTACCTGTAGCCCATTTTAGAGTGGGTCGATCTGGGAACCAAGGAACCAATGTTAAAAAAAAAAATGTCCAGATGTAGATTCGAAGGCGAGGCCTTCAGGCCGACTGCAGGAGTCTGGCCCCCACATCATCGCAACTCCCTGCCATGATATAGAGGAATTTAAATGAAACGAGAAAAACAATAATGGAACACATCAGAGAACAAAAATATATTACAATTATAAAGGAAAAACAGAGTATTTAGAATGGTTCTCTCATTTCACAAAAGTAAAAAAAAAAAAAAAATAGTATTCTAGTGATAATAATAAAAGAACAACTGAAACATCTGGTAACTGAATGATCTCCCTTTGTGTAATCAATCAATCAGTTGCCGTCTCCACAGTGAAGGTTGGCCGCAATGAATCTACAACAGGATCTGTCTCGTGACTTGGTAGTACCTCCTCCTCTTCTTCTTTCTCTTCTGCTTTAAAAAGGTGGTTGGCACACTGTGTTGTGGTTTGCAGCAAGGCTGTGATATCTGTGTCTTTTGGATCATTGCATCCAATTTCAGTCAATCCTTAGTTACTTTGTACAACATGCTTGTTAAAGGGCAGTGTATTTATTCCCACCCTTGATCCCAGAACCCATATAGAATTGTCAAATAAAAAAAAAAACACATGCTTTCTGCTCCAAAGATTGTTATGTGATTGACTGATTTAACTGAATGATTGGCTGATTTAACTGAATAATTGATTGATTTAACTGAATGATTGACTGATTTAACTGAATGATTGACTGATTTAACTGATTAATTGGCTGATTTAACTGAATGATTGACTGATTAAACTGAATGATTGACTGATTTAACTGAATGATTGACTGATTTAAGTGAATGATTGACTGATTTAACTGAATGATTGGCTGACAATTAACTAGATTATGAAATGCCGTGGGTTCGGGTCCTGGTGATGCTAGACATTTAAAAAAATTACCTAGCTCCCAGGTTGACCCCGCCTTGAATGGGTACCAGCAGGAAGTAAAGGTGGCCGGCGTGATGTTAAACACATCACCGACAGAGTGTTGATTGATCTTTAAAATATTAGGTCTAGCCCTATATGCCCCATACATCTGGAGTTGTGGAAAAGGGTCTTTCACCTTTACATTATGAAACATTTTATAATCACTTAAAAGTTACCAAACACCACTTTATACATCTGAGTGCACCAATCAGTCATCATTCAGTCAATACAGCCACTTCTTGAATCAAATCATTCACTGAAGACATTCCTTAAATCAAATCAATGGGTTGACACTCCTTGAATCAAATCAACCACTGAATCAATAAAAACCCTGCTTCTGAAGCTTTTTGTACCACCAATGATTATTAAGATGTATCTATGGGAAATTTTACTATTAAATGTCACGGCAATACATAATTCAAGGTGCAGTGGTTACTTTCTAAGGCACATTTGAAACGTAAGTCCAACAATATGCAAACATAAAAGCCAGTGTTATTTCGCTCATGATCTGAAAAGATGCAAGCATAAAAGCCAGCATAACTGTCAAATGATCTTATAGTCAGCAAGCATTACCATCATCATCAATCAGCAAGTCCTTTACCTAATGGTGCTCTTGTCACGGATCTGCACGGATTGGCTGGATCTGCACCACTGGGTGGTTAACTGATACATGACAAGGCAGATGTGGTCAAGGCCCTTTGGGAACAAGCAATGGAATCAGTAGAGAAAGAAGATTATTATGGCCTGGAGAGAATGAGGTTGTAACCGGAGGTCTGTACGGCTTGTTACACTTAGAGGAAAGGCAAGACGGACATATAACCAGATTGTGACCGGTACCATCTGCGCTGGCTGCTGAAGACGAGGATGGAGCATGCATAAGAATGCCCCGAGTGCTGTAATGTCAATTCTTGATTCAACTCAACTCATCACGGAGAACTTGAAAGTCTCTCATTCTCTAGCCAATCCTTCAGCCCTATGTGCTTTCATAGTCAATGCATCATCACTATCTTGTAACCACCTCATAGATGCCAGCTTCTGTCTCTTTTCACAGATTCTGTACCCTCCATCACAGGACTCTCCAGGCCACTATGACGTTTGACATAGTCTAAATACCCCAGCTTTCGGGACAAGATGCTGTTGACAAGCCAATTCTCCTCGATGTTCAGGCCATGTAGGATGTTATGCAAGCATAACAGCCATTCAGTGATTGTATATGTAGGCATACATTGCATGCATTGTTGCCATACGATCTTACAAGTTGTGGTTTTCTTAAGCTGGGGATGTTCACCCTCTGTAAATTCCTGCTGAAAATTCTGGTTGTTCATCCACTTCTAGACTCTGGTCTTGTTCCAGAACTTAAGTTTTGTGTGCAAATCTATTTTAGAGATCTGGTTTATTTATATGCAGACTGCTGGATTCTCTCCTCTCTGGCAGATGCATTTAGACTTCAAAGGAAAGTAATGACCGAATGGTCTGAGCTATGATAGTGAAAATCAGGACAGTGCTTTCCCGTGCTAGAGGCAGTCGTCACCGAGCATTAATGGAGATCAACGAATAACAACTTCCTGTGCGAGAATGCCTTTTGTCAGTATTCTTTCAGCAGCAGCACATCTCTGAGGTCTCAAATGATTTGTGTGTGTGTGGGTGGGTGGGTGTGGGTGTGTGTGGGTGGGTGTGGGTGGGTGTGTGTGTGTTTAAGTGGGTGGGTGTGTGTTTATGTGTGTTTGTGTGTGTGTTTAAGTGGGTGGGTGTGTTTATGTGTGTTTGTGTGTGTGTTTAAGTGGGTGGGTGTGTGTTTATGTGTGTTTGTGTGTGTGTTTAAGTAGGTGGGTGGGGTGTGTGTGTGCGTGCAGGAGTCATATGTGATTTTGTAGCTTAGAGATTAGTAAATGCATGTAACTATTTCACACCCCCTCGGAGCACTAGAGCTTGAGTTCTATAAGGAATGGTTCGTTTTAAAAAAGAAAAGAAAAGAAATACCAATCTTGCTGTTTTAAGATAGTGGTATGAGAGTTGCACTGTGGAATATTCCTGAAGACAGCAAGTTGGGTGGTCTGCAGCCAGCCTTCAGTGTGGAGATGGCACACATTTTTGTTTTGAACAGCATATATTTTAACTGGTTTTATGTAACACATACACACCCAAACAAATTCTTTTTCTACTAATACATGTAATGTACATAATGTACATGACCTACAACCTACTGCTAGATTAAAATGGTTGTTGGACAGTTCCAGTTTTAAGAGAAAATGCATAAATAATTCATCACACCTCATCATTATCATCAAGTACCTTGCTGACTGACATGATAAATCATGCTTTTTCCCATCATGCAGTCTCTAAGAGCATGTTTCAGTTCAAGTATGGACACCCCTCCATGCCATGACAAAAGACTGTCACGAATCTTCTCTTGCTGTCGACCTCGATCTCTGTTTTGATAAATCTGTTGTTGCAAAATGTAACATATTACATTATAACAATTTTAATAATTCGAGCAGCCCCAGAGATTTTCGCTGCATATTTCCAAAGAGGAGATAACCACTATAAGAATTCACCATGTTAATATAAAGATGTTTAAAATATACAAAATAAATCATACCTGGAAGCTATCAAGGAGGAATTCTTTTCTCCTCAGCATTTGTGTGTGTTGCTGGGTTAATCCCCCTTAACATAAATTTCGTCAATGACCCTAGAGCCAAATATCGAATGCCAAGCTAGCAGCAAACATCCAGTTTGCTAAAAACATTAATTTTTTTGTTTGAGTATACTGGTAGTTAATTTTGGTTTGAAGTTTAGTGACCAGTTAGGCCTTTTGATCTTATTGCTCTGACCAAACATAAAAGAGAAAAAAACGCATGACAGTGTATTTTATGATGTTTAGGATTCAAGAAGAAGAGATAATAACACATTACACACTGTTTGGGTCAAGGAAAAAAGCTAAATAGTTCCTACCGCTCTCCTTCTTCTTCTTTATTTGCTTGATATATTTTTGTTTCAAATATAATTGCATTCTGCTTATTTATAGCAGAAATGTAATACCTACATTTTTCTGCCAAAACATCAGAAGTGTTGAGCCATTTGCTGGCAAGGTTAGCCTTCCTGGCAGTCTGCATTTCAAAAATAGGGATTTCAAAAACCTTACACATTATTATACATAATAATACATTATTATACATAAGACATGTTTCCCCATGACATAAAATAATAATACATGTGATTCAAATAACATGCACAACAAAGCAGAAATACTCAAAAACAGATTTCATTCCAATAAACTAAATACCAATTGTTCAGACATCAACATCCACCATTTGTATAGCCGCACACAAAATTGCTGCTGTGTTCTCGATGTAATCTCTTGCCGATTGTTTCCACTCGAAATCCCATTTTCATCAGTGCCTGATGGTTCAGAATCAGGCGACCATCAAATATGAACGCTGGTTTCAGCATTTTGTTGTATATTCTCTGATAGTCCAGAGTCTGTATAAGAAATAACAAGTGAATTTACATATATTAATCGGCACTCATAGAAAGACATAGACAAATAGTAACATAAACTTACACCAAAGCAGTGTTTCCTCAATCAACTAAATTACTTATGAACTATACAAGGTCCGACAATTAGGTAATGAGACTGATTTTATTACGGCCAAGACAAAAGTGCCATCTATGAAGCAAAGCATGGAATCCAAAGAGGCAACCTTTATCTATGATCTGAAAACTCTGCATCGCCGACTGATAAGCAGACGACAAACAAGCCACCATTTTATTGAACTAAGATGTGCACTGTTATGGAATCAGCATGTAGCAAAAAGCTAACATTAAATTATGTTTAAAACTCAGAAAAAGAGCCACTGAGTCAGTTGAATTGATGTGAAAAATGTATGGGGATAACTGTTTATCCAATGCACAGATTTTCAGGTGGTATTCAGGATTCAAAAGTGGTGTAGAAATGAATACTAAAGCAACTAGACCTGGACGCCCAATTTCATTTTGTAATGATGAACTCATTGCAAAAGTCACAGAACGGATACAAAAAGTTCGTTGTTTTACTGTCAGGATGATGGCAGATGAATCTGGTGTTAATAGAGAGACCCTTTGTAAAGTTTTAAGTGCAAGATTTTGGCAAGAAAAAAGTTTGCTTGCAGGTTTGTACCGATTCGTTGTCTGATGACCAAAAACTTCAGCGGGTTGAGTACCCACGAGACATCATCAAAACAAGAATTTTTGACCCCAAAACAAGTGTGTGTTCTCAGCCTTCCACCCTATTCCCCAGATTTGTCTCCCTGTGATTATTTTCTATTCTCAAAATTAAAGTTACTATTTAAAGGATGTTTCTTTGACAATATTGATGACATAAAAGGGCCGTAACATTGACTTCAAGGGCTATAACAACAGATGCACTACAGAGGTCATTCCAGTGTTTGTTAGATCGTGCTACTCACTGTATCAATGCACAAGGGTCTTACTTTGAATAAAATACAGGTTATATCTTTAACTGTTGATTATTTTAATTTTTATGGAATTAGTCTCATTACTTAATTGTTGGACCTTGTAAACATTAATGAGCTGGTTCCTATGCAGAATAGAAGGAATTAAATGGTACGATAGAATCACTAATTTGTGAATATTCAATAACTTTCCGTTCTTTTCAGGATGACATTTTTCGTTATTTGAAGCCCTACTCTGGCTCTTGCCAGGGGCTGCAATATAGCCTGGCCATAAATATGGCCTAAAAGCTGAACGTGATCCTCACCCACATGGTGGCACATTGTGTCATCGGGTATTTATCGCTTGTGTGATGTCCTGGTGGGGTCGAAAGTCAGTCAGTCACTAATTTTTGTTGTTGTTGTTCATACCGATTATTCAACGTACTTTTTAGGATGAAATTTTTCGTTATTTGAAGCCCCACCCTGGCTCTTGCCGAAGGCCGCAATACAACCCGGTCATAAATATGGTCTAATGGCTGAACGCGGTTTCTGGGACCTCTCCACGGGTGCTCCTTATCCACATGGTGACACTTTGTGTCATCGGGTGTTTATCTCTTGTGTGATGTCCTGGTGGGGTGAAAGAAGATAGATAGATATTGGGGTGGGAGGTAGAAATAAACAAGCTCCAGTGAATCAAGGGATGATGAAAAAACACTGGCATTGGATAGGACGAACATGAAAAAACCTCACAACAATATAACCACATTCATTCATCTCACCTGAAACCCATCCATTTATATTCCCACAAATATCTAATTCACCTGAAACTCATCCCATTCTGTATTACCACATGTATCTAACTCACCTGAAACTCAGTTCCACATTTATCTACCTCACCTGAAACGCATCCATTTATACGCCCACAAATATCTAATTCACTTGAAACTCATCCTTTGTATTCAGCCAATTCTATACTTCTGCATGTATCTCACTCACCTGAAACTCATCCCATTCTGTACTCCCATAAATATTTAACTCACATGAGATTCATTCCATTTTGTACTTGCACAAATATCTAATGCACCTAAACCTCATCACATTCAGCATTCCCACATGTATCTAACTCACCTGAAACTCATCTCTTTCTGTATTCTCAAGTATATCTAAAACCTGAAACTCATCCCATTCTATATTCCTATGAATATCTAACTCACCTGAAACTCACCCTATTCTATATTCCTATGAATATCTAACTCACCTGAAACTCATCCCATTCTTTATTCCTATGAATATCTAACTCACCTGAAACTCATCCCATTCTGTATTCCTATGAATATCTAACTCACCTGAAACTCATCCCATTCTGTATTCCTATGAATATCTAACTCACCTGAAACTCATCCCATTCTATATTCCTATGAATATCTAACTCACCTGAAACTCCCCCCATTCTATATTCCTATAAATATCTAACTCACCTAAAACTCACCCCATTCTATATTCCTATGAATATCTAACTCACCTGAAACTCACCCCATTCTATATTCCTATAAATATCTAACTCACCTGAAACTCACCCCATTCTATATTCCTATAAATATCTAACTCACCTGAAACTCATCCCATTCTATATTCCTATGAATATCTAACTCACCTGAAACTCACCCCATTCTATATTCCTATAAATATCTAACTCACCTGAAACTCATCCCATTCTGTACAAATAATAAGAGCATGGCTGTTCTCAGCAGCTGTATAAGGATCTGTACAGATTGTCACCAGATCTGGGACTGAAATTAACACGTGTGGTGGTGAAATTAACATATATGGCTGTGAAATTAGTAACATTAACAAAAGTCACTGTGAAAACACATATTCATCATTATTCTCTATGGTATCACTGCCTAGCTGAAAAGAATAATACAATGTCCCAACTAGCCTTTTAAAGGTGAACGCAAAAGAAGATGAAGAAGATAAAGAAGAAGAAGAAAAAGAAGAAGAAGAAGAAGAAGAAGCAGAAGAAAAAGAAGAAGAAGGAGGAGGAGGAGAAGAAGTATTAGAAGAAGAAGAAGAAGAAGAGGAGGAGGAGGAGTATAAGGAGGAGGAAGAGTAGAAGAGGAGAGGGTTATCTCTACCAATTTGTATAGCCAATTCTTCCATTCTTCGCAGCACAAACAGTTGTTGAATCTTCCTCTCACTCGCAGGGCATAAACAATGTTAGCATGATCCATAAGCTGGCCATCTGCAACTGTGGCAGAGCTAGCCAATCTATCTGCTCGTTCATTACCAACAACATCTGCATACTCTGAGGCAACACGAAAGGTAACAACCACGCAAGGAGGACCTCTGCGGTGACTGAACGCTATTGTTAAATTATGAAGCGACATCCCAACACAACTACCATAACATTCCCATAAGCGATCCGGCCACTACCCCATCTTAGGCAGCAAGCACAGTTCCAACTCCAACAGCACTTGTAAGAGCCTTGCTGGCTATATATCTGTTGCACCATTATCTTGAGTGCTGAGAATCAGCCAGATCGCCTGGTCACTACTTGCCATGTGCAGTGATTCAAACCATTTAAAAGCTACTGCTCTCTGTTGAGGTCTCTTGACTAAGGCATTTAGCTATCTCTCCTTCTTCAACAGTCAGCAAAAAGTCTAAGTACTTACTGATGGTACTCTGAAAAATAAGTACTTAGAAGGGCCGAATGTCAGACGGGCCTGCGTGCCCAATTTGTAACCCTTTGAAAATAAAGTTTGTTCGTTCATTCATTACCCATTGTCATCCAGTTAACTATTCATCTTTATTTCTCATGTGGCACTCAGACACTCCCCCACAGAATCATTCTCTCCAGGTACATGTTTTCAGTATCTTCCATTCTACTTGCTTCTTCATTCCACAGGTGGGAGATCAACTCTGCTCTGTGCAGTTGCAGTTTGATGTCTTCTGTCCTATAGCATCTCTGTTGAACTCTTTGAGGCCATGCTGTTTGGAGAGGCCAGAAATGTTAGACTGGACTCCTCACATGATTGCAAATTGACTGCAGAGATCAGAAACGCTAAACTGGACTCCACACATGATTGCAAATTGACTGCAAAGATCAGAAACGCTAAACTGGACTCCACACATGATTGCAAATTGACTGCAGAGATCAGAAACGCTAAACTGGACTCCACACATGATTGCAAATTGACTGCAGAGATCAGAAACGCTAAACTGGACTCCACACATGATTGCAAATTGACTGCAGAGATCAGAAACGCTTAACTGGACCCCACACATGATTGCAAATTGACTGCAGAGATCAAAAACGCTAAACTGGACTCCACACATGATTGCAAATTGACTGCAGAGGTCAGAAAAAAATTAGGAACTGACATCACAACAGGATGGTGTTAACAATGATGACGACAGTGACAATGATGATACTATAAATGAAAACTAACCTTTTTCTGGGACTTCAGTAACTTCTGCTGACGTAAGATCCCTGTAACACAGTTTTGAGTTCAATATATGCAACCCCAAGGAATTTGAAAACACTATTTTATTGGTATATAAAGTACTCTTTTTCCGCACATTTCGGCATATTGGGGCACATAGTGCTAGTCTATGAAGGTTTTCATGTGAGAGAAGAGATATGTGCAGCTGCACTGGACTTAGAGGATGTGTACAACAGAGTACCATTTGAATACTTGGTGCACATACTCCTCCAACTGCAAATATCTCCTTTCATCACCCGCTTGGTAGCCGCAGCACTGTTTCAGAGACGGGTGATACTCAGGTGTGGTTGTTGGTCCTCAGAACTGATAACCATCAGCCCAGGATTGCCTCAAGGTTCTCCGCTGTCTCCAGTGCTATTCAGCGTGTACACAGTGCTAATAACTGAGCAGCAGTTGCACAGGAGTGGCAGGACCTTGTCATTTGCTGATGACCTCTTAGTATATCAACATGGAAGAGATCGTCAATAGGTTGCCAAGTCAATGCAGAGTGAACTTAATCACATCTCCTCCTGGTGTGCAGATTCTAATGTTCATGTCAACCCTGCGAAGGCCTCAGTGACGTGGTTCTCCTTGAACACGCATATAGTAAAGGCAGACTTAACAGCAGTGGAAAGTAGCGAGGAAATTTTGACGAGAACAAATCTGATGACATTCCTTGGAGTGAGGTTTGATCGTAGCCTATCCTTCAAAGAACATGTTGACCATGTCATAACAAAAGCACGCAAAGGCCTGTCAGCAATGAGGGTCCTGGCTGCCGCTAGCACTGAGCAGAGACTGCTTCTGCTTCTGTTCCAGGGAGTTGTACTTTCTCCCATCGAATATGCTCTTGCCATCCTCACTGTCAGCCATACTCAGATTGAAAGACTTGAGAAGGTGCAAAATGAAGCAATGCGCATTATTCTAGGGTGCGCTAGAGACACCTCTTGTGTAGCAATGAGGTACCTTCTTGACTTCCCTACCATGAACTACAGGATCAAGATCTAGAGGGCTTGTGCATACCTCAAAATAAGCTCAGATCTGAAGCACCCTTTGCACCACATGCTCTTCAAGAAAAAGGGCAATAGGCTTAAAAGGGGCAAATCATGGCTGGGTAGAGCAGAGGATGACATCATGCAGGTTTGCAGCCTTGCTGACATCCATCCAGGTGAGGAGTGGATACCAGAGTCTAAAGCGCCCAATCTCATATTCTCCTGTGTTGTGATGCTCGATAGGAGTTGTCGGGAGCAGAATCCAGCTGCTGTCAATGCCGAGGTATGCACGCTTATCAGTGACAAGTCAGATGAGACAGATGTGGTGATCTTCACAGATGGGTCCATTTATGAGGACCTAGCAGCACATGGGCATTTACAGTTCGCTCGTCAGGCAGAACAGTTAAGGAGGCCAGCGGTGCCTTCTCCATGACCACCAGCAGCATGACGATGGAGGTGATGGCGGTGACACAGGCTTTCATGTGGCTGGGATCACAGGACTATTCCCATATGTGTGTGCTCATTGATTCTTTCTGTATGGTCCGGCAGGTCGAGGCAGGCTGGTTACGCAGACAGTGGCTTGAGTCATTGCTAAATTCTCCTGTGTGTGCAGTTACTTTCATATTTATCCCTGGGCATGCAGGCGTTGTTGGTAATGAGAAAGCTGATAGACTGGCAGGCACTGCATTAAATGAAGATGGCCGGCCCATGAATCACGCAGACATTGTCATTGCCCTTAGAGAGATAGGACGTTCTGAGGATTTCGGAAGCAACGTGTCCACATCACTTCTAAGAATACGCGAATTGGGAGTCAAGATCAGCACAGCCAAACATGAGAAGCACACTGGACGCACACAAAGTCTTGTTAACCAACATAGGAGTGGTACTATTACCCACACGACGCTGATGAATATGTTGAGAGGGGAATCTGAGCGCCGGAGTGCTGTGAAGATAATCTAACTCATAACATATAGTGCTAGACTTATATTTTATAGACCATTCGGCACTCAGAGGGTGATGTGGTCAGCATAACATCGGCTGCCTTCACTTCCCAGGACTCTACCTGGTACCCATTTAAGGCTGGGTTGACCTGGGAGCCAAGGTAATTTGTAAAAAAAAAAAAAAAACTTGCGGCTGCATTAGGACAGCCTTCGAATCTGTAGGTGAGCATGTAGCCACTACACCATGGCAGCTTCCTTTATTGGTATGACATTCCACATTTATGTAACATAATCTGGTTACTTTTTCTGTATGCATCTTAAAAGTACGCAGGATATCACAGTGGGCGTGACAGTTTACAAGGTGGGAAAGTTGGCTTTCTGGCCTACTATATTGATTTTTTACAATTATGAATATTTCCTGTGTACATTCACAGTCTTATACTACTTGTAACATTTAGCAATTGTTTGTTTCTGAATATTCAGTTATTGTCTTGGGATAACATTAAACAAAAATCTGGCACACCGCAAACATTTCTAGTAAGTAAGTAAAAATCCATTTTACGCCTTAGGTGCATCGGGCATATGGGAAGAGCACCCATATTTTTTACAGACCAATTGGCACTAGGTGGGTAATGTGGTCAGCATTACGCCGGCCGTTTTTTACTTCGCCAGGACATACATCCTGGTACCTATTTTAGGCTGGTTGACCTGCGACGCCCCATACCATGATAAAAATCTATACAGCCAGCAATGGGTTTCGATTGCGGTACGTTTTAATTACAAGTCAGACGCAAAATGCCTAAGCCACGGACGACATGTGCAAATTTCTACTGACTCAATATTTCATCAAAAGGTGCTGATAAATATTGGCAATGATGTTTGGCCATTTCACTCAGATCGTTAGTCTGAATCTTAGTGGCAAGTGACATGTTGTGGTTACACATCATATATGATATATTGATTTGTACACATGAAAAACAGCCAGTCACAGATGGTGTGTTGACTGATTCACAAGAAGAGTAGCCAATCACAGGATGTATGTTTATTGGTGTACAAGAAGAGTAGCCAATCACAGAGGGTATGTTTATTGGTGCACAAGAAGAATAGCCAGCCACAGAAGGTATGTTTATTGGTACACACGAAGAATAGCCAGTAACAGAAGGTATGTTTATTAGTACACAAGAAGAGTGGCCAATCACAGAAGATATGTTTATTGGTACACAAGAAGAGTGGCCAATCACAGAAGATATGTTTATTGGTACACAAGAAAAATA
This sequence comes from Candidula unifasciata, assembly GCA_905116865.2. Lineage (NCBI taxonomy): Eukaryota > Metazoa > Mollusca > Gastropoda > Stylommatophora > Geomitridae > Candidula > Candidula unifasciata. The sequence continues at coordinate 173,760 of CAJHNH020003090.1, forward strand.
GCCAATCACAGAAAGTGTGTTACTTCAAACAGTCAATATTTACCTAATAATCTGATCTTTTGGCACTTTTGGATCATAAATACAAATATTGGCACCTTCCTCCATCAAATATTTGGCAACATAGATGGCTGCTGATTCTCTGAAACATGCCAGATAGAGGGTAGGCATTAGTAAGTGAATTGCTTTTGCTAGTTAGGAAACATAAGACCAAACAGAAAATTAATGTGGTTAACAAAAAGTGAATATGACAAGCACAGAGACCAACTTATTGGAAAGTTGTTCTTGGAAATGTTCTTTATTAATAAAATTATGGCCCTAAAGATGGAAAATAAAAAAAATAAAAAAAGTAAAGGACCCTTTTCCATGCCTTTAGGGCATATAGGGCTAGACCTATATTTTATAGACCAACAGCACAAGATGTGTGATGTGGTCAGCATCACGCCGGCTGCCTCTACTTCCCGTGACTGCACCCGGTGCCCACTCAAGGCTGGGTTGACCTGGGAGCCAAGGTAATTTTTGAAGAGAAGTCCGGCTCCACCAGGGAGCAAACCTGGAGATGTAGTTGAATACAAAAATATTGTGAATATCCTGGACAGAGAAAAAAGTGAAACACTGTGGTACTGAGTGTTGCTGGCATTTCTAGATCATGTGTGATAAGGAACTGAAAATTTAAATTATATGACATCTCAACAGAAGAGAAATTGGGCTGGTCAATTCAAGGCATGAGAGGTACAGGAAGACATAGACAGATGTATGTGGGATGTTCAACAGTTGGGCAACACATAATAAAAGCAGCAGTAGCTTTATGAAACTATAAGAGGACAGAGAAAAATGGAGACATTTATAAACAAATGTCTATGGACAGAGAGAAATGGACACAGTTATAAACAAATGTCTATGGACAGAGAGAAGTGGACACAGTTATAAACAAATGTTTATGGACAGGGAGAAGTGGACACAGTTATAAACAAATGTCTATGGACAGAGAGAAGTGGACACAGTTATAAACAAATGTCTATGGACAGAGAAAAGTGGACAATTATAAACAAATATTTATTTCAAACCAGGCCTGAGTATCAAGTGGTGCCCAGAACCTGTAAACACCATCATTCTTTCCAGGTACGGGGGTTCAATCCCTTAAATTTTACTTGCTACCTCCTCATACAGGAGAGATCACTTCTGTATTGTGCAGTTGCAGTTCACCTTCTCGTGGGGCCAGTCCAGACAGTCGATCTGCCTGCTTGTTCCCAAACTCACCCGCATTACCCCACCAAAATATCCATGTGACTTTCACCACCTGCATCCGCTGGAGGGATGCGACCTATTCCATACAAAGAAAACCTGATTACTCCTTTCTGAGCACGCTTTGCCAATCCGATACTATGACAAAACGTGCAGCTGAGATCTCCCTGCCCCGTCTCCTGCAGTTACCGCCTCAACCTCCATTCTCAAGTTGGATGTGGTAATGAAATATGCCATGCTCTTCACAGACATCCTTCTCCCTCATGATTTTGCAATGAAGCCTCATCTATTCTTTCTGGCCCTGGCCACTGACCCATCACTGTAAGTAATTACATCTACTGGCCTAGAATTGTTCGCTATCAGCCAATGAAGCTCTGCATCTGCATGTCCAACTGCTCAGTCCCACCCCAAGGTGATTACCATCTTCTGCAGCTCTTCTGTCCTCTGGTATTTTTACCCCTGGCTAATCTCTTGAATGTTGCCGACACTGTTGGCAGTCTTTTCAGTCTTCAAGTCCCTTTAAAGGATATGTTCTGAAACTCTGATAACTCTTAGATGGTACCCAGTTTACAGTATTCTATATATATCAGCAATGGCTGGCATAGCCAGGATATATACAATCTCATATATACAATCATAGTTAAAGATGATGATATAAAAATCTGGACTGGAAAAAAAAAGCAGAAACAATAAATGTTGCGAAACAAGAAAGTTTATGTACCTTGTGTCCCCGGTATCCTTCTTGAAAGCAAAGCCAAATATGGCGATCCTTTTGCTGGTGACTGTGTTAAACAAACTCTCCACAATTCTCTTCGTGAAGCGTCTGCGCTGGTAGTCGTTGATGTCGATCACCTTGTGAAAATATAAACCACAAATGAAAGTTCTTTAACGCTTTAAAGGCAAGAGGATTGATTTCATTGTAGCAAGTGTCTATCCCAAATTGGGTTCTGGAACCTCATTTTTCAGTGAGGGGGGGGGGGGGGGGGGGGGAGAATACTCAATGCTTCTCAAAAAGCATCTCATAAAAGGATCTGTTGGGTCGAAAGGCTCAGATATGACAGTTTAGCTGTAAACCAACATAATTTGCCAATTTTCCTTTTAAGGGCTAATGCAAATAAAGAAGAAGAAAAAGGAGGAAGAGGAGAAAAAGATCACCACATCGGGCCTACGGTGCCAGACCAGTGTTCTTCAACTGGTGTGCCATGGTCCATTAGTGGGCTGAAGAAAAGTTCAGGTGGTCTGAATCGGGCATACTGTGCTATGCCAGTGTTCTTGAACTGGTGTGCCATGGTCCATTAGTGGGCAGAGGAAAACTGCAGGTGGTCTTAATCGGGCGTATGTAGCTAGACCAGTGTTCTTCAACTGGTGTGCCATAACCCACTAGCGGGCTGAAGAAAAGTGCAGTTGGTCTGCCAAACTGTCTGTCTAACCATGTAAGGGGTTAGGGTAGGTAGTTTTTCTCTTCCAGGATTGCAGTCTGTAGGATAAACACTTCAAGGATGAAAATGAAACTGATACAAATCCTGAAAACTTTTTTTTTTTCAAATGCATATATTTTTTAACCTAGAGCTGTCGCATTAGCTGAAAATTTTAATTTTGTGACATTTTAATAAAATAAAATTGCTGCTATCAACATTTCTGTTTGTTTCTGTGTTTGTTTAGCTGTTAGGTGGGCTGTGAAACCATTACCCCTGTTTTGGTGGGCCTCAGGTGTAAAGAGGATGAGAAACTCTGATCTAGACACATATTTTGAAAGACCAGGCTTTTGGGGGCGAGTGAACACTGAAGAGGTACAAAGAGATCATTACAGTCTGAGGAGAATAGCGCGGTGTGGAGTTACCAGGGGATCTAGCCGATGCTCAACACTCAAAGAAAAGGTTAGATGGATGTACAATCAGACAGTTACTGCTACCAATGGAATTGGAATTCTTTGCTTGCTGCTGAAAATGGGGGACAGAGCGCTTATGGGAGTGTCAATCCTTAATTCAACATTTGTTTTTAAAGACCAACCAGCACTAGATGGGTGACGGATATCTTCTTGGAACCCATTTTAGGCTGACATGGAAGAAATGAGCAGAGAGTAGCCAAACAGGCACTATAATGGGAAGCAATAAGAGTAGGATGTGAGGATGTCCAAAAGAAACTTTCAAATGATTGTTGACGAGAGAGGCCAAAGGTGCTGGACTGGATTCCATTCATGATTTTGAAGTGACTGTGCAGGACAGAAGAGAATGGAGGTATAGACTGTGAGCCCTATGTGACGTACAAGGTGACATAAAATGGCACAACAGGACAATGAATGTGAGGACTTAGAAACCAAGGTCATTCTATACAAAATCTGCCACAAAATGGAACAACAGACAAGCACCTAGCCACTGGTCCTTACAGAGGAGCTGTTGAAAATTCCAGAACACAGACATACAAATACACCCACCTGCTGCCAGTATGCTGCCACTTCTGGAAGATTCAGACACTCACACAAGTAAACCATGTTCAACACATCCTTCTGGAAACAGCTGCCGCCAAAACCTAATCAAACAAAGCAAGTGAATAAAAACTTGTTGAAAATTGTTGAATAAAGATTAACAAACACGTACTCCCCCGTGTGGGTTCTGGGGCCCTATTATAGGGAAAACAAGAATAGACCCACTGACTCCCAAAAGCATGTCATTAGAGTCGCCTAATTGGGAGCTTCCTTCGAAGTCGGAGTGCATCTGTCTGAGAGGAAAGGAACCAAAAGTCTGCATACAGATTAGTCAGATCTGTCAAACGGATGCACAAGCCACACTCAGGCTCTGAAATAGGACTGCAGTCCAGAAGTGGACAAACAACCAGAACTTTCTGCTGGAGTTTACAGCCGGTGAATGTGAAGAAGAAGAAGAACAAACACATACAACTCATTAAAAGTACTCAAAACTCAAGTTCCAGAACAAGATTACATTTCAGAAGTTGATGAACAACCAGAACTTTCCACCAGAATTTACAGCTGGTGAAAGCAAAGAATAAGCAGCTGAACAAAGAAGAATAAGAATCGACCAGAATTAATTTTTTTACTGTATACTAAAAATGTGTCAAACGTTTCTGTGAAAACTGACCTATACTGGCTTTCAGAAACTTTGGTCCTATCCTAGAGTCTGTACCGATGGCATGTGCCACCTCGTCCACGTCTGCTCCGGTGGCCTCACAAATGGCGGACATTGCATTGATGCTAGAGATTCTCTGGGCCAGGAATGCATTTGCTGCCTGTGGATGTGGCAGGAAAAATCATATGATAAACTGGAGAGAGTCTGGGGGGAGAAAGAGAAGTAAGAGAGATGGGAGGAATAGTGAGATACTGTGAGTAAGTAGATACACGATTCTTTGAGCGGGGAATGCATTTGCTGCCTGTGGATGTGGCAGGAAAAATCATATGTTAAACTGGAGAGAGTCTGGGGGGGGGGGGGGAAAGGGGAGTTGGGAGGAAGATAGAGAAGTAAGAGAGAGGGGAGGAATAGTGAGATACTGTGAGTAAATACATACATGATTCTTTGAGCTGGGAATGCATTTGCTGCCTGTGGATGTGGTGGTAAGCTATACAACATGGTCAACTGAAAGTGAATAGAGAAAAAGAATACAGGGGGGGAGAGAACAGGGGAGAGAGTGTGGGAGAAATAGAGAGACAGATAGGGGAGGAGATAATCAGAAACTGTGTATATATGTGATTCTTTGAGTGCGGGTAGGGGAGACATAAAGTGATGAATATATATATAAATACATTTACATATTTATGTATAAATAGAGAGAGAGACAGACAGACAGACAGAGAAAGACAGAAAGGAGAGAAAAATCAAAATAATAGGCAGCGCAGGTAAGAATAACTTCACTAAAATATTATCTGTAGACAAATATAACCTAAAATTCTAAGCGTACCAGTTTGGAAAGTTCCGACGACCAGGTGTTCATTGTGATGATGTTCTCCGAAGGCACCCAGTGTTCATATATCCAGCAAAGTGCCCTAACAGCTTCTAGACCTTCTGGACTTTGGTCCCCACCAATCAACACTCTGTCGGGACGTAGCAGGTCTGATATGGCTGTTCCCTCTGCTAAGAATTCAGGATTGGACAAAACCTAGGGGGAAAAAAAAGACATTGTGTAAATTACATAAAATCGCATTGGTGAGGTATAGAGGTGATGTTTGTCCATCACGAGTGATGAAGACAACTTTTTAATCCAAAGTAGTAGTGCTCAATGATTATGAGTACAAAGGTGGCTGATTAGTCCATTCTGAGCCTGGAAAGTTCTTGAGCAGTGCGGACAACAGGTGGAAGCAGCAGTAAATCTAGGATTAGCAATACGGTTCTTTCTAGTCTGCCTCTGTTTCTCTGCCTGTGCAACCTCCGCTGCCTGGCAGGCCGATGAACCATGTCTGAGGGACGAACACCATCCAGAACGGTCTTGTGCAGCAGCTTCACACAACGCTGTGTTGATGTCAAAAGAACTGAGAGCAGTTTTGAGTGTCCTTATAGCGTTCTGAGTGTGAGTCCACATACCCACTAAAACAATGTGTCTAGGTTTAATCCTTTGCAGTGGCGAAATCCCCCCCCCCCCCCCCCCCCCCCCCCCACCAGTAAGGTTCAGGTCACTAAGAATGAAATACAACTACAAGAAATAATGCATATAATTGTAACATAAAATCAAAAGTTTTAACAGAAGAAAAACAGAAGTTACTATTCTTCTTGTTCTTCACTTTTACTGGCTGTAAACTCAGCAGAAAGTTCTAGTAGTTTGTCCATCTCTGGACTTTAGCCTTGTTTGAGAACCTGAGTGTTGCATACACATCCATTTTACAGATCTGACTTATTTGTATGCAGATTGTTGGTTCCATGCCATTTCAGATAGATGCACTCCAACTTCAAATGAAGCCCTCAATTAGTTGACTCTTATGACATGCTGGCTGGGGAGGCAGTGAGTCTGTTCTTGTTTTCCCATAATGGAGCCCTGGAACCCACACAGGAAACAGAAGTTACTGCAGTTAAAAAGACAATATTATGGCTACAAAGAATACAAACACTCCAAGCCATTGTGACATGAACTTATCAGAAAGATCCAAACCTGGTACTTAACTCCTGGCTTCACATTAGCGGACAGAATGTTGGAAATACTCTCAGCTGCTTTGACCGGAACTGTGCTCTTCTCCACCACAATTTTAGAGTTCTGGGCCACGTCTGCAATTCTTCTGGCAGCTGACTCGATGTACTTCAAATCTGCTGCCCTTCCCTGCATTCATAAACAAAATTGGTTTAAGGTTTTAGGTTTGAACAATGGATCAACATCATGGCATACGGGTAGTAACCCATAAGTGCTCCGTTCTTCTTCTAACTCAAGTCTGAGCCCGAAGAATCTCAGCGCAGTGCACTACAGAGGCTCTGTAGCACCAGCGAGGATCCTGAAATACTTTTGGTAGATTTTTAACTCAAAATATTTCCCAGGCAGCGCCATTAGGCTACTCTTTACGATTTCCAACTCCCAAGGGATTTTTTTATGTGCGCAACAATGCACACTGGTATCCGATCTCATTACCTAGAGACTCAGGGAATTATTAGAAGTCCAAGTCCATGTGAAAAAATTCCAGCCCTTACCAGGGAAGAATCCAGAACCTCTAGCACTCGACATAATAATAGTAATTCTTTTCCGAATCAATCATCACCGGAGCTAGGCTTTGTGTGACACTTTCAGCAGTCGGCTAGCCATTCTGCAGAGAGACAGAGCTATACGAGATAAAACCAAGTGCAATGAAGTCAATCCTCTGACCATTAACCATTATCTCCTCCTGTCTCAACTGTTATTTTTTCTACTCCTCCTCCCACTTCTCATGTTCTTCAATCTTTTATCTCCCATTTGAGCATAACCCTTAAAAAAAAAACACACAACACACACAAACAAGCCAAGCTATATATAAATTTGTTAATGATGGATTTTTATGGACATATAGTGATCCCATGAATGTAAAGGTCTTGCTTTAAGATTTGCTTTAAGGGTTGGTGGAAACATTGTATTGTGATTGACAGCAAGGCTATGACTCTATACTCCTATCTAGGGGACCATTAAAATGTAAATTAGCAGGAAAATGAGAGGTAGAAGTCACATGGCTATGAATATTAAGTTACCCAGAGGATGTTTTTTTTTTTAGGTCAGGATGAAATTGGTTCCTAGCTGAGAACCAGGGATGGGGGTGACAAGACATAATTAATTCCTGAGTACAGGTAGATTTATCTGAGAGGAAAGTGTGTGAGTGTTATCAGGGATAGAGAGTGTGTGGGTGTTATCTGGGATAGAGTGTGTGGGTGTTATCAGGGATAGAGAGTGTGTGGGTGTTATCTGGGATAGACAGTGTGTGGGTGTTATATGGGATAGAGTGTGTGAGTGTTATCAGGGATAGAGAGTGTGTGTGGGTGTTATCTGGGATAGAGAGTGTGTGGGTTTTATCAGGGATAGAGAGTGTGTGGGTGTTATCTGGGATAGAGAGTGTGTGGGTGTTATCTGGGATAGAGTGTGTGAGTGTTATCTGGGATAGAGAGTGTTTGGTGTTATCTGGGATAGAGTGTGTGGGTGTTATCTGGAATAGAGAGTGTGTGGGTGTTATCTGAGATAGAGAGTGTGTGTTATCTGGGATAGAGAGTGTGTGGTATCATCTGGGATAGAGTGTGTGTGGGTGTTATCTGGGATAGAGTGTGTGTGGGTGTTATCTGAGATAGAGAGTGTTTGGTGTTATCAGGGATAGAGTGTGTGGGTGTTATCTGATATAGAGAGTGTGTGGGTGTTATCTGGAATAGAGAGTGTGGGGGTGTTATCAGGGATAGAGAGTGTGTGGGTGTTATCTGGGATAGAGTGTGTGTGGGTGTTATCTGGGATAGAGTGTGTGTGTGGGTGTTATCAGGGATAGAGAGTGTGTGGGTGTTATCTGGGATAGAGTGTGTGTGTGGGTGTTATCAGGGATAGAGAGTGTGTGGGTGTTATCTGGGATAGAGTGTGTGGGTGTTATCTGGGATAGAGTGTGTGGGTGTTATCTGGGATAGAGTGTGTGGGTGTTATCTGGGATAGAGTGTGTGGGTGTTATCTGGGATAGAGTGTGTGAGTGTTATCTGGGATAGAGCGTGTGTGTGGGTGTTATCAGGGATAGAAAGTGTGGGTGTTATCTGGGATAGAGAGTGTGTGGGTGTTATCTGGGATAGAGTGCGTGTGTTATCTGGGATAGAGTGTGTGTGTTGGTGTTATCTGGGATAGACAATGTGTGGGTGTTATCAGGGATAGAGAGTGTGTGGGTGTTATCTGGGATAGAGAGTGTGTGGTGTTATCTGGGATAGAGTGTGTGTGGGTGTTATATGGGAAATAGAGTGTGTTGGTGTTATCTGGAATAGAGAGTGTGTGGGTTTTATCAGGGATAGAGAGTGTGTGGGTGTTTTCTGGGATAGAGAGTGTGTGGGTGTTATCTGGGATAGAGAGTGTTTGGTGTTATCTGGAATAGAGTGTGTGGGTGTTATCTGGAATAGAGAGTGTGTGGGTGTTATCTGGGATAGAGAGTGTGTGGGTGTTATCTGAGATAGAGAGTGTGTGGGTGTTATCTGAGATAGAGAGTGTGGGGGCGTTATCAGGGATAGAGAGTGTGTGGGTGTTATCTGGGATAGAGAGTGTGTGGGTGTTATCAGGGATAGAGAGTGTGTGGGTGTTATCAGGGATAGAGAGTGTGTGGGTGTTATCTGGGAAAGAGAGTGTGTGGGTGTTATCTGGGATAGAGAGTGTGTGGGTGTTATCAAGGATAGACAGTGTGTGTGTTTATCTGGGATAGAGTGTGTGTGGGTTTATCTGGGATAGAGTGTGTGTGTTTTATCTGGGATAGAGAGTGTGTGGGTGTTATCTGGGAAAGAGAGTGTGTGGGTGTTATCTGGGATAGACAGTGTGTGGGTTTATCTGGGATAGAGTGTGTGTGGGTTTATCTGGGATAGAGTGTGTGTGTTTTATCTGGGATAGAGAGTGTGTGGGTGTTATCTGGGATAGAGTGTGTGTGTGTTATCTGGGATAGAGAGTGTGTGGGTGTTATCTGGGATAGAGAGTGTGTGTGTTTCATCTGGGATAGAGAGTGTGTGGGTGTTATCTGGGATAGAGAGTGTGTGTGTTTTATCTGGGATAGAGAGTGTGTGGGTGTTATCTGGGATAGAGTGTGTGTGTTATCTGGGATAGAGAGTGTGTGGGTGTTATCTGGGATAGAGAGTGTGTGTGTTTTATCTGGGATAGAGAGTGTGTGGGTGTTATCTGGGATAGAGTGTGTGGGTGTTATCTGGGATAGAGAGTGTGTGGTGTTATCTGGGATAGAGTGTGTGGGTGTTATCTGGGATAGAGAGTGTGTGGGTGTTATCTGGGATAGAGAGTGTGTGGGTGTTATAATGTATAGACAGTGTGTGGGTGTTATCAGGGATAGAGAGTGTGTGGGTGTTATCTGGGATAGAGAGTGTGTGGGTGTTATAATGTATAGACAGTGTGTGGGTGTTATCAGGGATAACAAGTTTGTCTCAAATAGTTCAGAGTTAATTATATTGGTGTAATAGGATTGTAAGTTGTTAGAATAGAAACTATGAGAATGAATTTGTGAGTACAGGGATTGCATTACTCTGTTATAACAGGTGGATTTAATTATAAGACCTAATTAGAAATTGGGCATAGAATTCAGAGGTAGAGTCAGTGGCAGGGCTACCAATACTGAGTTATTCCCCCCCCCCCCCCCCACCTCCCAGATCTGCGTTTTTATTTGACACCTTGGGCTCAAATGTTAAAATCTTGGGTTTAAAAAAATATATCCTTATATAAAAAGGGGTAAATGTTTCGTTTCGTAACAAAAAATGTTGTACTTTTTTACAATCAGGGTTGTTCTTATTTTGTTTTTTGTTCTGTGCTAATGTATTGCTTGGGTTTTTATTCAGCTTAGCTGGGTTTAAAATAAATTCCATTGGCAGCCCTGGTCAGTGGTGACACAGTTGAGATTTTAGAACCTTCCAGGTCGGACACTGTTGTTTCCGCGGGTTTGCAGAAATATATATAAGACTTATATATAAGACTGCGATCTGTTCTCTTGATGAGGATGTTGTATTATTGTTTCTCTTCGTGAGGATTTTTGTGTTACCACAGTTAACGGATGTATACTGACAAGAGTGTGTTAACTGTTAAGATCACCGGTCAACAGAATAAAGAATTATTATCGTACATATAGTATCATCATCATCTTGTGCATGTAGTTCCTGTGAATGATTTTAAAGTTTATGTGGCCTGTCACAAGTCATTATTATTGACTCTTCAAGATAGCCACAGTTGTATTTGTGGCTGTTTGGCCAAGTGTGAACAGGTGTTAAAGTATGCAGGACTGCAAGTATTAGCTCGAAGAAGGATCCAGCGACATACCTGTGTAGACCTACATACTTGGTTGGTTTACAGGTACTAAGAAGTATCAATGCAGAAACATAAAGATTAAATAAACTCATATCAACAAGGGCTAGTTACGCCCTAGTTCCCCCATAGTCTACACAGGAGGTTATATAAGAGTACAACAGACACCTTTCAGCCCAAAATATCCAATTTCAACAAACCCTCTAGTTAGTTACCTTTTTCATCATGCTTCTTAGGACTCTGAAACCTATTTTAAGAGCTTTATATATATATATTCCCATATGAGTTCCAGGAGCTCACTGGGGGGGGGGGGCGAAGAGAGGGGGGTGGGAATAGAAACTATCCCTTTCCAACCCAAACAGGCATGTTTTAAAGGACAAGGAACCAAAAGTCTGCACACAAACAAGCTAGATCTGTGCACACAAAAACTGGACCAAGACCAAAGTCCTTCTTCTTCTGTGTTCAATGGCTGAAAACTCAAGCTGAATTTTGTCCACTTGGACTTTGGCTTTGTGCCAGGACCCCAGTTTTGTGTGTACATCCATTCTACTGGATTATCTATGTGCAGTTGGTTGTTTCTTACCACTCGGGTAGATGCACTCTGACTTCAAAGGAACCTCCCAGTTAGTTTACTCCTATGACATGCTTGTTGGAGAGGCAGTAGGTCTGTTCTTATTTTCCTACTACAATGGAGCTTTGGAACCGACAAAGAAAACTGAAGTCCAGAAGTGGATGAACAATCAGAAGTTTCAGCTGGATTTTACACCCAGACGAAGGCCAAGAAGAACAGGAAGATAAACAGAAATCATACCACTGTTCCTTTTGTTTGGGCTAGTAGCATTTTCCTGAAAGCAGCATTAGTCTAACTGTCGATGAGGGTTTGTTGTAACCCTCAACTCCAAGTCAATTTTAATTGGATCCATGTTAGACTAGATCTTATTATCCATGTCATGGCATCTCTTACTGGCCATTTTAGAGCTGGACCATGGAAAGTCCATGTCAGCAGAGCAGAATTTTGGCCAATTCTCCAAGAAGAGGGCAATCAAGCCCCTAAACTGCTTGCTAAATCCATCAATGTTGTTGCATCTTCAGTCTTTAAAAACGTCCAACATTCCAAGCAAGTCACCTCAAACTGAACAAACAACACTTAAACCATCTTGGCTGTCTTGACTCTTATTTCAGCACTTTCAACAGAATCAATCAACAACAGACACAATGCAAACATGCAGACCGGATTGCAACGGTCAGAAACGAGCAGTACACCAAGTGCAAGAGGAAGTGTATCAATCAACAATAAACTAGCATAGCTGAGGAAGTGCAAGAAGAAGTGCATCAATCAATGATAAACTAGCACAGCCATTGTAGGCTGACAGATTTCTTTCAGAGGAGAAAGAGCATATTTGGACATGTCTGCAGTTCAAAATGATAATTTACACTCAACCGAACTGAACAGGAAAATCATCATATTCACTGAATACTCTTTACTTATATCACATGACATCTTCATTGAATGCTCTTTACTTAAATCAGATGCTATTTTTATTTATTACTTTTATTACACAGTTTTCCTGAGCAAACTGATACAGTTTGGTAAATAGAGTTACCAATTATTTACATTTGCCAAAGAGGTGCCTGAGCGCTAGTAGGATGAAGAAACAGGGAGTGGACATAAGACAAGGGTTAACCAAGTCTGTGATGAAAATGTTAATGCTAGGAAGTGATCAAGATGCTAAAGCAGGTGGTTGACCAACATTTTAAAGCAGGAAAATGACCAAGATGTAAAGACAGGGAACTGACCAAGATGTCAAGGCAGGAAATTGATCAAGATGTAGAGACAGGGAATTGACCAAGATATCAAGGCAGGGAATTGACCAAGATATCAAGGCAGGAAATTGACCAAGATATCAAGGCAGTGAACTGACTAGATGTCAATGTAAGGCAGTTGACCAAGAGGCGAAGATAAGTTGATAACAATAATGAAGCAAGGTACTGATACAAGATATTAAAGAATATGACAAAGGATCGGCCCAAAAACAAGCCAAGGAGCAAATATTTAATGTGGCTGTCATGAGATTAATCTTGCGTAATATTAAAATATGCATATCTATTTTTTTCCCATAAATTACAAGAACTGACAGAATATTATAAGTTGTAGTCTCTTGCAGTAGATTCAGAAAGTGAGACAATACATAATGATTATTTTCATTTGTGTGTGTGTGTTAAAACTCCAAAGCATACCTTGCCCCAGCCGAATGTTTTTGTTGGTGTGTTCACACAAATAAAAATCAGCTCTGCTTCTAGAATCCCTTTTTCAACATCTGTGGAGAAGAACAGATTGCGTCCTCTGCAAGCTTTCACTACTTCGTCCAGATATGGCTGAAATGGTTGAGAAGAGCATAAAGTGATGGCATACAGAAAGTACTAAAGTATAAAAAACATACACAAATGATGAAAGTAATAAAAGTAGAAGATGATAAGATTTGAAGAACAACAAAAGTAAGAACAGCAAAAGTACGGAAACAATAAAAGTACAAGATGATAAGATTGAAAGAACAACAAAAGTATGAAACACAAAATGATGAAATTAATAAAAGTAGAAGATGATAAGATTTGAAGAACAAAAGTAAGGAAAGCAAAAGTGCAAAAACAATAAAAGTACAAGATGATAAAATTGAAAGAACAACAAAAGTATGAAACACAAAAGTATGAAAACAATACAAGTATAAAATGATAGATTTAAAGTAACCACGAACTATAGAAACATACAAGTACAAAAACAATAAAAGTTCAAGATGATAAAATTGAAAGAACAACCAAAGTACGGTCCGAAACACAAAGGTAAAAAAAACAAAAAACAATAAAAGTGCAAAATGATAAAATTAAAAGAACCACAAAAGTAAGGAAGCACAAAAGTAAGGAAGCACAAAAGTAAGGAAGCACAAAAGTAGGGAAGCACAAAAGTAAGGAAGCACAAAAGTAAGGAAGCACAAAAGTAAGGAAGCACAAAAGTAAGGAAGCACAAAAGTAAGGAAGCACAAAAGTAAGGAAGCACAAAAGTAAGGAAGCACAAAAGTAAGGAAGCACAAAAGTAAGGAAGCACAAAAGTAAGGAAGCACAAAAGGAAACCCATATTCAGTCCATTCCTGGGATGTGCTGGTTAGGAAACAGTGGATCTATTCCTGTTTCTCCCCACACAAAGACCCCAGAACCCACACGAGGAACTTGTGTAACACATCCGTTACAACGAGTTGCAGAACCATCTCCAGTATTTTGAGGGTGGGGGAGGGAAGGGGGGAGGATTGTTGCTTTTCTATGCAAATCTATGTTCAGTAGTTTGCTAATATACTTCTTCTTCTTTGCGTTCACCAGCTGTCAACTCTGGTGGAAAGTTCTGGTTGTTCGTCCACTTCTGGACTACAGTCCTGTTCCAGAACCTGAGTGTTGCGTGTGCATCTGTTTGACAGATGACACATTTGTGTGCAGACTGTTGTTTCCTTGCCTCTCAGGCAGATGCACTCCGACTTCAAAGGAAGCTGCCAATTAGTCGACTCTTACAACATGCTTTTGGGTAGGCAGTGGGTCTATTCTTATTTTCCCTATAATAGGGCCCCAGAACCCACGACCGGGTGCCAATATACTGAACGGTTGACTCTAAATACCACTGTCGAAACCAACGCAAGATAGTCTGCTGCCAAATCGCCTGCAGCTGGGATCGAACCCGGCATTATGAAGCACGTTCGCAATAACTAAGCCACAGATACAGTAAACCATCCAGTAAACTGACCTCAAATATTGGCAGTTCGTTTGAATTCCACTGAGCTATCCTGTCTTCACTCAGGTCCACCACTGTCACCTGCAGATTGGGGCACTTGTGGGCAATCACTGCACAGGACGGGCCTCCGACGTAGCCGGCCCCGATGCAGCAGATCTTACTGACTGTCATATTCCACTCTCTGTCGAGACAAAAAACACAAATGCATATTTATTTATCTTCTTCTTCTTCTTCTTCTTCATCGTCATCATCATCATCTTCTTCTTCTTTTTCTTCTCCTCCTCCTTCTTCTTCTTCTACTCCTTTTTCTTCTTCTTCCTTTTCTTTTTCTTCTTCTACTCCTCCTCCTCCTTCTTAGCGTTTGCCGACTGTAAACTCAGGTCAAAAGTTCTAATTTTTGCTTTGCTGAAAATCGTCGCGTTCAGCCAGTATCCCACGAAGGGGGAGCTTTTGGTTATAACTATGACCAGGTTATGTGCGCTATACAAAATGGTATAGCACTTCACATCACCAAAAGCCCTGGTGCAGTGTTGATGCGAAAGGAAGGCAAAAACACAGGGGACAAGAGCTTTCTTCTCAAAGGGTTTAGAACTGGATGCGCGCGCATACAAGTGGAAAAGTCCTGGTTATTCGTCCACTTCTGGACTTTGGACTTGTATCTGGATTGAGTTTTGCGTGCACACCTGTTTTACAGACGTCTTATTTGCGTGCAGACTACTGATTCTTCGCCTCCTAATCGGATACGACTGACCGAAAAGAGCAGGTATCACAGCCTAGCTGTAAGCCAACACAACATGCTAACCGCTCTTTAGAAGGATGAAAGAGGAAGAAGACAAAGAAACCCAGAAAAGAAAAGATGCTCAAATAAGCAATACATTAATGTAAATATACCTTTTTAAATATTTAGAATGTCAGAATCAGAGAATAAGTAAGAACGAAAGGCAGATATAATAAAGAGAGGAAAGGGCGCAGGTATTATGGGGGGGGGGGGAGAAAACGGAAAAGGGAGAATGGGGTAGACATAAAAATTCAGAAATACACCCGACAGACTAAAGAAAGAAGAACGAATTAAATACAGACGGGGTGAGGAAGGGGGTGTTTATATAACTAAAAGGGGGAAAAAGGGAAGACGAAGGAACAAATGGGATGGGTTCTTTGGGGTATATAATAAGGAAATGAGAGCGGATATACAGATATATAAAGAGAGAAAAAGCAGAAAGCAATGACGAAAAAAAAATCGGCTGCTAACAAGCAATGATCTATGTAAAACGATCCACTCTAGGTGTACTTGTAATGTCAAAGGTCACGGCTTCCCCGGGGGCTCACAAGTAGAAATGAGGGAAATTCCCAGGCACGGTATACCCCCACTGGCCCCCTCATCAAGTATATGTTTATATCGAATGTGGCTGATGGCTATCTAACCGCTGTTTTGTCCCGTCCGTTTCCGGTCTCCCTTCCTCACGCCGGTTTGTGTGTCAAGTGTGTGTGTTCTTGTGTGAGTCTGATTATATGTGGTTGTGTGGTAGGGAGGGGCCGTGAGAGATGGATTGGTTGGCTTGCCACCCCCCACCCCCCCTCTCGGGGAAGGTACCGGCCGCCAGACAAGTAAATAAATATATGGTGATCATTTGGATGTGTGGAAGATGTACACAAAGAAACGAAATTGAGCAGTGAGCAAGTCAGTTGAAAGAAACGATCTTATCTCCCCTTTCTCCCCCGACCTCTCCGGGATGCCGGGTTCGATCCGAGGTGCGGGCCATGCGCCTTGCGTTGATTTCGACAGTGGTATCAAGAAAGCCGACCGTCCAGTAAGCAATGGCAAACTACTGGACGTAAATTTGCCTAGAATAACCACACAACAGCCAGGGGCTGTTGGGGTTGGTTCTGCAACGTTCTGTAAAGGAAACGCAACTAACCTCTCCTCCTACCACCACCACTACTTTGTCTTGTCGCCCTCCAATTTCTCCTCCTCAGCTGCCATGTTCCCACCTTCTTACTCTTGCTCAACCTACTTACCAACCTACTACTAACCTACTTACTAACATACTACTAACCTACTTACCAACCTACTACTAACCTACTACTAACCTACTTACCAACCTACTACCAACCTACTTACTAACATACTACTAACCTACTTACTAACATACTACTAACCTACTTACTAACATACTACTAACCTACTACTAACCTACTTACCAACCTACTACCAACCTACTTACTAACATACTACTAACCTACTTACTAACATACTACTAACCTACTACTAACCTACTACTAACCTACTTACCAACCTACTACTAACCTACTTACTAACCTACTTACCAACCTACTACTAACCTACTTACTAACATACTACTAACCTACTTACTAACATACTACTAACCTACTTACTAACATACTACTAACCTACTTACTAACATACTACTAACCTACTTACTAACATACTACTAACCTACTTACTAACCTACTTACTAACCTACTACTAACCTACTTACTAAACTACTACTAACCTACTTACTAACCTACTACTAACCTACTTACTAACCTACTACTAACCTACTTACTAACCTACTACTAACCTACTTACTAACCTACTACTAACCTACTTACCAACCTACTACTAACCTACTTACTAACATACTACTAACCTACTTACCAACCTACTACTAACCTACTTACTAACATACTACTAACCGACTTACCAACCTACGACTAAACCTACTTACTAACCCTACGACTAACCTACTTACTAACATACTACTAACCTACTTACTAACCTACTACTAACCTACTTACTAACCTAACTACTAACCTACTTACCAACCTAACTACTAACCTGAACTTACTAACCCTACTACTAACCTACTTACCAACCTACTACTAACCCGACTTACCAACCTACTACTAACCTACTTACTAACCTACTACTAACCTACTTACTAACCTACTACTAACCTACTTACTAACATACTACTAACCTACTTACTAACCTACTACTAACCTACTTACCTAACCTACTACTAACCTACTACTAACCTACTTACCAACTACTACGACTAACCTACTTACTAACCTACTACTAACCTACTTACCAACCTACTAACTAACCTAACTACTAACCTACTTACTAAACCGACGTTACTAACCTACTTACCAACCTACTAACTAACCTACTACTAACTCTACTTACCAACCTACTAACTAACCTACTGGACTAACCTACTTACTAACCTACGTACCAACCACTTACCAACCTACGGACTAACCCTACTGACCAACCTACTTACTAACTACTTAGACCAACTACTAACTTAACCTACTTACCAACCTACTAACTAACCTACTTACTAACCTACTTACTAACCTACTTACCAAACCGACTAAACTAAGCCCCCTACTGGGACTAAACCTACTACTAACCTACTACCAACCTACTAACTAACCTGACTGTACTAACCTACTTACTAACCTACTTACCAAACCTACTAACTAAACCTAAACTAACCTACTTAAGTGCCAACCTACTAACTAACCTACTACTAACCTACTTACCAACGTACTTACTAACCTTACTACAACCTACTACTAACCTACTAACTAACCTACTACTAACCTACTTACCAACTACTAACTAACCTACTACTAACTACTTACTAACCTACTACTAACCTACTTACTAACCTACCTAACTCTACTTAACTAACCTAACTACTAACCTACTACTACCTACTACTAACCTACTTACGTAACCTACTACTAAACCTACTTACTAACCGACTACGAACCTACTTACTAACCTACGACTGTACGAACCTACTACTAACCTACTTACTAACCCGACTACTAACCTACTTGACTAACCTACCACACTAAAACCTACTTACCTAACCTACTAACCTAACCTACTTAACGGACCTAGACCGACCTAACAAACCGACGAAACTAAACTACGACGAACCTACTACTAACCCAAACTTACTAACCTACGACTAACCTACTTACTAACCTAACCTACCAAACCTACTTACTAACCTACTAACTAACCTACTACTAAACCGACGTACTAAACCTACTACTAACTACGACGAACTAACCTGACCTACTTACCGACGACTAACCTACTAACCCTACTTACTAACCTACTACTAACCTACTTACTAACCTACGACTAACCTACTTACTAACCTACTACTAACCTACTTACTAACCTACGAACTAACCTACTTACTAACTACTGACTAACCTACTTACGACCTACTTACTAACCTAACTACTAACCTACGGAAGAACTAAACCCTACTACTAACCTACATACTAACCACTACTAACCTACTACTAACCTACTACTAACCTAACCGACGAACCTACTACTAACCTACTACTAACCGACTACCTAACCTACTACTAACCTACTTACTAACCTAACTACTAACCTACTTACTAACCTACTACTAACTCTACTACTAACCTACTACTAACCACTTTACTAAAACCTACTACTAACCTACTACTACTAAACCTACACTAACCGACTACTAACCTACTACTAACCTACTACTAACCTAACTTACTAACCCTACTACTACTACCTAACTATAACCTACTTACTAACCCTACTACTAACCTACCCTAACCTTACTAAACCTACTAATACTAACTACTACTAACCTACTACTAACCTACTACGAACCCTATACTAACCTACTTACTAACCTACTACTAAACCTACTTACGAACCTACTACGAACCCTACTTACTAACTACTACTAAACCTACTTACCTAACCTACTTAACCTAACCTAACTTACTAACCTAACTACTAACCTACTACTAACCTACTACTAACCTACTTACTAACCTACTTACTAACCTACTTACTAACCTACTACTAACCTACTTACTAACCTACTACTAACCTACTTACTAACCTACTTACTAACCTACTTACTAACCTACTACTAACCTACTACTAACCTACTACTAACCTACTTACTAACCTACTTACTAACCTACTTACTAACCTACTACTAACCTACTACTAACCTACTACTAACCTACTTACTAACCTACTTACTAACCTACTTACTAACCTACTTACTAACCTACTACTAACCTACTTACTAACCTACTACTAACCTACTTACTAACTTACTACTAACCTACTTACTAACCTACTACTAACCTACTACTAACCTACTACTAACCTACTACTAACCTACTACTAACCTACTACTAACCTACTACTAACCTACTACTAACCTACTACTAACCTACTACTAACCTACTACTAACCTACTTACTAACCTACTACTAACCTACTTACTAACCTACTACTAACCTACTTACTAACCTACTTACTAACCTACTACTAACCTACTACTAACCTACTTACTAACCTACTTACTAACCTACTACTAACCTACTACTAACCTATTTACTAACCTACTACTAACCTACTTACCAACCTACTACTAACACCATTACTACTAATGATGCTGACCTGACAGTGGTTTTAGTCATTGCCAAATTCTCCTGTGTGTGCAGTTACTTTCATATTTGTCACAGGTCATGGAGGTGTCGGCAATGAACGAGCCGACAGATAGGTTCTGCATTAACTGCAGATGGCCGGCCCAGGATAGCGCAGGACACTGTCAATGCCCTTGGAGAGATAGGATGTTGTGAATTTGGAAGCGACGTGTCCACATCACTGCTAGGAATTCGAGAGTTGGAAGTAAAGATCGACACAGCCAAGCAGGAGAAACCATCACATCAGACGAACCCCTTGTTAACCAGCATAGGACTGGTACCATTAACCGCGCGATGCTGATGAATATGTTTAAAAACAAATAGGGTGAAAAGGGGAGGGGAATCTGAGCACCTATGGGACGTGGCCGGTGTGCTGTGAAGATAATCCAATTCATAATTCATTACAGTTAGACAGAGCCACCCATCGAGCGACCGACCGCAAACTGTTCAATCCCATGTCACTTAACGATACATTTTGTTGATAATGAATTAAATACAGACGGGGTGAGGAAGGGGGTGTTTATATAACTAAAAGGGGGAAAAAGGGAAGACGAAGGAACAAATGGGATGGGTTCTTTGGGGTATATAATAAGGAAATGAGAGCGGATATACAGATATATAAAAGAGAAAAGAAAAAGCAGAAAGTAACAATGACGAAAAAAAAATCGGCTGCTAACAAGCAATGATCTATGTAAAACGATCCACTCTAGGTGTACTTGTAATGTCAAAGGTCACGGCTTCCCCGGGGGCTCACAAGTAGAAATGAGGGAAATTCCCAGGCACGGTATACCCCCACTGGCCCCCTCATCAAGTATATGTTTTATATCGAATGTGGCTGATGGCTATCTAACCCGCTGTTTTGTCCCGTCCGTTTCGGTATCCCTTCCTCACGCCGGTTTGTGTGTCAAGTGTGTGTGTTCTTGTGTGAGTCTGATTATATGTGGTTGTGTGGTTAGGGAGGGGCCGTGAGAGATGGATTGGTTGGCTTGCCACCCCCCACCCCCCCTCTCGGGGAAGGTACCGGCCGCCAGACAAGTAAATAAATATATGGTGATCATTTGGATGTGTGGAAGATGTACACAAAGAAACGAAATTGAGCAGTGAGCAAGTCAGTTGAAAGAAACGATCTTATCTCCCCTTTCTCCCCCGACCTCTCCGGGATTGCCGGGTTCGATCCGAGGTGCGGCCATGCGCCTTGCGTTGATTTCGACAGTGTATCAAGAAAAGCCGACCGTCCAGTAAGCAATGGCAAAACTACTGGACGTAAATTTGCCTAGAATAACCACACAACAGCCAGGGGCTGTTGGGGTTGGTTCTGCAACGTTCTGTAAAGGAAACGCAACTAACCTACTCAACCCTCTACCACCACCACTACTTTGTCTTGTCGCCCTCCAATTTCTCCTCCTCAGCTGCCATGTTCCCACCTTCTTACTCTTGCTCAACCTACTTACCCAACCTACTACTAACCTACTTACTAACATACTACTAACCTACTTACCAACCTACTACTAACCTACTACTAACCTACTTACCAACCTACTACCAACCTACTTACTAACATACTACTAACCTACTACTAACATACTACTAACCTACTTACTAACATACTACTAACCTACTACTAACCTACTTACCAACCTACTACCAACCTACTTACTAACATACTACTAACCTACTTACTAACATACTACTAACCTACTACTAACCTACTACTAACCTACTTACCAACCTACTACTAACCTACTTACTAACCTACTTACCAACCTACTACTAACCTACTTACTAACATACTACTAACCTACTTACTAACATACTACTAACCTACTTACTAACATACTACTAACCTACTTACTAACATACTACTAACCTACTTACTAACCTACTTACTAACCTACTACTACCTACTTACTAACCTACTACTAACCTACTTACTAACCTACTACTAACCTACTTACTAACCTACTACTAACCTACTTACTAACCTACTACTAACCTACTTACTAACATACTACTAACCTACTTACCAACCTACTACTAACCTACTTACTAACATACTACTAACCTACTTACCAACCTACTACTAACCTACTTACTAACATACTACTAACCTACTTACCAACCTACTACTAACCTACTTACTAACCTACTACTAACCTACTTACTAACATACTACTAACCTACTTACTAACCTACTACTAACCTACTTACTAACCTACTACTAACCTACTTACCAACCTACTACTAACCTACTTACTAACCTACTACTAACCTACTTACTAACCTACTACTAACCTACTTACCAACCTACTACTAACCTACTTACTAACCTACTACTAACCTACTTACTAACCTACTACTAACCTACTTACTAACATACTACTAACCTACTTACTAACCTACTACTAACCTACTTACTAACCTACTACTAACCTACTACTAACCTACTTACCAACCTACTACTAACCTACTTACTAACCTACTACTAACCTACTTACCAACCTACTAACTAACCTACTACTAACCTACTTACTAACCTACTACTAACCTACTTACCAACCTACTAACTAACCTACTACTAACCTACTTACCAACCTACTAACTAACCTACTTACTAACCTACTTACTAACCTACTTACCAACCTACTTACCAACCTACTACTAACCTACTTACCAACCTACTTACTAACCTACTTACCAACCTACTAACTAACCTACTTACCAACCTACTAACTAACCTACTTACTAACCTACTTACTAACCTACTTACCAACCTACTAACTAACCTACTACTAACCTACTACTAACCTACTTACCAACCTACTAACTAACCTACTTACTAACCTACTTACTAACCTACTTACCAACCTACTAACTAACCTACTACTAACCTACTTACCAACCTACTAACTAACCTACTACTAACCTACTTACCAACCTACTTACTAACCTACTTACTAACCTACTACTAACCTACTTACCACCTACTAACTAACCTACTACTAACCTACTTACCAACCTACTAACTAACCTACTACTAACCTACTTACTAACCTACTACTAACCTACTTACTAACCTACTACTAACCTACTTACTAACCTACTACTAACCTACTTACTAACCTACTACTAACCTACTTACTAACCTACTACTAACCTACTTACTAACCTACTACTAACCTACTTACTAACCTACTTACTAACCTACTACTAACCTACTTACTAACCTACTACTAACCTACTTACTAACCTACTACTAACCTACTTACCAACCTACTAACTAACCTACTACTAACCCTACTAACCTACCTAAACCTACTAACCTACTACCTACTTACTAAAACCTACTACTAAACCTACTTACTAACCTACTACTAACCTACTTACTAACCTACTACTAACCTACTTACTAACCTACTACCCTAACCTACTAACTAACCTACTACTAACCTACTTAACTAACCTACTTACTAACCTACTACTAAACCTACTTACTTACTACTAACCTACTACTAACCTACTTACTAACCTACTTACTAACCTACTACTAACCTACTACTAACCTACTACTAACCTACTACTAACCTACTTACTAACCTACTACTAACCTACTACTAACCTACTTACTAACCTACTACTAACCTACTTACTAACCTACTACTAACCTACTTACTAACCTACTACTAACCTACTTACTAACCTACTTACTAACCTACTACTAACCTACTACTAACCTACTACTAACCTACTACTAACCTACTTACTAACCTACTACTAACTACTACTTACTAACTACCTAACCTACTACTAACATACTACTAAACCTACTACTAACCTACTTACTAACCTACTACAAACTACCTAACTACTAACCTACTTACTAACCTACTACTAACCTCTACTAACCTACTTACTAACCTACTACTAACCTACTTACTAACCTACTACTAACCTACTACTAACCTACTTACTAACCTACTACTAACCTACTTACTAACCTACTACTAACCTACTTACTAACCTACTACTAACCTACTTACTAACCTACTACTAACCTACTACTAACCTACTTACTAACCTACTACTAACCTACTTACTAACCTACTTACTAACCTACTACTAACCTACTACTAACCTACTACTAACCTACTTACTAACCTACTTACTAACCTACTTACTAACCTACTACTAACCTACTACTAACCTACTTACTAACCTACTTACTAACCTACTTACTAACCTACTACTAACCTACTACTAACCTACTACTAACCTACTTACTAACCTACTACTAACCTACTTACTAACCTACTACTAACCTACTTACTAACCTACTACTAACCTACTACTAACCTACTTACTAACCTACTACTAACCTACTTACTAACCTACTACTAACCTACTTACTAACCTACTACTAACCTACTTACTAACCTACTACTAACCTACTTACTAACCTACTACTAACCTACTTACTAACCTACTACTAACCTACTTACTAACCTACTTACTAACCTACTTACTAACCTACTTACTAACCTACTAACCTACTTACTAACCTACTTACTAACCTACTAACCTACTTACTAACCTACTAACCTACTTACTAACCTACTACTAACCTACTTACTAACTACTACTGAACCTACTAACCTACTAACCTACTTACTAACCTACTACTAACCTACTTACTAACCTACTACTAACCTACTTACTAACCTACTACTAACCTACTACTAACCTACTACTAACCTACTACTAACCTACTACTAACCTACTACTAACCTACTACTAACCTACTACTAACCTACTACTAACCTACTACTAACCTACTTACTAACCTACTTACTAACCTACTACTAACCTACTTACTAACCTACTTACTAACCTACTACTAACCTACTACTAACCTACTTACTAACCTACTTACTAACCTACTACTAACCTACTACTAACCTATTTACTAACCTACTACTAACCTACTTACCAACCTACTACTAACACCATTACTACTAATGATGCTGACCTGACAGTGGTTTTAGTCATTGCTAAATTCTCCTGTGTGTGCAGTTACTTTCATATTTGTCACAGGTCATGGAGGTGTCGGCAATGAACGAGCCGACAGATAGGTTCTGCATTAACTGCAGATGGCCGGCCCAGGGATAGCGCAGACACTGTCAATGCCCTTGGAGAGATAGGATGTTGTGAATTTGGAAGCGACGTGTCCACATCACTGCTAGGAATTCGAGAGTTGGAAGTAAAGATCGACACAGCCAAGCAGGAGAAACACATCAGACGCCTTGTTAACCAGCATAGGACTGGTACCATTAACCGCGCGATGCTGATGAATATGTTTAAAAACAAATAGGGTGAAAGGGGGAGGGGGAATCTGAGCACCTATGGACGTGGCCGGTGTGCTGTGAAGATAATCCAATTCATAATTCATTACAGTAGACAGAGCCACCCATCGAGCGACCGACCGCAAACTGTTCAATCCCATGTCACTTAACGATACATTTTGTTGATAATGAATTGGATGGTGTTGATAACAGTGATGACCATCGTGTTTTTTAAATTTTTTATATTCAATTAGAGCTATCCGGTGTCGATCATATCTTTATCACCCCGGTAAATAATGCAGTATATTGTCGTATTTTCGACATCTAGCATAGTTCGGATATTTTATAGGGAAATTTTTATTCCTTCTTGCAGTGTCTTCTTCTTCTTTTTCTCCTTCTTCTTCTTTTTCTTCTTCTTCTTCTTCTTCTTCTTCTTCTTCTTCTTCTTCAGCATTCCGAACTCCTGAGATTCATTGATGCAGATATCCGCCTCCACTCATCTCTCTGGTTGGCCTTCTCTTTCCAGTTGGTGACACCAAGTGTTTGCAGATCTGTCTGGATATTATCTCTCCGTGGTCTTCTTGATCTGCCTCGTGTTCTATTACCTCTCAGCTCCCTTGTGTATACAGTTTTACCTCTCTGTCATCTGACATTCTCTCATTACGCCTAGCCATTTCACTCTACGAGCCCTCAGTTGCAGTGTCAGAAATTTTTTATTTATACTTTTTACCCCTTTTGTGAAGCATGTTTAATGCATTTTTACCTGACACATTCTTGTTAGAGCATTCACGACTCTGTAAGCCCACAGTCCTTTCATGCTCTGACTGCATGCCGGCACCTATTCTTCTGTGATTCTTTTTAGCTGTCGTTCTGGCGCCATTTCATATTAACACCTTATGCAATGTGTTACTGATTGCGGATCTTTGCTTCTTTATCAAATGATTCTTCTTCTTCTTTTTCTTTGTCGTCTTCTTCTTTTTCTTCGTCTTCTTCTTTTTCTTTGTCGTCTTCTTCTTTTTCTTTGTCGTCTTCTTCTTCTTCTTCTTCTTCTTCTTCTTCTTCTTCTTCTTCTTCTTCTTCTTCTTCTTCTTCTTCTTCTTCTTCCCATCTCCATTCTGTCCTCATCTTCCCATCCTCCTCTTGTTATCGTCTTCTTCTTCTCCGTATTGGCATTATCCCCTAGGGAAGCACTGGCCATCAACAACTCATACTAGAGTCCAATGCCCGTCGCCACAGTAAACAACGGTTCATTCCTGTCGTGTTTGTCACCGCACTAAGGTTATATAAAAGATCACTTTGTTTAAAACTCAAATTCAACTTCTAAGTAATCTTATTATTTTTCGCTTTTCGCTTGCACATCCGTTTTTATATATGTGATCTATTTGTTTTTAGGTGTCTGCTTCCTTGCCTCTCAGGCCGATACACTCTGATTTCGAAGGAAGCTCCCAATTATTCGACTCTCACTCTTTTGCCCACAGGCAGTGGGTCTATTCTTGTTTTCAAACAGAAAGTGGACGAACAACCAGAACTTTCTGCAAGAGTTTACAGCCGGTCATTATTCTACACCTAAGAACAGGACACAGTCGACTTCGCAGCCATATGTACATACAATTAAAGATAGGCTAATCAGCCATGTGCACATGTGGATTGACACCTGAGACAACAGATCATGTCCTCCAAAACTGTCCCAAATACAACATATCAAGGCAAAACTTTTGGCCAAGAGAAACATCGGTGCAAGTCAAACTTTACGGCTCGCTGTGTGAATTACAACAGACGGTGAAGTTCATACTAGAGACAACATTGCAGATACAGATAATATTTTTCACGCAAAGGACAGAAGAACAAGAAGAACGGCCGGTGAATGTGAAAAAAAAGGAGACGAAGAAGATATTATAAAGTTTAATGAAAACCTGTTTTAGCAATATCATATGTTCTACATGCATACGATTAGTTTAGTGATTAGTGATTAAAAAGGATTATCATCACAGCAGCACTCCGGACAGATCCATAGGTGCTCCGATCTCCTCAGAAGCTCCACAAGTGTAAAACGACCGATGACGCCTTTTCTGTGTTGGGTAATGAAACATCTCGTCTTCTTAGTGAAATACCCATTTCTTGCAGCTCCAGGCTGCACGCCCATGTCCACCAGTCTAGACAGGGAAACGGAGTCATGTCCTTTGGCATGCTCCTGGGTACGGTAAGTGCAGCGCATGGCATTGATAACATCACTTCTGTCCAGTACTGGGCCAGCAACCGATTAGTTTGAAAACACATTCTGATGTGTGGCCTTCACAACTGATGAACACATGTAAATACAGATGGATGGTGATATGTTTTTGTCTCGTATGTACAGAAACGTATGGGACACAAGCAACTCTAAACAAACAACATACAATTATGAAACTAAGCAACCAGACACAACATGCTAATATAAAGCTAAACACACAGACACACACATAAACACAGCAGCATATCACTGCAAGACTAAACAAACGCATTCCATCTTTCAACTAATGAGAATACAAGCAGAAAGCTGTCGCGCGCAAAACAGCAATCACGACAACAGTTGCGGTTTCGCATTAACCAAAATACCGTATTATTCCTAAATAGCGTCCCTGTGTGCACTCTGCTTTCGTGTTCTGTTCTGGTAAATGCAAGTTGATTATTCGAAGATTAAGTACGCCGATCAACACGCTCATTTTAACCATCGCAACCGACGCGTGGCAAGAATATATCAATCAAGCAAAGTGTACACATTAACGGCCACGTGTGTTCCAGGGCCCATTCGCGTGGGGGTGGGGTGGAAAAGGGGGGGGGGGGGTCCCACTGTTCCTTAAGCATGTCGTAAAAAGCGACTAATAAAATTATAACCGAGACTGGATATATTAACCTAAGAGGCTGTAAACTCCAGCGGAAATATGAGTTTTCAGTGCACATCCTTTTAGAGAGCTGGTTTATTTATATGTAGACTGTTGGTTCCTCGCCCCTCACGTATCTGAACTCCGACTTCAAAGCGAAACACCACGAATGAGTCGACTTTTACGACATGTTCGTCAGAAGGACAGTGCGTCGATTTGTCAACACGAAACGGGAATCCCAGAACCAATCTGTCAAGAACAGGTTCCTCCATAACTTCAGTGAATATGTGTTTTCCAATGGTCCTAGACGACCCCCGTGAAAGGGTCGTTCGACCCTAAAAAAGGGTCGTGACCGGCAGGTTGGGAACCGCTGGTCTAGATAAAACGTAAAGGTAAAGGTGACAGGATCGACTGCACTGCCCAGGGTGTTACCCCATATGGCTCAGTCACCCTCCGCAGAACAGCTAGCTGCCTGCCAAGCGCGTCACAAACAGCACGACCTCCGTAGCTCCAGTGACGATCTCCAGGGATATCTGTAAAAACTACACTTGTGACTTGAACGGCGCCGCCGCGAAACGAACCCATGACATTCAGTGCACGAGGCAAACAGCGTGACCACTTCCCCACGATGACCCCTGATAGCCTTCAAACAAACAGTTACAGAAGAAACGTCGTGTCTGATTGTCAGTCGGTACTGCGGAAGGTTCAAAATGGACATATGCTGAATGAGTGGTTACCAAGAATCACCCAGTCAACATTACTAGGTTCAGGAGGATGTACCGACGTTTCTGTGACGAAGTGGCAAGCCGTTTGCCTTCCACCCTAAAGGTCGTGGGTTCGATTCACGAGTGTACTTTTTACTGAGATGCGCGGGGATCGTCAAGGGAGCTATAGAGCGTATCCTTTGTGCGACACTCTTTGCATGTGGCTAACCCACTCTCAGGAGACATACCCGGCCAAATGCGATGAATTCCGATGCAATGGAGACGATCCTGGCGACTTTAATAAAGCTACTGTATCAGGGCATTTAATAAAGAAACAAGCCCAAACACCTTTACTTATCACTTTTTAGAATTTAACAAATACGCGAACATCAACTCTTAGCTATCTAAACAAATAGAAACATACCCGCTAGTCAGACAACAGAACTTTCAACTAAACCAACTGAAAAGAAAACTTAACACAATTTGCGGTATTTTTCGGTAACTTACATTAAACGTTTTCTCGTCTCCCAAAACCCCCGCAAGTTACCTTCTATCCGTTAGCTTACAACCGCCTACAAGCTGATCATCAATAAAGACGGGAGAAAGCTTTTAATGGCCTTTGGTTTATCAATAACTAGATATACGCGACAGCAATAATAAGGCCTAGATACTGGTTTACTTTTTCTCTTCGGGCCTTCTCACTTCTGACACTTTTCGTAAGGCAATAAGATGACGTCACTGCCCAGTTTCCCTCTCATTTGAGCTAAGACAACGGTTCTTAACCTGCCGGTCGTGGCCCCCTTTTTAGGGGTCGAACGACCCTTTCATAGGGGTCGCCTAAGATCATCGGAAAACACATATTCACTGAAGTTGTGAAGAAAAATAATTGTTCGGCGGTCGCCACAACATGAGGGAACTGTATTAAAGGGTCGCCATAACATAAAGGAACTGTATTAAAGGGTCACAGCTTTAGGAAGTTTGAGAGCCACTGGGCTAAGATGTACCACAATAGTTTTTATAGTGCGTCAGTAATATCAGTTTAATAATTGTCTTCTTCTTTGTTTATGGCTGTAAGCTCCTGCCAAAAATCCTGATTGTTCGTCTATCTGGACTTTGCCTATGTGCCAGGATCTGAGTAATGCGTGTAAATTAGTTTTACTAGCTTACTTTTGTGCAGCTGGTTGTTCTTTGCCGCTCGGCAGACGCACTCCGACTTCGAAGGAAGTTCCAGGTTTGTCGACTGGTATGTTGGGGAGGATGTGGGTCTCTTCCTGTTCTCCGCCCAATGGGTGCCCTGAAACCCAAACTGGGGAAAACCCATTTCAAACGCTATACGTCTGTGTTTCGTCGGCGTCTGTAGCTCTGGTATGGCGAAGGCGCTTTGTTATTCCATTGTACCGGGTTCGATCCCATCTGCGGGCGATTTGGTAGCAGGCCGTCTTGCGTTGGTTTCAGCGTTGGTATCGACATCCGACCATTTAGTGAGCAATGGCAAACTACTTAACGTAAAATTGTCTAGTGAAATCACAAACAGCTAACAATGCGGGGGTTGATCTACATTTAAAAAATTCATTTAATATGTCTTCAGATATCTTCTTCTTCTTTGCGTTCACTGGATGTAAACTCCGGCGGAAAGTTCTGGTCGTTCATCCACTTCTCGACTGTAGTCTTGTTCCAGAACCTGAGTCTTGTGTGCACATCCGTTTTACAGATCTGGCATACTTGTATGCAGACTATTGGTTTTTCGCCTATTAAGCTGATGCACCCCAACTTTCGAGGAAACATCCCTAATTAATAAACTCTTACTGCTTGTGAAGAGATGAGAAGGGGTAGAAAGAGGAGGAGGGGGAGAAGAAGAAGAAGAAGAAGAAGAAGAAGAAGAAGAAGAAGAAGAAGAAGAAGAAGAAGAAGAAGAAGAAGAAGAAGAAGAAGAAAAAGAAGAAGAAGAAGCAGAAGAAGAAGAAGAAGAAGAAAGAGGACCAAAACGACAACAAGAGGAAGAGGATTTACAATGGATACACAGATAAGAAACCAACGAACGAACAACTACTTATAAAATGTTAAATCGCCAGTTTAGAAAAACTGCATGTTAAAAAAAAAAAAAATAGAACAAGAAGCAGGCCCACACAATCACAATGGCAAACAGATGCAGATCATTCTCCCCAACAGCTCAAACATAAACAGTATCATGTTTGGTTAAACTTGATTTAACCTGGGGTAAGAGTAAGGGAGACAGCTTGGGCCATTTTTTTGATGCTCTGAACTTCAAACACGCAGTCTGCTGCCACTACCTCGGGTCCAGTTACTGCGATGATGACCTTGATCCACTATCTAGGGTCCAATTACTGCAATGACGACCTTGGTAGTTTATGTTTCTGCAGTTTCCTCCGTAACGTTCAGTGACACATGTGTACACGTACACAGATTTATGTACACATACACAGATTTATGTACACAATATCATTATTATTTTCATCATTATCTAAGGCTGTCATTGGACATTACTATTGCAGACATCTTCTCATTGCACGGATACATCCGAGAGTCCACAGACAATACTGGACATTGTTAGATTTATCCACAATTCTCTCTCTCTCTCTCCCTCTCTCTCTCTCTCTCTCTCTCTCTCTCTCTCTCTCTCTCTCTCTCTCTCTCTAGTTGCACCCCACCAGGACATCACACAAGCGTAAACACCAGGTGACACAAAATGCCACCATGCGGATTAGGATAACCCGTGGATAGGTCTCAGAAACCACTTTCAGCCGTTAGGCCATATTTATGGCACGGCTATATTCAAGGCCCCCGGCAAAAGCCAGGGTGGGACTTCAAATAATAAAAAATTGCATAAACAAAATGAACATTCTCTCGACATCATGTGGTAACCACTCGATAACTGCGTAAAATTTGTTTCTTTAACGTATCACCCGAAACAGAATCGACAGTCCTTAAAATACTACTAAGATTCAAATGAGCAAATAAAGCATTAATGCTTAAAAAAAATCGATTAGGAGAACAAGAAAGAAATCGACCAAGAACAAGACGTGGTGACGACATTAAAGTATTAAAAGTTAGTTGCGTTCCCTTACAGCCGCTGCAGAATCAACCACATCATTTTTTGGCTGTTGTGATTTGTCTAGGCAAACGTTAAGTACAGCAGTTTGCCACTGCTGACTGAAAGGTCGGCTCTTGGTACTAATGTCGACACCAACGCAAGACGTTCTGCTGCCAAATCGCCTGCGGAAGAGATCGAACCTGGCACCCTGGTATTATAAAGCGCATTCGCAACGCCTAAGCCACAGTACACTGTACTGCAGCTATAAGAAAGGGCGTTCATTCGGCCGACCCTGTAAGTCTATGGAAATTGTGTTTCTGTCGGGGGCAATACAAATTATAACCTTTTTTTAACAAGATTGTTTGTCTAGATATGCACTCTGTATAATAAACAACTCAAAGACGAGAATCAAACAGCTATCAATCCCGAAAACTCCGTTTAACCGAATAGTCATATAAAGTAAAGGACCCTTTTCCACGCCCTCAGGTGTCTTAGGCATATTAGGCTAGGCCTATATTTTATAAACCAGTCGGCACTCGGTGGGTGATGTGGTTAAAATCACCGCTTTTACTTTCCAGGACTTTACCTGGTACCCATTTAAGACTGTCGACCTGAAGGGCCAAGATAGTTTTTCTTGAATGAAAATAAAAGTCCGGCTCCATCCGGATCTGAATCTATGACAATGGGATCCACAAGCGAGCGTCTAGCATCTACACCACGACGACTCCCGTTACGCCATACAGCAGAGTTATACTGGGGCAGCGTAACTCGTAAATCAGTCAAGTTTATCATAAGAACTTCTCTGTCAGTGTACGCCCGAAAGCGATCACAAGAAGAAGAATACTGGGGCACCACAAAACGGTTATGAAATAACGTTACCATATAACCCAGTGTGGGTGGATGGGTTGTGTGTTGTTATTTATTATATAACCTGCACGGTCCGTGGTGACCGAACAGACGTCGCGTCCTAAAGCTTCAGATTCAATACCCGCTTAAGCCGCGTCGCCATAAGACTGGGTTTATACAGACCAGGGCTGCCAATATAAGGTGACAAAAAACCCAAGCAATACAGAAGCGAAGAACAAAAAAAAAAAAAAAACCAGATTGTTAAAAAGTACAAATTTTAAAGTTACGAAACAAAACCTTCACCCACTTGTATATTTAAAAAAAAAAATAGATTTTTAAAATTTGAACCTAAGGCGTCAAAAAAAAACACAAAAAAAACCCCAGATCTGGGGGTAAAAACCAATCATTGGAAACCCTGATACAGACAGTAAACACAATTTTTATACGACAGACAGGTAAGGCTCGCAGTCGATTCGGTGCCAGTCTGTCCTAGACACCAGGGTATCGTTGAACTAGACAGGTTAGCTAAATCTTGTTGTCACTTGGCGGGGACACTGTCCGGGTGTAGCGCGCAGACTCTTGCCAGAGAATCTGAGAGTCCTGGGGTCTTCTTCTGCTTCTTCTTTGCGTTCAGTTTCGTATGCTCAGGTCAGACCATCAGGTGAGGTCCTGACACAGCCTGGTCCATTTACTACCTTTGCGTATACAAACCCCCCCCCCCCACACACACACACACATCCCCTCCCCCTGCACACAGAATCCGTTACGTGCACATTCACAATTTATTGAAGCTGTAATATGTATGTGTGTGTGTGTGGCGCGTGGAGGGCGTTACACCGTCACAAGATATAAAAAGAATTATACACACACACACACACACACACACACACACACACACATATATATATATATATATATATATATATATATATATATATATATATATATATATATATATATATATATATATATGAGCCGTTTGCCTCGCGCTCTGAGGGCCGTGGTTCGTTTTCACGCTGCGCCGTCCCTTAACATCACGTCGGCCGCCCTTACTTCCCAGAACTTTACCTAATACCCATTTAAGGCTTGGTGTGCCAACGTGATTTAAAAAAACAAAACAAAGTCCGAATTCGTCAGGATCTAAACCCACGACCTTAGGCTCCGCAAGCAAGCGTATACCCGCTATACCACGGCGACTTCAACCCCCCCCCCCGTCCCCCGGGCATATGGTGCTTGAAACCAGTCACCATTTCATGGTTGATATGGTCAACATTATGCCGGTCGCATTGGCTTCCCGATACATTTTCTAGTGTTCAAAAGTCTTTCAGGGCCGAAATATAGCCACCGCGTTAGCGTCTCTCTCAGAGCCGTACTATAAGGAAACTGTTTCTTCGCGTTCACCGGCTGTAAATTCCAGCGGAAAGTTCTGGTTGTTCGTCCACTTCTGGACTGCAGTCCTCCTATTCCAGAACCTGCGTGTTGCGTGTGCATCCGTTTGACAGATCTGACTATTTGTATGCAGACTGTTGATTCCTTGCCTCTCAGGCAGATACACTCTGACTTCGAAGGAAGCTCCCAATTAATCGACTCTTACGACATGCTTTTAGGTAGGCAGTGGGTCTAGTCTTGTTTCCCCTATAATAGGGCCCCGGAACCAACACGGAATAAATATCATGCCACGTCTTTATAGCAGTTACCGTATTTTCCCTTGTAAAACACAGTTTTTTTTTTCTGCCTGAAATGTGCTTAAGATATTTATTTTCAAATTTGGGATCAAAAAACGGGGTCGCCATATATATGGGAATATACTGTGTCTTGTTCTTCTTCTTTAGCATTCTGAGCCCGAAAGGTTTATTGCTGCACAAACCGCCTTATATATCTCTGTGACTGGCCATCTCTTTCCAGTTGATGACTCGAAGTGTTTGAAACCCTCCCAGCCTGTGTATTATCTCTTCACCGTCTTCTTGCTCTGCCTCGCGGTATACTTTCAGTCTCCATTCGGAATTCCAAAGAAGCAACAAATGCGGCAGAAGAAGGAGAAAGAGGTGGAAAAAAAAGAAGAAAAAAAGGAGGAGAAGAAGAAGAAGAAGAAGAAGAAGAAGAAGAAGAAGAAGAAGAAGAAGAAGAAGAAGAAGAAGAAGAAGAAGAAGAAGAAGAGGGGGTGGGGGGGGGGACTTTTGTCTTTTATAAAACTTTTATTTAAACTTTAAGTAACCGATGTTTATGATATAAACAGTTAACAAAGACCAGTCGGCCCGGGACTGAACGAGTTAAAAGATAAAAATAAATATTTTACTACCTACCTCAGGAACATCCTGGCACTTGTGCGATAATCCGTGAATTAAAAACACACACACACACACTTCCGACAAGAAACAAATCAAACGATCTTCGCTTGGTATTACAAATCCCACCACAGTAAAGTAATCCGAAGTGTAACAACTTGACAGCTTTAAGCCGCGGGGATTATACCTCGTCTGCAAACGAGCCAATCTGGCGAGGATGTCGTCGAGTAGCCGAGGCAACATGTGGTCGGAGTCATCGCTGAGATTGCAATCTCTGTAAGCTGTTACAACTGCACTTTCGTTGATCGTAGAATTCGGCTGCTATTGCTTTAAACATACAATGCTGTTCAGTAGCTAGCAGTATTTGAATACCGAATAACACGCTGTTAATATAATGATACTGTTCATTAGGAATAGGTCTTAAAATTAGGAGAAATTAATGCACTGAAATGTGACTATAAAGTATAACGGGGGTGGGTGTAACGTACACACAAAAGAAAAGTTAGACGTTTCGACCAGAGTCTTTCTCGACGAAAGCAGCATAATATCAACAACACAGGGCAGAGTATCCCACACAGGGAGATCACTCGAACAACACGCGAAGTCTAAAAGATTACGTTGTCACTAGACAAAGGAAGAAGAAGTAAAGATGAAGAAGTATACAGTTTAAACTCCGTGATGTTCAGATCATGCAGTATGTCGACGTTTGTTTTTCTTTCTTGGTCAATGGTATTCTAAGATATCTACTAGATTATGTTATGAACATTGGTTCAAAACATTCTGTTATAATTGTCGCAAACAGGCGAATAACATCAAATCATACCGGAATATCTTAATTAAACAATAAATCGTAAAAGAATAACTGAACTAAACGGTAAATCGAATGAGAAAAACCGAACTAAAGAGTAAACCAAATGACAATAACTGAATTGGAGAGTAAACCACACGAGAATAACTGAACTAAAGAACAAACTATTTGAAAATAACAAAACTAAACAATGAACTGTATAAAATTAACTAAACCAAACGGTAGACATTAACAGAAAAATCGAACTATAAAGTACAGCCATAATTCTGGCATTTGAAAACCATAATACTGGCATTTAAAAGCCATAATACTGGCATTTGAAAACCATAATAGTGGCATTTGAAACCCATAAGACTGGTATTTGAAAACCATAATACTGGCATTTAATAGCCATAATACTGGCATTTAAAAACCATAATACTGGCATTTGAAAACCATAATAGTGGCATTTGAAAACCATAATAGTGGCATTTGAAAACCATAATACTGGTATTTGAAAACCACAATACTGTCATTTAAAAGCCATAATACTGGCATTTAAAAACCACAATACTTGCATTTGAAAACCATAATACTGGCATTTGAAAACCATAATACTTGCATTTGAAAACCATAATACAGGCATTTGAAAACCATAATACTGTCATTTAAAAGCCATAATACTGGCATTTAAAAACCATAATAGTGGCATTTAAAAGCCATAATACTGGCATTTAAAAGCCTAAATGCTGGCATTTGAAAACAGAACTTCAATAAAACGTAAATTGTCACTCCTAACAATATATTAACTGCCACATTTCTTCAAGATAATTACAAAAAAGGACAGCTAGGCGGAATTTCCCAACACAATAACGCAATTGGAACTTCAAAAATTATAATAACAATCTTGAATTTCTTCTTTCTTTTCACTTTCATTGTTGTGCTTTCAAAGGCAGCCTAGAAAGAGCTCCGTAAGCACAGAATTGTGTAGTCTATGCGCA
The DNA here is from genome assembly GCA_905116865.2 of Candidula unifasciata. Taxonomy (NCBI): domain Eukaryota; kingdom Metazoa; phylum Mollusca; class Gastropoda; order Stylommatophora; family Geomitridae; genus Candidula; species Candidula unifasciata. Next base: position 210,589 of record CAJHNH020003090.1, read on the forward strand.
AAAAACTGTTAGTTAATACTTGCTATACCCCTAATCCATCACTTAGATGGGCCTGTCTGGATGACTTTCATTCTGTTTAAAACTCATTTCTATGCAGTCTTCGGGAAAAGCCTTGGGAAAACAAAAACTCAATTAATCAGGGCTTCTCAGAGTTTTCTGTTCACCTGTGGCCCTTCTTGTTTAGATTTGATTGTACGTGACACCTTTACTGTGTTATATTCATGGAACGTGCTGATGAAGGTTCACTAGCCGCAATGTTCACTTGTCGTTTATGATAATGTCAAGCTGACTGTTCAACTTTTGTTGAACTCTTTCCCCCATTATATTCTGTTACAACACGAACAGATTCTTCTTCTCCTTTTTCTTTTTTTCCTCATCCTCCTTCTCCTTCTTCATCGCCATCTTCTTATTCTTCTTCTGTCATTCTTTAAAGAACAGTTTGTACCTTATGCTATAATTTACAGCGAGGCTGCGATTTCTCCGACTTTCGGCTCAACGCATCCTTTTTCAGCAAAAATAATTAATCATCTTCTAAACCGAGGGGAGGGGTGGGGGGGGGTGGGGGTGGGGGAGGGGGGGTGGGGGGGGGGTGCTCTCCATGGTGAAGTGGTCAAGCCATTTGCCTCCCGTTCTGGAGGTCGTTGATTCGTTTCATGACTGCGTGGTTCGGTTCACGGGTAAAATATTTATGGAACAAACATGGGGATCGTCGCCGGGGCAACGGAATTCGTGAAATGTGAGACGCTCTCGATGGGCGGCTAGCTCAGTTATAATTAACGGGACCTCCAGAGGGTCGCGTGTGTGCCCTTTACCCATTCCTAGCTGCTTCCTCCTCTCCCCCTTAATTATGCGAGAGAACTTTGAACTATGAATATCTGCATGCCAGTCAAAAATAAAGTAGGTCTCCAAGGTCAAAACGGTTTCCTGGCAGGTTCGTTTGATGGCCGCGTCGTTCAGTTAACCCGTACAATGTCTACGGAAATCCCCCCGTGGATCGTCGCTGGAGCTCCGTTCGTACTTTGTGGCACGACAACATGACCCGAAGGTCTGACACCGTGAGACTAAAGAATCTCACTACAGATGGTAGACCAACAGAGCCAGTCCAGATACCCAATTCAACCTCCAATGAAGCTATAAATCATCATTATCATCGTCATCTTCAAGTGCCTAGCCGACTGGAGTGGGCGATCATACCTCTCCACAAACTGCGATCCGCAACTACGTGTATCAGTCCGTGTGTTGACACCCCCCCCCCCCCCATGCCATGACAAAAGGCTGTCAATAATCTTCTCACACTGTCTTCCTCTGTTTCTCTTTCCACAGATCTTTCCAGTTGTCACAACAAGTTTCCTTTTTCCCCTCTTCTGATCACATGACCAACAAAAATAATGACTGTCTCTTTCTGATGTTGAAGTTATAATAACAGCACCCGTAACCGCTCGGGGCATGACGTCCGCCTCGAGTGCTAGAGGTCCCGGGTTCAATCCTCTGTGAAGGCTGGGATTTTTTCACGTCGTTGACTTCTAGTAATTTCTGCTGTTCTCTTGAGTAGTAATATCGGACGCCCGTGTGTATTGTTGCGCACTTAAAAAACATTCGGCAGTTGGAAATTGAAAAGAGTGGCCTACCGGAGCTGCCCAGGCAAAATTTGGAGTTAGAAATCTACCCAAAGTATTTTTAGGATCCTCACCAGTGCTACAGAGTTCGTGCACTGCACTGAGATTCTTCAGACTCAGACTTGAGTTAGAAGCAGAACGGAGCACTTATGGGTTACTAGCATTGATCCATGATGTTGATCCATTGAGCATGACAATATCCGACATCAAAAGGATGTCGATCCATTGTTTCATCCTAAACCGAACGAAACCACACCACCACCCTTACCCACACAGGACTGTAGGTGACACCTGGCTGCTGTAGCTATTACAGGTGCCATAATTATAACTTCATTTGAGATTGAACGGGATATCGGAGATCTACCCTGTTGGTCTGTCATCTAGACCTAGATCTCTAATCTCAGAATGGTATGGTAAACTTTTAGGTAAGAGCCCGGACCGGAATGAGACTTCATGAGGCATTAGGCTATGTACAGCACTAAGGCCCCTACTGTTTTAGGCTTCCCTCCGAATAACGGTCCTAAATTATCCAGGCGGAAAATATACCTAAAAAAGGGCCTCAGTCACATGTCAATTGCGCACTTCCGTCATTTTAAATTACGCGCGACTTCCGCCGAGGGTAACCCCCACGCCGCGTGGATTGGGGCTAAACTCGATGGCTGGGACTCACGAGCAGCAGTTACCGCATCTCCTGCAGCTTCCTTCATTTTATTTGCTTGGTAGTCCTAGCCATTTAGTTTAACGCCAATCCACGCCGCGTGAGCGGCGTTGGCATACTCATGGCTGCGGCGGAAGTTGCCGGAAGTGCGCAATTCGGCGGTGGCGTTATAGTCCCCGGAAGTGCGCAATCGATACGTGACTGAGGCCCTGTTAGGGTATATTTTCCGCCTCGATAATTTAGGACGGTTATTCGGTGGATAGCCTTGTTTTAAATAGCACTAGCTAATCTTATAAAACTTTAAAATATACACATATTTTAAATGCGTAGAAAATTGACATATATTGTTTAATTTTTATCAAAAGAAATTATTGTGTTTGCAAAATTATTAATTTTATTTTTATTTAAAGGCACCCAGATACAATTTAATATACCCCCCCCCCCCTTTTTCCATTGTCAAAATTCAAATTAATTAATTATATGATCAAAATTGGAAGTTGCTGAGGCCCGTCGGAATATGAGGGCCTAAACTTTAGCTTATGCCTAAATCCAGCAATGAGGAGCACCAGATCGATCGCTACACCAGCTAGGTGTAACATACAGTCCTGTGTGCAGAAGGAACATAGTAAACAGCAACGGTCTCTTCTAGGGAGGGTCACGACCCAGACTTTGAGAACCACTGGTCGTGGTAATTTATTCACAGACTGCAATCCCTAGTGCAGTACTGGTAGTCGTGTTAGATAATAGCAGCCGTGAGCTAACGGTGTCGGCTACTGCAGCAGTGTTTTGACACCTCGGGTAGAACACATTCTTCCCCTCTTCCCTATCATACTGCACAATCAGTGTACACACCGACATATCGATAATCTAATCGATTCAAGCCTGAACAATCGACAGTATAGCAGATACCATCATCGATATACAGGGCAGAGCCATGGCATAGCACCTGCAAGTATGTTAACGTACACAAACAGCATGCATCTTTCCTGTGGCAACTTATGAATGTAGGTCATGGACTCTCCCTCAGTCTTTGAAGAAGAACAGTTGAGGTTTTAAACTGAAGTGCTACAGAAATATTCTTACAATACCGTGGACCAAGAAGGAAAAAAAACGTCGACATCCTGCATGATCTGAACATCAAGGAGAACTGGCTCATAAACAGCATCCTGTTCCGCAAAGCTGAAGTATTTTGGACATGTCAAGCGCAATGATGGCTTGGAGAAAACGGTGATGGAGGGTAAAGTTTCTGGAGAACGAGGCAGAGGCCGGCCTCCGCGAATGTGGATACAAGACATTGAAGGTAATTGACAGCAGTCTGTCAATCTTTCCACAAGGGACTGCGACGAACATTCTGTGTGTTTTTCCTTGGCACAGGAGCGGGGCAACTATGGGGTGACTCGTTTGCTATGAAACTGAAACTAAGATTACCAAGATTACCATGAAGATAATTAGCTATGAAAGCACACAGGGCTGAAGAATTGGCTAGAGAAAGAGAGTATTTCGGTGTGCGACGTTCTGTAAAAGACCTGCTCGTTTTTTTTTGTGTGTGTGTGGGTACGAACTAGACTGGCAGATAATCTGACGCTAACACGATTGCATTGATTTCGGAGTGATACCCAGTAAAGTACGCCGGAGCCGTCTTTTAGGTCAAGATACTTTAGCCAACTTCTCATAGGAACAATCAGTCGAGTGTCTGCTGCAGTGGAGGACTGAGCACTAATGTGAATGCCCAATATGCCTTAACGTCAAATATGGCAAGACACCTGGTTTATCATAAAACAATATTTGTTTTCCCGACACATTTTAGCGCTGTGTAAAAAATACTGTAAACACTCTTTAAAAAAACTGTCAATAACTGTCTTTATTACCACTTTTGCGATGTAGGCAGGGGATATTTGAGCCTGATGATTTACGGCCGCATAGCTAGTGCTGTCGCCACGACCGTGCAGGTGAGGATTTTATTTTGCCCCCGACAGAAAAAAAAATCTCTGCCTTACCGAGAATTCGAACCCGGATCTCCCGCTTGGGAGCTCAACGTTCAAACCGTTCGGCCAGCCGCTCCACTCAAACACTTTTAAAAGCCTTAAAAAAAATATTTTTTTCGGTGTCTACGTTAATAAATTAACACCATTTATTGTGTACACTTGCAGATACTGATCGCTTCAGGAACGACGAAGTGAGAGTTGGATCAGAATCTCACGTTTTCAGTCGAAACCCACGCATTTGGGAACTATAGGTTACTTCGCAATCGTTCTATGGTGCCCTAATGTAACTGTGCTATTAACAGTGTTTCTGGGATTTGTACCTAATTCTCACCCTTGAGATGTTAATTGTACAGAATACAATCTAAATGGTTAAACTTAACACCCTGTCCTAGCTCCCCCCCCCCCCCCCCCCCCCCCCAACCCCAACCTTAAAAAAAAAGTTTTTCGCGTCGCTACCTTTCTTTTCAAAGGCAGACCACGACAAAGGAATCTATGAAAATGTCCTACCGTCTGTGCTCGGTGTGTAGTATGTGTCTGTTATATGCCTATTATGTTTCTATTATGTGGTATGTCGGCGTTTGTGCCTTATACCCTGTGAACGACGTTCGTAATTCCTAGATACCAGGGTCGATTCCAGCTGTGGTCGATCTGGCAGCAGACAGGGGATATCGAGAACTGACCATGCAGTGAGCAATGGCAAACTGCTAAGCGTAAAATTGCCTTGTAAATAAAACAATGTCTTGTAAAAGGAGAGGCAAATAAATTTGTATCATGTATTATTATTATCATTGTTATTACTATTACTATTACTACTGTGTATTAAATGACAAAATAAATATAACACTAAATTTAAATAACGGAAAATGTGTTTAAATGTCTGAAAAGAAACGCCTGAACATGGTTAGTTTTTTTTTAAAATTAAAACAAATAAGACTTTGCAAAATAAAAAAAAATATACTAAAGTTAACATTTTTTATTACTGATTTCCCAAATGCAAAATTTCTGATTGTGGTATCAAGAAATACGCTGCGTAACATACGGAAATTTGTGAGGCCGGAGCATATTATGAGGCCTTAAGCTGTAGCTTCATTAGCTTATACCTAACACCCCCCCCCCCCCCCCCTCTTAGGGGTAAATCTAATAATCCATGTGTGAATTTCACGTACGAAATCACCGGCTATCGTAAAACATGTTCACGAGATTTTAAACTGTACCATGCCCGTAAAATCACAAAGTAGGGCTCCGATAAAACCACGCACTCAGTGTGGCACGGAAGCGATCTAAGGTTGGTTATATATGCTGCAGTCATTACAAGTGGGTTAGTTCGACACAAGCTGGGGGTTTCCATTCCCACACTCGTGTAGTAGTCAGTGCTACTGGAAACATGATTGCCAGCAAACAAAAGCCCCCCGGCGGAAGCTTGCCAAAAATAGCATGGCGATATTCATGTATACTCATTTAAAATATTTGTTCTTTTCCATGGATGTAAGCAGGGGCGACGAAAGCTAATGGAATTATGCAACCCTGCTTTATCTTTAAGTAGATAAGTTTCTCACTGAACTATATCTCATTGCAATCATAGTTTACTCCAAAACTTAGATTTGATTAAATGCATGACGGACCACACACTGTATTTTAACATGTGTATGTGTGTATGTGTACGAAAGTATTTGATTGTGCGAAACATGAGGAAATGATTAAACTGTTGGAAAAGTTAAAAATTGATAGATAAGATTTGAGAATTCTAAAGAGCATGTTTTGGCGGCAAGCAGCAGCTGTAAGCATTAATAACCATTTGGAAATATTTCAGAGCATAAAGAGGGTACACCTAACAAGAATGCCCTGGTACTTACTATCTGCCACAGCGAGCCACACTTTAAATTTACAACGGGTATAGAGAGAGTAAGTAATGTCAATAGGAAAAAAGAAGACAGATCTAAACATAGCAATAGAATACAAAGGCATTAAACAGGCATCTGAGTTTAAATATCTGGGAACTACATTTACCGAAGATGGGAAATTGGATAAAGAAATTGACCTTAGATGCAGTAAAGCAAACCAAGTATTGGGACAGCTAGCTCCCCTCCTTCATCTTATTCAAAGCATATTTATTCCAACTCTGTGCTACCAGTGCCAGACATGGTCACTCACAACAAACCATAAAAGAAAATTAGTAACCACGGAAATGAGATGTCTGAGAAGGGCTGTAGGAGTGACCATAAGAGATAAGATCAGGAATGAGATCATAAGAGAACAAGTCGGCACAGAACCAATTCTGGATTACATACAAAGACAGCAAGTGAAATGGTTTTCCCACTTAGAGAGAATGCCTTGTGACACCATACCATACAGGGCATACATGAAAAGAGAAGAAGGACGTAGAGCACGGGGTAGACCAAGAACAAGATGGAAGGATAACATCAGAGAAACTCTACAACAGCACGATGTGCCTATGGTCGAGGCAGCCAGAAGAGCTAGAAACAGAACCTTATATCTCCCTCGACACCCACAGCGGTAAAAGAGGAAGTGAAGAAGAAGAAGAAGATAGAGCGAGTGGAAGGCCTCGGACAAGATGGATTGATGGCATTAAGAACAGTCTTACGAAAATGAACATCAGTCTTAATAGTGCTCTTGACAGAGCTCATCAACGAATGTTACATCTCCCCCAGACACTTCGATGAGGTACAAGGTGGACGAGAAGAAGAAGAAGAAGAAGAAGAAGAAGAAGAAGAAGAAGAAGAAGAAGAAGAAGAAGAAGAAGAAGAAGAAGAAGAAGAAGAAGAAGAAGAAGAAGAAAAAGAAGAAAAAGAAGAAAAAGAAGAAGAAATAAAGAGGGCAGTACGACAAGAATGTGCACTATCACGTGATTTATTTTCACTGTACTGTGAATATATAATAGGAAGATAAATCATAGATTTCCCAGGAATTGTGGTTGGTGGTCATAACATAAACAACCTGCGTTATATCGATGACACCGTCTTTATAGCAACAAGTCAGACAGAACTACACGCATTAATAGATACGGTAGAGGTACAAGTGATACAATCAGCATCTGATTGAACAATAGGAAGATAGAAGTAATGGTGATTTCCAAAGACGTTATTTTAGAACAAGCACATTTGTTTGTTTGTTTTAGTATCCAGAAGCCATGAGTTGTTAACCCTTAGGCTCGGTATTATGGATATCGCAACCTTTCGGCATTGATTCCATTTTAAATACCGTAAATCTGCCCACCCCCGGGAGTGAACCCGGACCACAAGGAGTTCGTCACCCGCTCACCGCGCAATCCGGTTTAGCCAACTACACTAGAGAGACGGGCAAGAAGAACTTTACTTTACTTTTTACTTTTTCCTTCCACGTATGCCGCTAAGCGTTGTGGGGAGATGCAAGTTCCTGTCATAAGCAAGGCGGGCAGCATCTGATGTTCTGAGGCCATGCTTTTGGCAGGTTTCGGAGACCCCGTCAATCCACAGTTTCCTTGGTCTTCCTCTTGCCTTATATCCTGAGCTTCTTTGGTTGAAAATTTGTGATGTTATTTGATCATTTTTCATCCTGGTTAGATGTCCAAACCATTTCATTCTTTGATGTTCTATGTAGTCTAAACATGGTGTAGTTTTGACAGTGTTTCTAATGTCTATATTCTTTATCCTGTCTAGTCTGGTCTTATTCGCTGCTTTTCTTAGACATTTCATTTCACAGACTTCTATTTTTCTTTCATGGGTCTTGTTGATTGTCCATGTCTGGCACTGGTAGCAGAGTGTTGGAATGAAGATGGTGTTTATCAATTGTCTTTTGGTCTTCATGGTTATATCTGGATGTTTAAGCAGAGGTGATAGTTGGTATGTGACAGCATTTGCTTTCTGTATTCTTGTTTCTATCTCTCTGTCCATTCTTCCATCCTCTGTAAATATACTGCCCAAGTATTTGAACTCTTTGGTTTGCTTGATTTTGGCACTTCCAACATTTATATTCAGTGGCCTGTGTGTTCTGCTGATCTTCATAACTTCTGTTTTTTCTGTACTGATTCTCATATTATGTTGTAAACAGCTGTTGTTGAGAGTAGTCAGATGTTCCTGTAGATCATATTCATTTTGATACAGTATGCTTTGATCATCAGCAAAAAGTAATTCGTTTATAGCATACACGTCTGGGTTTGCTTCTACAGTGATCTTATCCATGTATGTTATGAAAAGTAATGGTGACAGTACACATCCTTGCCTGACACCAGTTGTGACTTTGAACCATTCAGAAAGACCACTAGATGTTCTTACTGCACTTTCACTTTTTTCATAGAGGGCTCTGATGTTGTCTAATAATTGACCCTGCACTCCGTAATCGTCAAGAATTCTCCACAGCACATCTCTGTCTACACGGTCGAATGCCTTCTCTTGATCTACAAAGACCACGTTCAGCTCTTTATCGTATTCGAGTGTCTTTTCACAGACTTGTCTTAGTGCAAATATGGCATCAGTGCAACCTCGCCCTTTCCTGAAACCGAATTGTGCTTTACTCAGTAGAGGTTCAACCTTTGCTCTTATCCTACCTTCTAAAATCTTTGCATACATTTTCCCCACATGACTTAGTAAAGATATTCCTCTATAAGTTCCACATTCTCTCTTGTTTCCTTTTTTCTTCCAGATAGGTACTACAACTGATCTTTGCCAATCCACTGGTACCTTTCTCTCTGCCCATGCTCTATTGAAAATTCTCTCCAGCCAGGTGATCATAGTGTCCCCTCCAGCCTGGATGACTTCTGTTGTTATTCCGTCGATACCAGCTGCTTTGTGTCTTTTACTTGTTTTGATAACTTTCTCTACTTCATCCCGCAGGATATGTGGTTCTAGATGATCTGGAGCCCTTGAATGGAATTCTGCTGTTTCATGTACTCCCGACGGATTCAAAAGTTCTTTAAAATATTCCTCCCATCTTTTTTTAATTTCTTTTTGGCTGAATAATGGTTTTCCATTTTTATCGTTTATGACTGATGTTGGATTGAAGCTTTCTTCTCTTAATCGCATCGCTTTCACACTCTTATAAAAGTCTCTTGGTGATTCTGTACATAGCTGTGTTAGGTGTTCACCATACTTTTTCCATGATTCCTCTTTGGATTTCTTTATTGTTCTCTTGGTGTCTCTTCGAGTTAGTCTGTACCTAATTGCAAGAAGAACAAGCACATAAATTTTAGTATCTGGGCACATGAATAACTTCCGATGGAAGATGTAAAAGTGCCCTTTATAAAATGAAGAACATTCTGTTCAACAAATCCATGTCACTGAAGGTTAATTAAAATAAGAATTCGCGCAAGCCAAATAGAGCCAGTTTTAACATGCAACTGTAAAACCTGGACAATTAATAAACAAGCCGAACAGTATCTTGAGGCCTCGGAGATGTGGTTTTACAGAATTGCTTGAACAGCTAAGAAGAGTAACCCAGATGTTTTGAAAGAGGCAGGTGCTCGACCTTGAACAGCTAAGAAGAGTAACCCAGATGTTTTGAAAGAGGCAGGTGCTCGACCTTGAACAGCTAAGAAGAGTAACCCAGATGTTTTGAAAGAGGCAGGTGCTCGACCTTGAACAGCTAAGAAGAGTAACCCAGATGTTTTGAAAGAGGCAGGTGCTCGACCTTGAACAGCTAAGAAGAGTAACCCAGATGTTTTGAAAGAGGCAGGTGCTCGAAGACAACTTATCACAGACATCTGAAAGAGACAGTCATCGTGTTTTTTGTGTGTGCGTGTGTGGTGTGTGTCAGGTTGTAAGAAGAGGGAAAATGGAAAATGTAACCAATGGAAATATTTGTGAAAAGAGAAACAGAGAAAGACAGTGGGAGAAGATTCTTGACAGCCTTTTAACATGGTGGCATGGAGGAGTGTCAACACACGAAATGATTCACGCAGCTGCGGATCGAAGATTGTGGAAAGGCATGATCGCCTACGCCAATCGGCAAGGCACTTGATGATGATAATGATATATGTATGTGTGTGTGTGCGCGAGCGAAACAACAACCAACTTCCGCATGGAGTACCTCCTGACCTTGCAATGCCAGTGGCTCTGCGTGAGGAGGCGATCAAGCCGTTTGCCACGCATCTGAACGGAGTGGGTTCGTCAGATGGACGCGTCGTTAGTTCGCAAATAAAATGTTTATGGAAATCCCCAGTGGAGCGTCGCTAGGCCTAGGTAGGTTCGTGTTTTGTGCGACGCTCTCGGCTAGCGATTCCACGGAGAGATACCGAGTCATGGCAAGTTGATCCTCTGGACTCTTAACTGTTTTTTTTTTTAATTTTTAAATGTTATTTGCGTATCACTGACAGCAGTGTTTCTCAAACCTTTCACCCCCGCGGTCCACCCAAACAGTAAATCGTTGACCACCTTACAGCTAACCAAACAAACAAACAAACCCACCCAAACAGTGTATCACAGACCACCTTACAGCTAACCAAACATACAAACAAACCCACCCAAACAGTGAATCGTTGACCACCTTTCAGCTAACCAAACCTACAAACAAACCCACCCAAACAGTGTATCACAGACCACCTTACAGCTAACCAAACCTACAAACAAACCCACCCAAACAGTGAATCACAGACCACCTTACAGCTAACTAAACAAACAAAAAACAAATTGCCAGTTAAATGAGATATCTGCTGCTGGTTAAGGGTTAGAACTTTTGATAAATGTAGGCGAGCTTTGTTTCTAATAGATAAAGCGCTACAGTAACCTCCATTCGATTTCTCTGTTTGGTTTTAGTTGTTTTTGCATAAATATGAAGTCCCCGGGATGTTAATCCTAGAGACTGGGAGAAAAAAAAAATCCTATCTCGTTACATGATTGAGCAATTTATTCTGACGGCCCTCATACACTTATCCGCGGCCAACGGGTTCAAAAACACTGATTTACAGGACGTTGCAGAACCAGCCACAGCTTTTGTTTGCTGGCTACTTTTACTAGACAATTTTAAGTTCAGTAGATTGAACTAGATGTAAATAGAATAATAAAGAAATTTCTAGATACGTTTGACGTTGTATAAAACATCAAGTATGACATTTGAAACACGCTTGACTCCTCTGTCCCGGCGAGGCTAGCCTAGTTCTGCCTGAAACAGGCCGGCTTCCACCCACCATTGTTCATGGCATATTTACCTTATGCAAATAGACTGTGCTAGCAGCCAACATCATAACCTTATAAGTCGTGACTTGTCAAAAATGTCATCACAGTACAAAGAAATCTATAAATATGGATATGCTTTAAAAAAAATCTTATTTACATATACTGATAGAAAGAGTATTCGCAGAAGCATATCCAAGAAACCGCGCGAGATAGAGGCGGGAGAACAGAAGGCAAATGCTGTCATCTACCAGTTAGCTCCGCTATTTTGACACCCAAATGTCTCCCTTCCAGCAAAACACAAAATGATGATTAGCATGTTTACCACTACTTTATGTTATCAAGAACCAAACATGGACAATGAATAGGGCAATAAAAGATAAAATGAACCAAACATGGACAATGAATAGGGCAATAAAAGATAAAATGAACCAAACTTGGACAATGAATAGGGCAATAAAAGATAAAATGAACCAAACATGGACAATGAATAGGGCAATAAAAGATAAAATGAACCACACTTGGACAATGAATAGGGCAATAAAAGATAAAATGAACCAAACATGGACAATGAATAGGGCAATAAAAGATAAAATGAACCAAACATGGACAATGAATAGGGCAATAAAAGATAAAATGAACCAAACTTGGACAATGAATAGGACAATAAAAGATAAAATGAACAAAACTTGGACAATGAATAGGGCAATAAAAGATAAAATGAACCAAACATGGACAATGAATAGGGCAATAAAAGATAAAATGAACCAAACTTGGACAATGAATAGGGCAATAAAAGATAAAATGAACCAAACATGGACAATGAATAGGGCAATAAAAGATAAAATGAACCAAACATGGACAATGAATAGGGCAATAAAAGATAAAATGAACCAAACATGGACAATGAATAGGGCAATAAAAGATAAAATGAACCAAACTTGGACAATGAATAGGGCAATAAAAGATAAAATGAACCAAACATGGACAATGAATAGGGCAATAAAAGATAAAATGAACCAAACATGGACAATGAATAGGGCAATAAAAGATAAAATGAACCAAACTTGGACAATGAATAGGGCAATAAAAGATAAAATGAACCAAACTTGGACAATGAATAGGGCAATAAAAGATAAAATGAAGCAAACATGGACAATGAATAGGGCAATAAAAGATAAAATGAACCAAACATGGACAATGAATAGGGCAATAAAAGATAAAATAACTACATGTGAAATGCGCTGTCTCCACACAGTCACTAACAACACAAGAAGAGACAGACAGGGTTGCGAATACCAGCATTAGAGAAAGTCGGAAGAAGACCATGTCTGGTTTATAGTGACAGACACAGAATAAAATGGTTCAGTCATCTAGTGAGAATGCCAAACTCTGCATATGATACTTTTTTTTTTTTTTTACAGCAGAACATCCGGGAGGAAGGCGACAGGAAGACTAAGAAAGATATGGATAATTAGTGTAGCAGAAACCTGCAAAAAGATGAACACAACCATCACCCAAGCCACCAGAGAAGCGCAAGACAAATACAGAAAGCCACGACACTGGGCTACAGCCTGGTATCAGTGAGACGACAAAACAATGACACTGGGCTACAGCCTGGTATCAATGAGACCACAAAACCACGACACTGGGCTACAGCCTGGTATCAATGAGACCACAAAACCACGACAACGGGCTACACCCTGGTATCAATGAGACCACAAAACAAGGACACTGGGCTACAGCCTGGTATCAATGAGACCACAAAACCACGACACTGGGCTACACCCTGGTATGAGTGAGACGACAAAACCACGACAATGGGCTACAGCCTGGTATCAATGAGATGACAAAACCACGACAACGGGCTACACCCTGGTATCAATGAGACGACAAAACCACGACACTGGGCTACAGCCTGGTATAAGTGAGACGACAAAACCACGACAATGGGCTACAGCCTGGTATAAGTGAGACGACAAAACCACGACAATGGGCTACAGCCTGGTATCAATGAGACCACAAAACAACGACAATGGGCTACACCCTGGTATCAATGAGACGACAAAACCACGACACTGGGCTACAACCTGGTATAAGCGAGATGACAAAACCACGACACTGGGCTACAACCTGGTATCAATGAGACGACAAAACCACGACACTAGGCTACACCCTGGTATCAATGAGACCACAAAACCACGACACTGTGCTACAACCTGGTATCAGTGAGAGGACAAAACCACGACACTGGGCTACAACCTGGTATCAATGAGACGACAAAACAACGACAATGGGCTACACCCTGGTATCAATGAGACGACAAAACCACGACACTGGGCTACAACCTGGTATCAGTGAGATGACAAAACCACGACACTGGGCTACAACCTAGTATCAATGAGACGACAAAATCACGACAATGGGCTACACCCTGGTATCAATGAGACCACAAAACCACGACACTGGGCTACACCCTGGTATCAATGAGACCACAAAACCACGACACTGGGCTACAACCTGGTATCAATGAGACCGCAAAACCACCACACTGGGCTACAACCTGGTATCAGTGAGGCGACAAAACCACGACACTGGGCTACATCCTGGTATCAGTGAGACGACAAAAGAAGAAAGAAGAAGATTGGGACACCGAGTAATCCGCTGTCCTGAGTAGGTGGCTTAAATCGTTTAGTAGCAGGAAACTCACAGTAGCACCATTGCTTACTCTCTATACGTGTCTCATTCTTCTGCTATCATTTTATCTCAGTTTGTTGCTATAACTACCATTATGGTGGGAGACTGTTAGTGTTGGCACATCTAACGGCTGCCTTATGCGTTTACTTGGCGTCTGTGAGCGTCAAAATGTTGCTGTGATTTATGTGTTTTTCACTAGCTTTGTTATTTTTTATTGATAAAACAATGAAAGACATATGTGATGCGCACTGGCACAGAAAGGGAGAATGTAGGGGGAGGCCCACCTGCAGTTAAGTTGTAGCCTCGACTAACAACTACAACTGCATCTGCCCAAAATCTGCAGTTGTCCGTTTTATAAGAAATGAAAAAAAATAATGTTACTCTAAAACAGTGTTTTTCAAGCCATGAGTTTCAGCCCACAGGGAGGCCGAGAAAAATTTCCTCGTGTGTCGCCACAAAATGTTGCCTCATACATAACGAGGTAGAGTAGATGGTTGTTCTCTTTCACTGATTTGTTTCCCCACTTCATTACCGGCGTGGTGGGTAATGAACAGGCAGACAGATTGGCTGGATCTGCACCACTGGGTGGTGAATTGATACATGACAAAGCAGATGTGGTCAAGGCTCTTTGGGAACAAGCAACGAAATCAGTAGAGACAGAAGATTACTATGACCTGGAGAGAATAAGGCATCTGGGTGTAACCAGAGGGTCTGGCCAGCTCACTGCCCTCAAAGGAAAGGCAAGACGAACATATAACCAGATTGTGACCGGTACCATCAGTATTAGAACTGGCGCTGGCCGCTGAATTTGAGAACAGAGCATGCATGGGAATGCCCCGAGTGCTGTGATAACAATTCTTCTTGACTCAACGCAACTCAACTTTGTAGGACTAACACAGCAAGGACTTCCTGTTTGCGTGAAAAGACTTTCTGAGTCATGTCAATAAAAGAAATAAAACTGAGATATCAAAATGATGTTACTACAGGACTTCGTATATCAGAAAACAACGCTACAACCAGCCATAAATTTACAAGTTTTAACGTCTGAGCAGCAGCAGATATCGTGTATTAGCTGAAAACTGTAATTTTGTCACATGGAGTTTAGGAAATAAAAAATAAACTGCCATCTACATCTGTTTTTGTTTCTGTGTCTGGTTAGCTGTCAGGTGGCCCGCCAAACCATTTTCCCCGTTTTGTTGGGCCACAGGTGTAAACAGGTTGGGAAACACTGCACACAGACGCAAACATTTTAGGGTATACAGCAGTGTCTCCTAACGTGGGAGCCACACCCCACGGGGGGTGGGGGGGGGGGGCTATTTGATTGTTTAAGGAGGGGTAGAGGGTCATTGACTGTTTAGGGGGCGGGAGGGGGTGTTTGATTGTTTAAGGAGGGGGAGGGGTGATTGATTGTTTAGCGGGTGAGGGGGTGTTTGATTGTTTAAGGAGGGGGAGGGGGTGTTTGATTGTTTAAGGAGGGGGAGGGGGTGTTTGATTGTTAAAAAAGGGTAGGGGGGATTCAAAAATGGACTCGTCTAGAGTTTTAAGTTACATAGGGGACACAAGAAAGTTAGAAAGGCTTAGGTGGGGCATGGCGCAAAAAAGGTATAGAGTGTTAAAGTAACAAGTAAGTGAGACGGAAAGAATCGACACTAAAAGAAAACTGATATGATCCGTGACTGTGGTGATCGTAAGAGATGGTGAACCGGCTATAATTAAATGCACCACATTTGATGGCGATGATACCAGGAGCATGAAGCAACATTTGGATTTAAAAAAAATAATATAGTTACCAAATACAGAGATGAAAGATGTAAAGACCATATACAGCAGTGGTCTCCATACAGGAAGAAAAAAAAAGCGGGCGGGGCGCAAGGAGGTTTCAAGGTTGTGCGGGGAGGTGCGGAGGTGCGTCAAGCAATTTAGAAAGTGAGTGCATCTGTACTTGTAACAATCCGTTATACTTACATTTTGTTAAAGTTTAATCATTAATGAAATATTCTTTAAACTATTTATTTAATCAAACAAGGACACATTTGTTTTCATGAACCGTTTGTAAATCTTCTGTTTAAAAAATCTAATTAATATGGTAATATGCGTATTTAATTATAGATTAAGAACACATTCTGATCAAAAAGTGTCTCCATAATTTTTGTTTCTCTTGTTGCGGAATCTATTGTCCTCTTTGTTTTAATTACAGATTGCTATGTTGGAAGGGTCGGCTCTGTGGCTAAGTCGATGCGAACGCTTTGTAATGCTGGGATGCCGGGTTCGATCCCAGCTGCCGGCCATGCGCCTTGCGTTAGTTTCGACAGTAGTATCAAGAAAGCCGACCGTCCAGAAGCAATGGCAAACTACTGGACGTAAATTTGCCTAGAGAAGTAGGTATGTCAAACCAGCGGGACCTTTGCAAGCGCAGCTGTGGTCAGAAAAGGGGAAATATTCTGTAACTATTTTGGTGCTTTATTAATTTCCTACCCCAAACAGGGAAAATCCACAGGTCACGGGACAGTCTAATGTTTCAGGGGGTGGCAGATAGGCTGCATGCCGTCGTGGGACATAGACTGCATGCAGTCGTGGGGCCTAGGCGGCACTCTCTCGTGGGACGTAGGTGGGTTGGGGTTCGGGTCAGTTCTAGATGTTTTGGGGTCGTTTTTAGCACCAGAAAGCGAGGAAACCCATTCATACCACCCTCTAAAATGTTGGACTGTCCTATGACGTAATCTGGGGTAGGATATTAAAAAGCACCTTATTTTTTTAAAAATTAAATGACTAAAATCAACTGTCGTGTGTGGCCCTCGTGACAACAAAATCTGACCAACTGGGCCCTCAGGGGACCCTAAGTTTGACTTGCCTGTTGTAAAGGATAGGTAATTTTCGTTCTAAACTTCGTAAAGTAACCTACTAAATGAAAAAAAAAAGTTAACTAAACACTAAATATACTATGACCAGAAAGCTCAACGGAGGCAACGTCGAAGGCGCGTACAATAAGAATAAACTCACAGGGAGCAAGTACAGCGGGGATCTACAGTCATCAGTAGAAATTATCCTCTTTCGACACACGTTTCGGCCCACGATTCCTAAACGTATTCGGAGGTGGGCCCACCTGAGTTCATGAAGCTCAGGGCTGCTTCCCCGCCGCACAGAATTACCGGATGGTGTTATACTTTCGGCCAGAGACAAGACGACTTGGTGGTTTCGAAGGAGGTACTGTGAGATAAGAAGCCGCCACGGCAGCGTAATTAGAACAGTCCGCATGCCTGGACGACCGAGCGACAAGCTTACTTTGGTTTACCGGACACATCTTGGACTTTTATTAGCAGTTGGCAGAGAGACACTGGCAGACAATTCGTACACGATGGACTTTTCAAAGGGATAAGAAACTCTTTTCCACTAGATACCCGGACCAGCTCACCGAGGCCCGTCCCCTACGTTGTTGCGCTGCGTCCACAACCAGCTAGATGCCCTTTCGGCCACCTCACCAAGTTTTTTGAGTGTTCGTACAAATACAATCGAACGTTTCAACCGATCCTTACAAAGAATAAAACAATAATTAAACAACGTACAAATCCAATATATACTGTATAAGGAGGAAATTAGGAAAGCTAACAGTCTACTTAAAGAAGGGAGGGCTGCAGGTCCAGATGGTATCCCAGCAGAAGTTATTAAGGCCGATATATAAACACAACACAACTAAGAAATTGTCAAACAAATTATTCAGTAAAGTTTGGGATACCACAAAATGCCACTGATACACAACTGATGAATAACAGGCAGGGTTTTGTCTAAATATATCCTGTACTGACCAGACAGTCGCACTATGCACATTAACAGAGCAAAGCACTGCAGTGAATTCACCACTTTACATTGGATTCGGAGGAACGTATGGCAGAACGGTTGGAACGTTGCGCTCTCCCAGCGAGAGACCCGGGTTCAAATTTTTTTTCTGTCGGGGGCAAAATAAAACCCTTACCAGCACAATCGTGGCGACAGCACTAGCCACGCGGCCATAAATCCTCAGGCGCAAAGACCCCCCACTGCCTACACAGCAAAAGTGGTAATAAAGGCAGTTACTAGCAGTTTTAAAAAAAAAAAATTTTGTTATACTGGATACTAAGACTATGAGAAAGCTTTTGAAATCACTGATATGGACTTCTTTGGAACCTGTGCATGTCTTATGGAATACCACAGGACAGTTTTAACTTAATAAAGGCAACAGGCACAGACATGGAATGCCGAGTTCTTTCTTTATGACGGGAAACTAAAAAGTACCTAATTCTTGATCTTTTTTTGGGGGGGGGGGGGGGGGGGGGGTCGTTTATGTGTTCGTTGTTCCCTCTGTTAAACTTTTTTGTTTATTATTTGTTTCGTGCTGAGCTACTCTGTGATATCAGCACAACTCTTTTGTATGTACGTCCTCTTCTATTCGCCTTTTCAAATCAATCATTGTTCGTAGACCCTGTTACAAATAGTCGCAACATGCTTCAGAAACGGATCAATTAAATGTAATCCAAATCCTTCCTTGTCCGCGCCGAACAATGCTTTCTATACAAGTCTCTTTTTCTGTCCATATATGTGTTTCCCATTTATACATGTGTCAATCAATAGATCCACTAATGTATTAATCCCGTGTCAAGGAAGAAACATACCTCAAGTTTGAAAAGTTCGGATAGAGATGTCACCTCCATTGTTTCGGACTGTGTAGTGTACATGGCACAAGTATAATAAGTACTACACAAAGTTTTCACAACTGGTATAGGGCAGGACTCCATCTGTCTCTTCGATGTTCTTCTGTCGCCCCCCTCCCTCCCCCTTTTTTTTCCGAGTCTCTCCTTCTTGTTCCGACACGTCCCACAAAATGATTTTGCCAAAATTATAAGAGACCCCCCCCCCCCATTTCTCTCTCTGTGTGTGTGTGTGTGTGTGTGTGTGTGTGTGTGTGTGTATGTTCTTGTGTTGAATGCTGATTTAACTCTTTGAGTCCCAAGGAACGCATCATACGTTCATAGATTCCTACCTAGAAGCCCAATGAACGCAGGATGCGCCGATTTTACGTCTTTCTTGACTACCCGTTGGGCCTGTGATGCTAAACCCTCTGGGACTCAAAGAGTTAAGAATCAACATCACCGCACCCGGGACACTCCCACAAGCGCTCCGTGCCCATCTTCAGCAGCAAGCGAAGAGTTACAATTCTGATGGCACCAGTAACTGACTGTAAATCCGTTTCGCCTTCCCCTTGAGTGTTAAGCATCGACCAGATCCCCTGGTAGCTCCCCTCTGCGCCATTCTCCTCAAACCGTAATGATCTCCACAGATCTCAGTCTTTGGTGTTCTGGGTCAATTCTATTGATGATATTCCTCCCCGCTACTGTCCTAAGCCACCCATTATAATTTATCTTGGTCTACCTCTGTCTCTTCTACCAGTGATCTTTCCAGTCGTCACGATATTTTGCAGTGCTCCTTTTCTCGTCACATGACCAAAGAACTTTGTCTCCTTCTTATTGATGTATATAATGTTCTACTTTTATTAGCAGTTTCCAGGCAACCAATATAAATATAGTTATCCTTGCTTGTTTGTGGTGGACTATAGTTAAAGTACTAGATTTACACCTAATGGATGAGAATCACACAGGTACATCACACAAAGTTCAGCAATATAACAGAGTTATATGGGGACAGACGGCGGAAAGGAAGTAACCAGTTATCCAATGTGTGTGTGTTGTGTGGGTGGGGGAGGGAGTAGCAGAAGCCTCTTTTTCTTCTTCTTCTTCGTGTTTACTAGCTGTAAACGCCAGCTGAAGGTTCGGGCCTTTCGTCAACTTCTGGACTGTGGGCTTGTTTCAGACCTTGAGAAGGTTCAAACGGCCCTCTTTAGCCATGTGCAGAAATTCTCTTTAAAACTATCTGTTTATACATGTGATATTAATTTAATTGTTATTAGATTTATTTACCATACAGCACAGTATTATTATGCTCTAGGATTAAGCCACTTGAGACCCCTTGCATGTATAAGGCGGGGCACATTAAAAACGTGAGGGGTGTGGAGGAGTTGGGGGGGGGGGCTGACCAGCAAATGATTTTTCTGTCTTGAAACAATGGCTCTTACAGTAACACAAAATATTTTTTCTTTTACTGTTTGTGGGTTTCCATCCGGAAAACACACACACACGTGCACACGCCCCCAGGCACACACACACACACATGTATACATAACAAACACGCACACGCACACACCTAGGCGATTCCTCTTTCTCCCACCCTTCAACTTAATGAGTTGAAAAGCCAACTTGCTGAAGTCTGCTGTACACGTGTGATCGTTTTGCGGTCTACCTCACTTCCGCTGCAAACAGCCACACACAGAGCACCTGATGACCTTTTGGTTTTGTTCTCTTTGTTCGCATTAAAATCCGTGGGATACGAAGACAAGTTTTATGGTTCTGTCCAAAGCGAACATTTTCAGACCACAAGGATGTCCGCTTCCGCACCTCTCCCGAAAATGCCAATCCTAGAAGTCAGACAGAAGCGACACATTTTCTCATAGATCGCAGAACCAGCAATTTAGTTTTTGTCAACCTGTTTTACTATTTCTGCGATGTACGGAGGGAGCAGGGCTGCCAATACTTGGGTTTCTCCCCAAGAATTGCAATTTTTATATGACGCCTTGGGTTCAGATTTTGACATCTGGGTTTTTAAAAAAATTCATTATATAAATGTGATCTATCTGATTATAAGTTATCCTGTCACATGACTGCCAGGTTTGTTTATGTATGTCTTTTCTTTGAAATCTGGTGCTGCTTATCTGTAGTCCTTTCGCTTCGGCGAGGTTTGATAAATCTCCATCCATTATTGTTTGAATTAGCATGTAGGCTTTCCATGCCTGCTACATTTTTATAGGTGCTTTCATCCTCTTTTTGCATTGCAATCTCCCGACAATCAATTTGTCTCGTTTTTGAGCTGTATCTACTATATTCTCAAGGAGATCATAAAAATCTTCTTTCATATCATCTTCTTTATCTTCAGTGGTTGCATGCACATTAATCATCGTGATATTTTCCCATTTTCCTTTTATTCGTAACTTACTGATCCTATCACTAACAGCTTCAAAATGTTTAATACTTTCCCACAATTTTTTCTTGATAACAAATCATGTTCCCTAATTCATGTTTGTTTTGAGTCTTTCCTCCATACACTTTGATCATTCCATTTTCCTCTATGGTACCCTGTCCTGGCCACCTTATTTTTTGAATTGCCGTTATATCCATTCTGTATTTTGATTTAACTTACGGGTCAGTTCTTCAGCTGCTCCAGCTCTAAAAAGGGTGCCTACGTCTTGCAACACCAAAATCAAAATATATAAAACATTGATAAGACCAGTCGTTTTATAGGGCTCTGAAACTTAGAGCACAACTAAAAGAGATAAAGCCTTATTACAGGTTTTCGAAAACAGTTATACGACGAATCTTTGGACCCATCAAAGATGCAAACAACGGTGAATGGAAAGTGAGAAGCAACAACGAAATTCATAATATGTTTAAATCACCACTGGCCCGGCTGTCTAGCGTAGTTGGCTAAACCGGATTGCGCGGTGACCGGGTGACGAGCTCCTTGTGGTCCGGGTTCACTTCCGGGGGTAGGCAGAAAAGCCACATTTCTACCAGATTGACGGTATTTACAATGGAATCAAGGCCGAAAGGTTGCGATATCCATAATACCGAGCCAAAGGGTTAACAACTCGTGGCTTCTGGATACTAAAACTAACAAACATACAAACAAATCACCACTGATCACTGTCATCATGAGAGCTAATAGACTGAAATTGGTGGGGCAAATTGAAAGAATTTCAGATGATAGAGAAGTAAAAACTATATACATCAGGGAGATGAATGGTCGTAGACCATGAGGCAGACCAAGAAAACGATGGAGAGATAATATCCAGACAGACCTGAAAACACTTAGTGTCACCAACTGAAAATAAAAGGTCAACCAGAGAGATGAATGGAGGCGGGTGATATCTGCAGCAATGTACCTCAAGGGCTAGGAATGCAGAAGAAGAAGAAGAAGAAGAAGAAGAATATATCCCTATATAAAAGTTAAGTAAATGTTTCGTTTCATAACCTTACAATTTGTACTTTTTATCAATCTTGGGTTTTTGTTTTTGTGCTCTTCGCTGGTATATTGCTTAGGTTTTTTTTTTAAATCAGCTTAGCTTGGGTTTTGATACAAATCCCATTGGAGGCCCTAGAAGAGAGCTCTTGATACCTAAAGATTTAGGGTCGCATGGCTAGTGCATGACCTTTTATAAAGTAGGTTATGGCTAGTGCCGTCGCAAAGGTCAACACAGTTGATCAAACAACCCCCCTCCCCCTCGACCCCGGAACCTATACGAGAACAATGTGGATCTGAACCGTAGACTTCGGGCCGGCAGATGTTACGTTATCACAGTCGACGTCACTCTACTCTGGGCATTCCCAAGCCTGCTCCGTCCTCCGATGCAGCAGCCATTACAAGGTACTTCTACTAACTGCTCCCATGATACGTTGGTTATAATGTCTCTTATCTCGGCCGCGAAGGCGGCATAGACGTGCTTCACCACGCTTTACTCCTATGTCATGGAATCGTTTAAGTCTCAGAGATTGGTCATTATCCACTAGCTCAGTCCTTACAGCGTTGATAATATCTGCCCTCTTCATGCTTCCTCCCACACGCGTTGGTGCGCTGCTTGTCAGTTAGTCCGCTCGCTTATCGCCCTGACTACTCACCCTGTCACCTCTGTTTCCATTGTATCAGTGCCTATATTTTAATCATATAACGGCTTGTATCGGAAATTCGTCAAAAATATCAACTATGCTCCCTGCAGCCCCAAACACAAAAAAAGTCTTTTCTTCTTTTCCTTCATCTGAGTGACGTAACTGCGCTGTGTCTGTTTACGGCAAAGTTGCGATAGTTGCGTCTTTTTTTTTTTTAATTTGCCGATATATCCAACTTTATTGAGCATTTTTGTTGGTCGTTTTAACTTCCAGGAAAATTAATTACCTGATTATTTAGAGCAACGTGACTAGTGCTGTCGCCACGAACTAGGCAGGTTAGGATTTTATATTTGCTCCAGACAGAAGAAAACAAAAACTCACGACTTTACCGAGGATTCGAATCTGAGTCTCCTGCATGAGAGAGTCCAGCGTTCTTAAACCATTCAGGCAACGACCCCTAACGTTCAGGCAACGACCCCTAACGTTCAGGCAACCGCCCCTTAGGTTCAGACAGCCGTTCTTCCATTCATACAACTGTTTCTTCCGTTCCGGCAACCGCCCCATCCGTTCAGGCAGCTGTTCCTTCCGTTCAGGCAGCCGCCACTTCCATTCAGGCAGCCGTTTCTTCCGTTCAGGCAGCCACCCCTTACTTCAGGCAGCCGCCCCTTCCGTTCAGACAGCCGTTTCTTGGGTTAAGACAGCTGTTCCTTCCATTCAGGCGACCGCTCGTTCTGTTCAGACAGCCGTTACTTCCGTTCAGGCAGCTGTCCCTAACGTTCAGGCAGCCGCCCCTTACTTTCAGGCAGCTGTCCCTCTCGTTCAGGCAGCCTCCCGACCGTTCAGTCAGCCGTTCCTTGGGTTAAGACAGCCGTTCCTTCCATTCAGACAGCCATTCTTTCCATTCAGACAGCCGTTCCTTCCATTCAGACAGCCGTTCCTTCCATTCAGGTGACCGTCCGTTCCGTTTAGACAGTCGTCACTTCCATTCAGGCAACCGCTCCCTCCGTTCAGACAGCCGTTTCGTACGTTCAGACAGCAATTCCTCACTCCACGGCCCAAAAATGATACCTCTCTTCTAGCTGCGAACGGCTCTCAGAAAAAGAGAAGAAAGTGAAAATCAGATAACAGAAGACAAGGTCGCCCTGGTGCATTTGGGGGAACTGGTCGTATTTGTGTTAAGTGTCTGCGTAACCTACTTCCGCTGGCCTCTTTGTGAAAGTTCAACCAGATGTCAGTCAATAGTGCGGGCCAGGAGCGTCGATGAGAAGAAAACACGGGGTCTGGGGAGGGTGAGAGGGGCTCCACGCCCTTAGAAATTATCTAGGAGAGAAGGCGAGGACCCAATAGATCCAAGCCTTGTTTATAGGGCGCAAGTGTATGTGTGTATACAGCTGAACAGGGTTTACAGTATGTGTACCTCTATGATTCTCTTAATCTTCTTCTTCTTCTTCTTCTCTTCCACCTTGTACCTCATCGAAGTGTCGGGGGGAGATGTAATGTTCGTTGATGAGCTCTGTCAAGAGCACTATTAAGACTGATGTTCATTTCTGTAAGGCTGTTCTTAATGCCATCACTCCATCTTTTCCGAGGTCTTCCACTCGCTTTATACCCATTGTAACGTTTTAGTGTGGCTCGCTGTGGCAGATAGTACCAGGGCATTCTTGTTAGGTGTCCAAACCATTTCATTTGTTGTTCTTTGATGATCTGTAAGACTGGCTTTATTCCTAGCATTCGTCTGATTTCATGATTTTGTATTCTGTCTTTCCTTGAAACTCCTGCAGCTCTTCTAAGGCATTTCATCTCTGTTGTCACAATTTTACGTTCATTGGAGGATGTAAGTGTCCACGTTTGGCACTGATAGCATAGTATTGGCCAAAAAATAGTTCTGATAAGATTCACTTTAGTACTCCGAGGTATCTGCTTGTGTGTCAACAGGGGAGATAGTTGACCCATTACTTGATTAGCTTTGGCACATCTGGAACTAATTTCTCTGTCCAGTTTTCCGTCTGAAGTAAAAATTGCTCCCAAATACTTAAATTCCTCTGTTTGTCTCAGGGTGTTGTTTTTTAATTTAATTTCTAAATTGTCTTTATGTCTTCCTATCATCATTGTCTCTGTCTTCGTAGTGTTTATTTTCATATTATATTCCTCCCCTTTGTTACTAATTTGATTTAGGTGGTTCTGTAGGCATTCCATATTTTCTGCTATGAGTACCTGGTCGTCGGCGAAAAGTAATTCTGTTATATCTTCTCCCTGATTAAAGTCTGTTTCGCTACATATGGCGTCCATGTATGTTATGAAAAGAAGCGGCGATAGTACACAGCCCTGACGCACACCAGAGTTCACTATAAAAGTTCTAGACAACCCTGCCTTTGATCTTATGCAGCATTCACTACGCGTGTACAGGCTTTTGCAAATATTAATGGATTCTCTTAATCATGAGATGTTAACCCTACAGATTTAAACGTTAGTTGCGTATCCTTTACCGAACGTTTACAGAACCAACCCCATCAGCCCCTGGCTGTTGTGTGGTTTCACCAGGCAAATTTACGTTCAGTAGTTTGCCATTGCTCTGGACGGTCAGCTCCCTGATACCACTGTCGAAACCAACGCAAGGCGTATGGCTCGCAGCTGGAATCGAACCCGGTACCCCGACATTACAAAGCGTTCGCATCGACTTAGCCACAGAGCCGACCCTACAGACTACAATCCTAAAAGAGGGTGGGGAATCTAAATAATAATAAAAATAATAATAACAACAGTAATATAGTGCTTAAATGGCAATAAAATAGAGAATAATTATTTGACATAATAAATAAACAAATACGTTACAGGAGGATGTCAATACACTGTTGAGGAAAAGGGGGCGTGGAAAAGGGGGGGGGGGGGCAGGCGCTCAGACCACATATATACATATACATACACACACCCACATAAAATGAGAGAATTAGAAAAGCTAGAAAAATACTTTATTATGTTTATTATTATTATTATTATCTGCTCCGGGAAAGGCTAACCCGGTCAACAAATGCCAGCAGAAGTCGGATGTGTCGGCCAAAAGGCTGCAAATATTGTAAATGGGCACGCAGCAATGGCATCTGATGATGAACGCTGAAGACGATTATCTGCTAAACTGAAGTATGAATCGAACAATGTATGCACGGTGTAAGACCAGAAATGCAGAATTTGTAAGACGGGCCTATGTGCCTAATTCTTAACCCTTTAAAAATAAAGTTTGTTCGTTCTTTCGTTTATCGGCGCTTGGACAGCGTATTTTACGTAGTAAGGTGTGAGAGTCTAGCCACTAGCTGCCTTCTCGATCTGTTTCCCCTCGCTCTTCTTTCCCATTCTCTCAGAGGATACTTATCTGTTATCTCTCTCTCTCTCTCTTCCACTCTACATATTACTAAACCTAGGATACACCCAGTTTTTTCCACTAGAAGAAAGGTGCTGGTACTCATCAAAAAGTGTCTATTACAGTAAGCTAAAAGGGAGGGAGGGGGGGGGGGGGCTGGGAAGATATCTACATAAGGTGCCGGTATTGCGTACGCTAGAAAAATAAGCATAAAATGTACCTATAAACAACAAGCTTAGCACACTGAAGATTATGTCTGGAATCATCTTTCTTCTTCTTCTTCTGCCTTTCTATCCCCCAATGGAGCATAGGCCCTCACCCAACTCACGCCAAGTCGTTCTATCCTTCGCCATTGCATGGAGCTCTCCCCATGTCCTCCCCATTTTTCTAACTTCATTCTCCAGCTCTCTTTTCCATGTGTTTTTTGGCCTTCCTTTATTCCTATGCCCATTCCAGGTGCCAATTCTGGAGGTTTTCCTAGTTGAGAGGAGGTAAGTCAACGATCCGGACTCCTTACGGCTTTCTCCACACCGTGTCATACTTCTTCTATTTGAAGAGCCTCCCCTCATCTTGGTTTGCTGGATTTTACTTGCTTCTCTTTTTTGACTTATCCATGGTTGGTTGGTTTTTGTGGCTATGGTTTTTACATGATGAGGTAGCCATCCTCAAGCCCAACCCTACCCTTAGTCGCCTCTTACGACATGCCTGGTAGGGTGCAGTGTCACTATTCTTTGCTTCCCGCGAGGGTCCCGGTGACACACGGGCGGAATCATCTTTCACACCGAAGCAAATGTATGACTAACCTTAGTGTACATTCAATGATTTCTATAAACAGACACCGAGATGAGAAATAGAGGGACTGAGGAAACGAGAACATACAAAAGAAACCCTAGGGCCAACGCTGATGAGAGAAGCCAAGGCGGCTGGACTGGATTCCATCATTATGTCGAAGTGATTGCACAGGGCAGACCGCAACGGAGGAATAGACTTCAAGCCATATGTGTGACATATAACAACACAACCCGACAATGAATGAATGCTGGAGCTTGTGAAGACTGTACTGACCAGGGCTGCCAATAGGATTTTTGAAAAACCCAGCTTCGCTAAACAAAAACCAAAGCAATACATGGACAAAGAACCAAAGGAAAAAAAAACCAGATTGTTAAAATGTACAAAATGTATAGTTACGAAACGATACATTTACCACTTTTATATAAGGATATATTTTTAATTAAAAAAATCCAGATTTCCCTAAAGCGTCAAATAAAAACCCAGATCTGGGGGGAAAACCCCAGCATTGGGAGCCATGTGTAAC
The DNA here is from genome assembly GCA_905116865.2 of Candidula unifasciata. Classification (NCBI taxonomy): domain Eukaryota; kingdom Metazoa; phylum Mollusca; class Gastropoda; order Stylommatophora; family Geomitridae; genus Candidula; species Candidula unifasciata. The sequence goes on from CAJHNH020003090.1 coordinate 238,062, forward strand.
TACTGCCGTTTCTATTTGTTTAACGTTGATTCGCCCAGTATCCATTTTTAGAAGTTGATCTCAATTTTCTACTGTTTCCACTGAGGAATCTGAGGCTGTCCTATTGAACAACTTGGTAAAATATTCTTGCCGTCTGTCAGCATTTCCTCTTTCCACTGTGATTATTTCTCCTGCTGCGTCTCTCAGGTTTCCTTCATTAAAGCTAAAATGTTTCCAACTAAAATTCCTTTGTTATTTTATACAGTGTTCTAGTATCACCTGTCATTGCTGGTTCTTCCGCTCTGGCAGCTTCAAGTTCCAAGATATCCTTTTTTGCCTTTCTTTATTTTTTATGTTTGGTATTATATGCTTGAGTTATGAGTTACGACTTATGAGTAAGATTATCTTCACAGCACTCCGGACACATCCACAGGCGCGCAGATTCCCCTCTCAACATATTCATCAGCGTCGTGTGGTTAATAGTACCAGTCCTATGTTGGTTAACAAGACTTCGTGTGCGTCCAGTGTGCTTCTCATGCTTGGCTGTGCCGATCCCAATTCACGTATTCTTAGAAGTGATGTGGACACGTTGCTTCCAAAATCCTCAGAACGTCCTATCTCTCTAAGGGCAATGACAATGTCTGCGTGATCCATGGGCCGACCATTAATTATATGCTTTCTATGGGTCTATCTTTTCCAATGTGCTTTTGGCAGGGTTTATTTGTTCTCTTTGCATTTTTCTCTCTTCTCTCTTTGACTAAGATTCTTTAGATATCCATTCCTCTCTCACACGTTTCTTCACACCGAGAATTTGCTGGGCTGCATTGCAATACGAACCTCTAGACTGTGTCCATTCTTCTTCAATATTTGCTGTCTCTGGTAGGTGGTTAAACATCTCCAACTGGTTTCTTAGTTCGACGCAAACATCCTCCCTGACTTTTAATGTCCTGAGCTGGGCTGAATCAAATAATGTGCTTAGAGTCTTTTTCTTGCTTCTTCTGTATATTACGACAGAACTTATACAGCTCTTGAAAATATTCTTTTAGCATTAGGTAAGATGAAACTAAGTCTGAAAACAGCTGTTTTGTCATAACATGGGACAATTTCAGATTTATGGGATGCATAACTTGGTGACTCTCACTTATTAATAATCGGCCAGGTGTGAAAAGTGAAAACCATTACCGGGGCCGGATCAATGTCAACAAAACCGCTGGCTAGATTGAGAATATTGATAAAAAACACGCACGCACACACACACATCGGATACATGTTTTATACTGAGACAGGACTGAGTGGGCTATTGTGTTACTGCGCACACGTGCGGGGAATGTTGCAGACAGGCGAAGGAAATCGGTCAGAAACTGCCAGAACTGCACTTGTTATCTTAGGAGTAATGTTGTCTACACCCAGGCCCGTCATGTCCCCTCCGTGCCCAGTTTAATCAGAATTAATCCAGTAACAGAAAGTGTATTAATCAGAAACCAAGCAACAGCTTAGTGTGTGTGTGAGTGTGCGAGTGCGAGAGAAAAAGAGTGTGTGTGTGTGTGCATGTGTGCGCGCGCGTACGAGTAGTCATGATTCTCGAATACGAGGGTTTGATTTCATCGGCGGGGAGGGAAGGGATGCGGGGTTGTCAGAATGATACTCAAAAACGTGCTTCCCCACTCAACCCCTCCCCCTCCCCCTCTCCACTATTTAGACCTGATGATGTCATAAACTATAAAAACCCTTGAAGCCCTATCGTTTTAAGTTACACCAGCAATCTCAGAAAACTAAAATATATACGCCTTTTTAATATATGTTTATGGATAATTGGACCTGTTCACGTTTCCCGGCCCATCTACACACTTTCTCAGTCTGATGTAGGTTAGAGGGGTGTCACGTTGTACTGCTTTCTTCGAAAAGAGTTTCTCGTGTAACCAAGGCTGAGGCTGAGGTTAGGGGAGTTTGGGTTAGGGCCAGTTCTACATGTTCTGGGGTCGTTAAAATCTGTGTCGTCGCGAAGTATAGAACAGGCGACATCGATGCTGATGTAATTGGGGAGGCAAGACAACGCGACACCCCTCTGACGTAGAAAAGTCTGAGAAAGTATGAATGAAAGGACAGGTAGTGAATAGGATATTAAAAATATACTGTCGTTTAATTTGTTTGTATTAAAAGAAATAATAGGAATGTGTTTGCAAATTCACAGAAATTATATTGCATAATTCTCTAACATTAAAACTATCTAAGCTACAATTGAAAACATTTGTTTCTGGATTTTACAAATGCAAAATCAACGATAAGAGCCACCTGTAGTAGAATATGCACTACCGATTTATCAGTCAAAGAGCTAGTTGTAATAGAATCTGCACTACCGATTTCTCAACTGAAGAGCTACTTTTAATAGAATCTGCACTATCGATTTCTCAATCAAAGAGCTACTTGTAATAGAATCTGCACTACCGATTTCTCATTCAAAGAGCTGCTCTTAATACAATCTGCACTACCGATTTTTCAATCAAAGAGCTACTTGTAATAGAATCTGCACTACCGATTTCTCAATCAAAGAGCTACTTGTAATAGAATCTGCACTACCGATTTCTCATTCAAAGAGCTGCTTTCAATACAATCTGCACTACCGATTTCTCAATGGACAGTTGGAAATCTATAGCTCCCAAGAGCAGAGCTTTCAGGACTCGTGTGTCGCCACACATTAACGTGTCGACTGCAATGTAGAGGTGTGTCAAGCGAACGAAAGGGCGTTAAATAAAATAACTGGCATTGAACTTTAAACAGTAACCCTTGGTTTGCTGGCAGAATGAATTAGCGTGTCGTGAAATTATATTTGTCTAAAATGTGGTGTCATCAACATCACCAGTTTACAACGCTCTGCTCCAGATAATGCACGGTGTTAGCACAAATGATTTGATCGATACAATACACGCACTAACGAATCGTATCGGGCGCGACAGAGGGCAACCGAAGTATTATTATATGACATTTCCCTGCGTGGAATCGATTAGAAGAACCGGTATGAATTACATTTCTGTGAGTAAAGAGGAAGTCAAACAAGCACAGATACTAACAGAAAAAGACATAAGTCAGAGGAAGCGAGTGATAACAGAAGTGTTGAAAGTAAAAAAAAAAATATGTTACATGCAATAAATAATGGGCGCCAACACAAACGAACACTGGTGAGGGGGGGGGGGGTGACCTCAAATCTATTACAAAATATCTTGAATTGGGGGTGGGTGGGGGGGGGGGGGGTCAACAACCACCTTACACGTTGACTTAAAGGGGAATGTCCTCAGCTCCCTTATAGCCTGACTAAAGGGGAATGTCCTCAGCTCCCCTACAACCTGACTTAAGGGGAATGTCCTCAGCTCCCCTACAACCTGACTTAAGGGGAATGTCCCCAGTTCCCTTACAACCTGACTTAAGGGGAATGTCCTCAGCTCCCCTACAACCTGACTTAAGGGGAATGTCCCCAGTTCCCCTACAACCTGACTTAAGGGGAATGTCCCCAGCTCCCCTAAAACCTGACTTAAGGGGAATGTCCCCAGTTCCCTTACAACCTGACTTAAGGGGAATGTCCTCAGCTCCCTTACAACCTTTCTTAAGGGGAATGTCCTCGGCTTCCTTACAACCAGACTAAAGAGGAATGTCCTTAGCTCCCTTACAACTTTTCTTAGAAATCTGGGAGTTGGGGTGGCGGTGGGGGCCTCACCCAGCCTGCTTGCAACTTTTCTTTTTATAAAAGGGGGTAGGGGGTGGGTTTACCTCAACCCCCTTTATATTTTTCTCTTTTTTTTTAAAGGGGGGGGGGGGGGAGGCGCTCAAACAATATAAGAGCAATTAAATTCTCGAAAAGAGAGCATCAATAATGGTTGAAGAAGAAGGGGGCATCATAGCCCCATTGCAATTTTCTCAGAGTACCCCTTAATTTTCAGGGTGCCTAAACCGACAGGTTCTCTCACTAATCGTTGCAGGTTCTTTGTTTTAGGACTAATCTCTGCATGCATTTTCTGGTAGGTTTCAATGTGCAATTTTACGTTTAGCAATTTGCCATTGCTTTCCTAACGTTCATACAGTCAAAATCAATATGTCAAGTCGACCACATAAGCGATGAATAGATAGAATATGCAAAACCGTAAATATCAGCTTCATTATCGAGCTCCTGCTACTACCGTCAGGAGTTGAAATTGCGCTGGCTGCTGAATATGTGGACGGAGTGTTTATGAAACCTGGTGTCAGTTCCTAACTGGTCTCAATCAATAGACGAACTGAGAAACACACAGAACACCAAAGGAAAATAACCAGGTATAAGGCTATCGCCAGCAAGACACTTGTTATTTCCCTTTGCAACCTACGTGGAGCCTTGGCAAATTATTTGGTATTTGCAGGCCTGACTGGTCTGCCCCAACCCCCCCCCCCCCTTCCCAACACTAAGCTGTTACCTAAAGGTCTGATACCCAAGCGACTCGAAAAACCACATCCTGGATGTCAATCCAAATCCTACAAAACCAAGATACCCAGTTGTAAAACAAAAAACAAAAAAAAAAAACAAAGAAAAAATAAAACTTGTCTATGCTGAATCTGAGCTCCACCGTGGTGTAGTGGCTAGACGCTCCCCTGTGGATCTGAAGGTCGTGAGTTCGAATCAGTATGGTGCCAGACGAAAAATGATCTTGGCTCTCAGGTCAGCCTAGTCTTAAATGGGTACAAGGTAAAGTCATGGGAAGTCAAGGTGGCTGGCGTGATGCTGACCACATCACCCAAACAGTGCTGACTTGTCTGCAAAATATGTCTAGCACTATATACCCAGTATGTTTTAGGAAGTGGAAAAGGATCCTCTGACTGTAATTACCACTTTTTAGGGTCGAAAAGGGGAGGAGGGAGGGGTCCTTGAGTCTGAGGGGATAGGACTGCATGGCTAGTGCTCTCACAATGTATTCTACTGGTTAGGGGTTTGTGTTTGTGTGTGTGTGTGTGTGTGTGTGTGTGCATGTGCGTGTGTGTGTGTGCGCGCGTGTGTGTGTTCCCACTGAAACCAATTCCCCATGTTACAAAGGATTCTTCTTATTCTTCTTCTTCGCGTTCACCAGCTGTACACTCTGGTGAAAGTTCTGGTTGCTCGTCCACTACTGAACAGCAGTCCTGCTCCAGAACCTGAGTGTTGCGTGTGCATCAGTTTAACGGATCTCATTCTCTTGAATACATACTGTTGGTTCCTTGCCTCTCCGGCAGATGCACTCCGACTTCAAAGGAAGCTCCCCAATTAGTCGACTCTTACGACATGCTTTTGGGGAGGCAGTGGGTCTATTCTTGTTTCCCCCACAATGGGGCCCTGGAACCCACATGGGGCACAAAGGATTCAAACCTGGGTCTCCAGAAGAAGACCAGTGTCTGCAGCATCTGGCCAGCTGGTAACAGATGTGCATGCAAAAATCAAGTTCTGGAACAAGACCAGAGTCCAGAAGAGGACAAACAACCAGGACTTTCCATCATAGTTTACCACCGGTGAACATGAAGAAGAATATGCACAAGGAAGACAATGGTCAAAGCACACAGTGAGCTGTACAAAAGCAAAATCACAAGTAACAAAGCAGATTTTGCAGCCAAATCAGTAAACAAATATATAAGGTCAAAACAGATGTTGATAAAAACTGCAGTAAATTTGTTGTACTTTCTTCACAGGAAACCATAAACCACAACATTTGTTGGCTGTTTGTAAGCAATTTTACACAGAGTAGTTTGTCACTGATCCCTGACTTGTTGGCACTTATACCACTGTTGAAATCACTAAGCGATCAGCTGCAAGATCACCTGCTGGTGAATTTGACCTGGTATGACTGAATTATTAAACTGTCAAAGATGCCGACATTAGGTTACTGTTAACAAATTCAACAACAGTACACACACAAACTTTAATAATAAAGCGGTTGAAATTCCACCCCACCAAATGGTGTGTAGCTTTCTGGAATATTTCCTGCTTTACATTTCAGGTTTGAGCCAAACCTGAAATGTTCAGTTAAAAAAAAAATGTATTTCTGCTCTAACGGGAAGTCAAACACAAAAACATTTATACGGTGGATGAAATGTGATCCAGCCAAATGGTGTGTAGCTTCCTGGAACATTTTATGTGACCCATTTCGAGAGATGGTCCTCCCTGGAAGGCTAAGTAAAAAATTGAAACGGAATTCCTGTTTTGATGGGAATGCAAACACAGGACTAACAGTCCAGCAAGCAAGCAGGCTAGCCACTGTTTTACTGTTGCTTCCTTGGAGATAATTTGGCCAGATGATAGTGGAGTAAAAGATATAGTAATTGCAGGAATGTGGAGCTGGATGATAGTGGAGCTGTGGAACAGTGGAGCTGGAGGATAGTGTGGCTGTTGGACTGTGGAGCTGGAGAATAGTGTGGCTGTTGGACTGTGGAGCTGGAGGATAGTGTGGCTGTCGGACTGTGGAGCTGGAGGATAGTGGAGCTGGTGGAGCTGTGGAACAGTGGAGCTGGAGGATAGTGGGCTGTTGGGCTGTTGAGCTGGAGGATAGTGTGGCTGTTGGACTGTGGAGCTGGAGGATAGTGTGGCTGTTAGACTGTGGAGCTGGAGGAAAGTGTGGCTGTTGGACTGTGGAGCTGCAGAAAAGTGAAGCTGTAGGATGCGGAAGATAATGTACTTGGAGCACAGTAATGGTGGAGATAATATTTCCTTAGATTAGTGGAGCTTAATTATAGTGAAGCTAAGAGCTATGAAGCTGTAGACAGTTGTGCCACTGTCTACCTCTTCCTTGTATGTTTTTACATACATAAAACTGTTTACCCATTATTTCCTGTTTAAAAATTTAACAATTCCTTGAATTTATAGTCTCTCAAAAACCTGGATCCCCCCTCCCCCAATTAAGTTCAACGTATTCTTATGTTACATCCACATTTTCAGAGCCTTTTAATTGCTAAGTTCATTGTCTAAGTTTCTCAGGTTAAAAGTTGCAGTACACGCAAAAATTAGTTCAAATAGTAATGAAACCAAATGCCAGTATAGTATTTCTCAAATATCTTTGTGTCGATGTTGCAAGGATGTATAATTAGATTACTCGTACGTCTAAGAAGAACTCTACAGCCAGATTTGGTTTCATAGCTATTTATAAGACAAATTCAAACCATGGCCTTCTTTGGGATACTAAATACGGCCGTGTTGGAACCTTACATGTCTACACACGGATGTTCTATTTCAGTATTTCTATTACTCCATTCAACTGCATTGCACTATATGATTTCATTGCAATCATCCGTCTCACAGAGTTTGTATAAGTACATTCACAATACTTGCTTGCATTTTAAAAAGATGTCACAGTTATATTTTATATGACAAATTAACTTACCCCACGATACGAATGTAAACCTATCTTCTCCTGAACTCTCAGAAACAAGAAACAAACCTCAGAACCTCCTCGGTCGATGAATATTTCAGTGATCGGAACAAGACACAAGAGTGTATGTTCATATCGAGTAATCATTTCAAAAAAACAACGCCGCTACAATACATTGAATGTTCAACATTATTATTAGATACTGTATATCAAAAGCGATTTTAAAATACATTGAAAATCACTTTTTAAGAATTATTACTTTAATCTCGTGTGTTTTTGTTGAAAGTAAAAAGTCATATAGAAATTATTGATACCTCCCCAGTAAACATGCAAGATGGCTCCTAAAGGCAAAAGTCGCAATGAAGATCTTGTGCAAGAAGATATTCTTCAAGCTGTAGTAATTGCTGATAGTTTCAACGTCCGTTTCGGACCAATCACATACAAGAAGCCAAGGGTAAATGTCAGTGCTGAGCAGCTATTGTGCGTTAATTTAAGCTATTTATGTTTAAACTAATATTTGAAATATTTCCCTCATGATCATGATGCAATAATGATGATGATAGTGAGTGGAGGGGTACACCGTCGTAAACAGCCAAACCGTGCGAAGTTTTTCACTTGCTAATTTATCAAGTTCTGTTGTCGATATATATTGCAGAGTAAACAGTTCTTGTGTTTATTTAAGAAGATTATTAAATGTTTTGGCTCTACTTTCAATAATACTGGACGCGGGCTGGACGGCTTAGTTCAATTTAGTGGGAGTTCTCTCCCTTGGCCGCACTGCAAACAGTGAGCGGAAAAGTCCACGAAACAAATGATATAATTAGCTATCATCATAAGGTTGCGTGTAGGGTTGCGTACAGTTGCGTGTAGGGTTGCATAGTCATCATACGGTTGCGTGGTCATCATACAGTTGCGTGAAGGGTTACCTATCATCATACGGTTGCATGTAGGGTTGCGTAGGGTGTCTATCATCATACGGTTGCGTGTTGGGTTGCGTAGGGTTTGGGTTAGGGGTAGGTTTAGGGGTAGGGGTAGGGTTAGATGTGAAAATTGATGCTTGGCAAGGCTACAGCAACATCGCAAACTTAAGGCATGGCATCTATCTGCACGAGGTAGTAGTCCACCAGACCAACTTCGTCGACGTCATGCACCGTCACATACACACACAAACAATTGAATGCCTGTGGATGCTAGTCAAGCAGACAATTCACCACAGATTGGGCACCAGCTGCGCGCTATTGCCGTCACATTTGGCAGAATTTCAGTGGCGCTACTCCCACAAGCATCAGATTGTCGGCCAGTTTTTGGAGCTCCTACATCAAAATTTTCACATCTAACCCTAACCCCCTAACCCTACAACTAACCCTACCCCTAAACCTACCCCTAACCCTAACACTAACCCTAAGCATACACAACCCTACACGCAACAGTAGGATGATAGGTACATATGTCATTTGTTTCGTGAACTTTTCCGCTCACTGTTTGCAGTGCAGCCAAGGGAGAGAACTCCCACTAAACTGAACTAAGCCGTCCAGCCCGTGTCCGGTATTGAAAGTAGAGCCAATGTTTTAGTGGCAGCTTACAATGTTGCCTGCCACTCTAGTCTGAGTCACTCGGCACTGCACGGTAGACACTGATTTAATCAAGTAACAGAAAGTATTGTGATCGGCACTCATAGAAAGAAGTAGAAAGATAGAACACACTAGACAACATAAAACCGAAAGCTATAGTCACCGTGCCGGGAATCGAACCTGTCACCTCCAGACGGCATCTGCGCCTCGCCATGAATACAAGTGCACTAAGATACATGGTCAACTAGGCACCCCCCAAAAAACTGCCGCTTCCGTTTAACCCAGTGTTTCCCAAACTGTGCGCTGCGCGGTGCCCCGGGAACCCGCGACATCTTCACAGGGGCGCTGCGAAATATTCGAAGATGCACAGGTTTTTTTTTTAAATCTCTTACATACGAATTAGACAGTTTCGAAAATAAATGCCTTAGAAGAATACTAAATTTCAAGTGGTCAGATTTCTGAACCAATACACAAATAAGGCAAGAATCCAGGCAAGAGTATGTGTCTAATTTTATACGAAAACGCCACTGGAACTATGTCGGCCACGCCCTTAGAATGGATAAATCAAGACTTCCTTACCAAGCCCTCATTTGGACACCACGGGAAAAGATCTCGTGGAAGACCAAGGGAAACCCTACGTAGAACTATCATCAATGAAGGCTCGCTCATGGGCCACTCAAACATCCAAGACCTACAACAGATTGCAACGAACCGCCATGCATGGAGAGTCATGACCTCTGCCCTATGTGCGGCACTCGACACAAGAGGAAAGACTAACTAACTAATGCGAATAGTCATACTTTTACAAAGGTTAGGGCGCCGTGGAAACATTTCAATTGAAAAAAGGTGCAGCAACAAAGAAAAGTTTGGGAAACACTGGTTTAACCCAGTAACTGGATGGCAGAGAAAATGTAAAAAAGGCTATCCTCTGAATAACGGCCACATATTATGGCGGCCTAAAACACACTCTGACAGGGCCTCAGTCACATGTAAATTGTGGACTTCCATCACGACAAAACTAAAATTACTGTCCTTTGACAATTTCGAGAAACGGAACAATACACACGATAATAGCGACATGGCGGAGAGACCACACATGACAAAGGTTAGCGATAGTGTTCTTCAGATTAAACTCACCGCCGAGCGTATCCCCCACGCCGCTACGCGCTGTGCGGATGGGGGGGCTAAACTAGAGGGCTGGGACTCACGGGGAGCAGCTACCTCATCTCCTGCAACTTCCTCCAATTTATTTGCTCGTAAGTCTCAGCCATCTAGTATAGCCCCATATCCGCATCTCGCATAGCAAAGCGGAAGACACTCTCGGCGGTGAAAACTGGGTTTCTAATGTGGCACCGATCATATTTAGCTGAGTTTCAATGGTGCCACAAAGAGCAGATTTTCGTGCACTGTTTGCAACTTCTGTGGCACTATTTTCAGATATAAAGGCCTCAATTATCGCTAAATTTTCATCATATGTGGCCGTTATTCAGAGGATAGCCGCAAATTATACTAGACAACCTTGTGTTATATCTCAGAAAGTTGCCTTTATGTTAATTGATAAATAGACAGACCTAGAGAGGAAATATTATATAGAGACATGTTTAAATTAAACAAAAATTGATATTGAAAGAAGAAGAAGAATAGTTAATATAATACACTTGTTCTTTACTTTTCATCTTCATCCATCAAACAACTGAGCCTAAAAGTGCTTAGGGAAACCACACAATGGCCAATAAAAAAGATGGGTTGGTTTGAAATGTCTTTTTTTTTAAAAAGACGTGCAGCTAATTTTGTTCTTTCATCCATGACGTCAGTTTTGTTACTAATATAATTTATCCCACCTCTTCTCAGACCTTGCTGCCGTTGGTCAATATTCCACTCATTGAATATACATTTGAGGCTTTAGCTGCATCTGGTGTACAGGAGGTATTTGTGTTTTGCTGCCATCTTGGGGATCAAGTGAGGGAACATATCAAGTGAGTGAAATCATCTGTCATCATCATCATGTGCCTTTGGGTAGCTTAAGGCAGATTCAGCTGTTGGCCCGCGGAGCTAGATTTGGCCCATGGAGGCTTAGCAAATTTCCCCTCAGATCATTGCCACTTGCATTGTATTAATGATCTTTGTATGTTTGATCCCAAGCCTATGGCCCGTGATGATCATTGTTTTCAAAATTTTGTCCCTTGAGTAAACATAGTTGAATATGAATAGCCCTGGCTTCAAGTATTCATATATCTCCATAGATTTCATTCCTTGATGTTCTGGATCAGTTCAGTTGTTGATATTTCTCAATGCCTCATCTTATAGACTGCTCCGTGCAGAGTGGCAAACATAGCTTCAGAGGTCTTTGAGTTAGCATCCTAGAGATCTTTTCTCCAGGCGTTCAGGTGTGTGTGTCAGAAAACAAACAAACAAGCAGACAGATCAGGTTAGAGCCACACCTCTTGGCAGTAAATTGGTGGATATATTAGAAATATGTCAAAGCCCTTTGAAAGCAGGTAAACAGTGCAGGAGCATGAGTAGATCTTTATGGTGGCGCCTGTCATGGCCCCTCTGGCTTTTTTTATTTCTGGATTCTTGCACTTATGTTTTTCTACATACACTATGCACCTTCTATGAATGGGGGTAGTTCTAGAAAGCCTTGCAAATCACAATGCCAATCATCAACCAGTTGAGGATGTGGCAAATCTTCCCCGGCCTCGTCAGATGATGATGATTATCATTCTGCATGAAAAGCAGTAATGATATCATCGTCATGTGCAGGCAGAAACACAGTCTCTTCAAAATCTAAAGGCTGTGAATTAGTACTTTCACTGGAACTATCAGCATTGGAAATTGTCGCACTGGTGTTTGCTACAGAATGTGTAACTGCTTGTTGAGTCTTAGTTAGGCTAGACTTTGAAGCGACATGCCATTGTTTCACTATCAGTGATGTTTTTCATGGCACTTCAATAGATTTATCAAATCCAGAGTCATCTGTCTGTTCAGTAATATCTTCACCTTCACTTTCCAAAGCAAAATCAAATGAAGAAAATCAGTGCAGCAACAGAAAAATGACAAAAAGGACCACCACAATCTATTCAAGAATTTGACACCATGACGCAAATTTTGTCAGTGTGTCACCAACATGGAGCTAACAATGATAATTCATCAAATATTTACTGTAAGCACTACGAAGTTGTTTCCCTTAAATTAATATAGAGAAATAGATGGGCTAAAGGCTTCAACCAAATTCATCGCCAAAATTACGATTTTAACTTGACAGTGAGCGGCCAAAGCTACGATCACAGGGAGTGTGACCTTGGCGGCAAGAAGTAAACGTCGCCTCATCGCATAACGTGCAGCAATGGTATTCAGTGGGTTAAGGGCTCAAAATGGGGACAGAGCGCTTATAAGAATGGAGACAGTTCTCTTATTTCAGTTCTCAATTTGTTAAGCATCATTTATCTTAATCTCTGCTCATGAAAATGAGAAGACTGGAGATAAGTTGTGATAATGGTTTTTTGATAGTTTTACAGAAGAATCCTTAGTATTCCTTGAACAGCTAAGAAGAGTAACCCAGATGTTTTGAAAGGGGCTAGTGCTCAAAGAGAACTTATCACAAACATCAGAGGGCAACAGTCAACCAAAAAGGTCATGTGATGAAAAGAGAGAAAATGAAACGTGTTGTGACCACTGGAAAGATTTGTCGAAAGAGAGAGAGAGAGAGAGAGAGAGGAAGACAGTGTGAGAACATTCTTGACAGTCTTGTGTCATGGCATGGAGGGGTAACACACAAACTGATACACACAGTTGCGGATCGCAGATTGTGGAGAGGCATGATTACCCACACCAGTCGGCAAGGCACTTGATGCTGTTGATGATTAGTGATAATGGGAAAGTTTGACAGAAGGTAGGCAGAGGAAGACCAAGCGAAATTTTGATTGATAGCTTGCAGTCAAGGCAGGAATCTATATTTAAAATTCATTAACAGAATCTGAGACAGGAGGATGGGGATAGATATAAGCAACACTGCAGTGATGCTGGTTTCTGCATCAGTCTCCCATCAGTCCTGATGGAATGTTAGTATGGACAGATATATTGATAACACCACAGTGATCTGTAAATGTAGTTTATTGTTGTACAACTGAGGTGTCGTCCAGTCATTGTCTGGTGTTCTCACCCGTTGTGTTTAGTCTCCCTCACGAACTGGCACACAATTGAATAATAACATTCAGTTACCTTTCGGTCCATACATTTCACATGTGCTGAAACATTGCAGCAACAGGTGTCGTCCAGTTGTTGTCTAGTGTTCTCACCCATTGTGTTCAGTCTCCCTCACGAACTGTCACAACGGGCACTTAATTGAATAATAACATTCAGTTACCTTTCGGTCCATACATTTCACATGCACTGAGAAAGTGTAGCAACAGGTGTCGTCCAGTTGTTGTCTAGTGTTCTCATCCGTTGTGTTCAGTCTCCCTCACGAACACTGTCACAGCTGGCACACAATTAAATAATTACATTCAGTTACCTTTCGGTCTATACATTTCACATGCGCTGAGACAGTGCACCAGAAACTAGGTGCCACGAAGATTCACAATCATTCGACGATACAAATCAGTCATTCCTCTTCTGCCATTGCCATGCATTCTTTCTGTCCTCGTTCTGTTCTTTAACAATCACAGCTTCGTCAGTCAGTTGATGCATGCTCTCTTCGTCTCGTTCAGTCAAACACAAACTAAACTATCTTCATTCTCACCTTTAAACCTTTGTCCCCAAGGTACGGGTGGTATCATTTCAACAGTTCAGTTAAACACGGAATTAGCGAGTATTCTCCCCGGGGATTCTATGCACTTGACTTGCCCTTGACCCTTGCATCATATTGGGAACCCTTTAGGGAATCCCATCGTTACAAGCACCATATAGCCTGTAAGAAGTTACCTCTGCTTCTTCTGCTACTATGCATCATTTATGAGATTCTGTTTATGGTCTTTTCAGATTTATTGTTCATGTCTCTTGTCATGTGCTTAATCTACTATTGGCAATAAACTAGGATGTCAGCTTAAGGTCACTTAGCTTTCGCCAAAGCTTAGTTGTTCAGTAACAGGCAGGTTTGTAAGGCAACTAATAGGGGTTTTTCCTGCAAAGTCACAGTGCATCTGCCTGGGAAGTGAGGAACCAACAGTCTGCATACAAATAAGCCAGATCTGTGAAATGGATGTGCTCACAAAACTCAAATTCCAGAACAACACCAGTGTCCATAATTGGATGATTAACCATAATATTTTCCCCAAAGTATACAGCTGTTAAGTTAAGCACAAAGAAGAAGAAGAAATTATCAAGTCTACTGGTGTGCACATGTTTGCAGTCTTTCCAGGAGAGTACATCTTGTCAGACATGTTCTGTCTTAGTTGACTGCTGCTGCAGTTCTGGTAGTCGCACATGCTGCTGCTTTACTTAAAGAGTTGGGGGACCAGGATTAACTGTCAAATGCAGTGACTTCCCAGGTGTCAGGATCGGTGGCAAACACCTTTAGCAAGATCTTGAGATTTTTCTTGATGTGTCAGAGAATAAACTATATTGATGACCCTCTATAGGGCAGGGGTACCATTGTAGGGGGAATAAAAGAATCAACCCACCACCCCCTTAGAAGTATGTTGTAAGAGTAATTATGGGTGTTTCCTGTGAACTTGGAACATACAGATAAGCCAGATCTGTGAAACAGATGTGCACACAACACTCAAGTTTGGGAACAAGACAAATGTCCAGAAGTGGATGAACAGCCAGAACCTTCCACCAGAGTTTACCGCCGGTGAACACGAAGAAGAAGAAAACTGTCGAAGAATCACATTTATTGTTCTAATTTACTTGCAGAAAATCCAAATGGATGCAAGGTGGGTCGCCCATGACTGTAACAACCCTTATGTCAGACTCCTGTCTGTCAATGGGAGATGCACTTCGGGAGATTGATGCTAAGTCGCTCATCCGGAACGATTTCATCCTGATCACAGGAGACCTGGTGTCCAACATGGACATCAGTCAGGTTGTCAAGGAGCATAAGTAAGCCGTACTGTGTTGGGAACTAACAATTGCTTTCAGTTTTTATGTTGTCTAGTGTGTCCGTTTATAAGCACATTCCAATGAGTCAGAGGGTGAAGAAAAGATGCTAGTGTTTGGTAGGTCAAGCCGTGCTGTGTTGGAAACTAACAATTGCTCTCAGTTTTTATGTTGTCTAGTGTGTCCGTCTATAAGCACATTCCAGTGAGTCGAAGGGGTGAAGAAAAGATGCTGGTGTTTGTTAGGTCAAGCTAGGCTGTGTTAGGAAGTAATAGTTGCTGTGAGTTTTTATGATGTGTAGTGTTTCCTTCTATAAGCACATTCCTGTGAGTCAGGGGGTGAAGAAAAGATGCTGGTGTTTGGTAGGATATAATTGAGAAAACTTAGAACAAAATAGCTAGAACGATTATTTCTACAGTGGAACCCACAGGAGCATAGAAACAGAGACAGACATTTAAAAAAAACCAAAAAAAATTTTAAAAAAGAGGACATCCATATGTTGCTGTCACATCAGACACTCCTTATTATTAGTCCTTTTAGTTGGTTAGTTGGGTTATCATCATTGCATTCCGGACATGTGCATGGGTGCTCAGATCCTCCCCTCAGTATGAACCCTAGCGTCTGATGGCGAATAGTACCAGTTCTATGATGATTAACAAGACCTCTAATATGCCTGGTGGGAATCTCGTTTTTTTTGCTATGCCGATCTTAACAAGTCTGTCTTTCTAGCGAGTGATGTGGATTCACTGCCCACAAACTCTCCACCCTTTCCCATTTCCAGGAGGCATTAATAACATCATCATGATCTGTAGGTTGACCAACAGTAGTGATAGGGGATCTAGCCATTTGCCCTTGGCTGTTTAGTTCTTCTGCACTTCCATACCTCTTGAATTGGGAAACATGACACCGAAGCTTTCCTTTTCTTATGGGGGCACTACAATAGCACACTTTATACAACCTCAAACATAACAGGTTTTTTTTTCCGCAATGTAAAATGCTACATTGTAAAACATAGAAACGTTATGCAGTGTATGTTCTAAAATAAAATACATTTCCCGAATTGTTTATTATCTCCTTCCAGGGCTCGGACACACGGAAAAGACAAGTCATCGGTCATGACCTTAGTTTACAAAGTAGCACTTCCAGGTCATAGGACACGCAGCAAAGAAGACGACATGTTCCTTGTTGAAGAGGGCGGAACTGGCCGTCTCCTGTATTTTCAAAAATCACATGACAGCAGGAAGATTAAAATACCCATGGTATGTCCTGTTCATAACTAACAGAAAATGTTGTTTTTGTTATTATCAAGGAAATATGTGAATTCCCAAGAATATCAGTTATTTGTTATAAGGAAGAGAATCTGTTGATTTCCAGGGATATTGGATATTTTTTGTTATGCAGGAAATCAATTGATTTTCTTGAAAATCTGTTATTGGGATTAACTGTATAAGTTATTTAGTATTGTGAATTATATCTGTTGATTACTGAGGATGTTAGCTACTTGTTATTTTAAGGATATCCATTGATTCCGCAGGATATTATGCTGGAGCATGATGATATAATCAGCCACAATGACCTGATGGATTGCCATATATCCGTGTGCTCGCCCGTCGTCCCCACTCTGTTTACTGACAACTTCGACTACCAGACCAGAGATGATTTTGTGAAAGGGATTTTAGTCAATGAAGAAGTAAGTACTTCTGATTTCTTAGGGGGTGATTCAGTTTAGACAGTGGAGAATACAAAGTAAAGTGATTTAGTTGAAGTATTTAAAACTTGACTTTTTTGGTCCAGGTTTTCACAGAAAATACATAAGACAGGAAACAAGGGTTCCGCACAAGTTTCCATACGTAGGAGATATAAACCTCATTACAAGCATAACTCCAACTGTGCTTATAAACTGATATGCATGCAGAACTCAAGTTCTGGAACAAGATTAAAGTCCAGAAGTGGATGAACAATCAAAACAACAGATGGGTAAAGTGGTCAGTATTGTGGCAGCCTTTACTTGATTGAACATTTCCTGAAACAAGTTTTGAGCAGGGAGCCCAAGAACATTTTTAGAAATCCTGTCTCAAGAGGAATAGGAACACATGATCACGAGCCAATAGGAACACATGATCACAAGCCAATAGGAACACATGTTCACAAGCCAATAGGAACACATGTTCACAAGCCAATAGGAACACATGTTCACAAGCCAATAGGAACACATGATCACAAGCCAATAGGAACACATGTTCACAAGCCAATAGGAACACATGATCACAAGCCAATAGGAACACATGATCACGAGCCAATAGGAACACATGTTCACAAGCCAATAGGAACACATGATCACAAGCCAATAGGAACACATGTTCACAAGCCAATAGGAACACATGATCACAAGCCAATAGGAACACATGATCACAAGCCAATAGTAACACATGATCACAAGCCAATAGGAACACAAGTTCACAAGCCAATAGGAACACATGTTCACAAGCCAATAGGAACACATGATCACAAGCCAATAGGAACACATGTTCACAAGCCAATAGGAACACATGTTCACAAGCCAATGGGAACACATGATCATGAGCCAATAGGAACACATGTTCACACACCAATAGAAACACATGATCACGTGCCAATAGGAACACATGTTCACAAGCCAATAGGAACACATGATCACAAGGCAATAGGAACACATGATCACGAGCCCATAGGAACACATGATCACGTGCCAATAAAAACACATGATTACGTGCCAATAAAAACACATAATCACATGCCAATAGGAACACATGATCACGTGCCAATAGGAACACATAATCACGTGCCAATAGAAACACATGATCACTTGCCAATAGGAACACATGACCACAAGCCAATAGATTTTAAAAACTAAATAGAACACACAAATTCAATCTGTGTAAGCATAACTATTGTATACAATGTAAAAATACATAACATGTACTCGACTGAACAAACAAATCACTGGGCCAATTGGAGCTCATGATCACTGGGCCAATTGGAGCTCATGATCACTAGGCCAATGGGAACTTATGATCACTGGGCTAATTGAAACTCATGATCACTGTGCCAATTGGAACTCATGTTCACAGGGCCAATGGGAACTCATCATAATCACTGGGCCAATGGGAACTCATGATCACTGGGCCAATGGGAACTCATGATCACTGGGCCAATAGGAGCTCATGATCACTGGGCCAATTGGAGCTCATGATCACTGGGCCAATGGGAACTCATGATCACTGGGCTAATTGGAGCTCATCATAATCACTGGGCCAATGGGAACTCATGATCACTGGGCCAATTGGAGCTCATGATCACTGGGCCAATGGGAACTCATCATAATCACTGGGCCAATGGGAACTCATCATAATCACTGGGCCAGTGGGAACTCATGATCACTGGGCCAATTGGAGCTCATGATCACTGGGCCAATGGGAACTCATCATAATCACTGGGCCAGTGGGAACTCGTGGTCACCGAGCCAATGAAAGCTCATGATCATTAGGCCAGTGAGAACTCATCATTGATCTAATGGAAACTCATGGTCACTGGGCAGATGGGACTCACGATCGTTGGGCTAATGGGAGCTCATGATCACTGAGCAGATGGGAACTCATAATCACTGGACCAACAGGAACTCATGATGACATGGCCATTGGGAACTCATGATTAAATGCGTTTCAAATGAAAGCTTATTTTATAAAAAATATTTTGTGGGTGTTTTAATTCTAATTGACCTCACTAATTTTTGTGTTCTCATTTCCTACTTTTGTGAATTTGTTATTTAATGTTTTTATCCGTCTAGATTATGGGTAACAAAATTCATTTGAGCATCATCCGTGACAAATATGCAGCACGAGTTTCAAACATGCACACATATGATGCGATCAGGTGAGTGGATTTAAAAGTCTGCCAAGTCTTTTCTTGATTGTGTAATGATATCCAGCTCTCTTTTACGCTGCTTTTCTGTGCTAATTTCTGGAATATTCCCTCTCTTTCTCTTTTACATACACACACAAAATACTGCTACTACTGAGCAAAGTATCAGAAACACGGTTAAATAATCCCCATTTGGGGAAGGGGAATGGGTTAAATAATCCCATTGCATGGCAGAAAGGGTAACTAACCAGGAGTTCACAGAAACCAGATGTGTTGGACCAAAAGGCACAGGTATTGTTGCCTAGATGTAAACCGCAAACAGTGTACCAACTACCATTTTAGAATGAACAAAGAAGAAGTAGAAGAAGAAATAATCAGTTAAAAGTGCACATTTCTTTATAGGCTTTTAATTAAATCCTGCTGACAGCCAACTACCCTAAATCTGAGGAAGAAAATACCTACCTAGATCTCATCCGTCAGCCAGAATTGTGTGTGGCCATTAAAATTCACCTTCTCCTCGACTTATAAATTATACCACTTATGACAGCCCACACTTAAAACCACATATACTAAATTTGTTTTAAAAAAAGTAGTAAATAAACAAAGATAACTTCATTGGTAGGGTCAAAAAGTTTGTTCACTGGAGTACATTTTATGTATTTTTACATTGTATACAATAGTTATGCTTACACAGATTGAATTTTTGTGTTTTATATAATTTTTAATATCTGTTTAAGTGATAAAAATGAAAAGCGTTGAAAATATAAATTAAGTTTAACCCAATTTGACTTACGTGTGTTAATTAGAATGGAACCTGGTCATAAGTTGAGGAAACCCTGTAATTGGATATCTCGTTCCTGTAAGTCAGAGCTTCGTCTGCAGTAATAAAGTTATCGTCCTTTTAGGAGTATTTAAAAAACAATTGAATGCCCTTTCTGTATTTCTTTGTTCGTTCTTTCTATACAGCAAAGATGTCATTACTCGGTGGACCTACCCTCTGGTTCCTGATTTGTTTGGCTCCAACCAGAGTGAGAGAATCAAGTATGGCAGACATAATGTGTACTGCAGTGAGGATGTGACTTTGTCCAGGTATTTCAGAGTTATGTGACTGTCCATTAATACATCTACAGGCACACTTCACTTATTGATACCTCACTTACCTCTTCCTGTACTGAATTTGTCAAGAAATAACTCAGTGACTTAAAGAACGAATGAAACTTTTTTTTTCAAGGATGACTAATTGGGCACATGGGCCCGTCTTACATTTAGCCCTTCCAGGCGCTTGTCTTTCCTCTTTCCCACACCAGTTGTATTTTTATCTCCAAAGCATTTTATGAAGCCCAAGCTTCTACAGTTTCTTTATTAAAGCAGTTCACTTTGTGGATTCTGTGACTCCATTTTGGGGGGAAAACAATTAGTAGGTTCAATGTTCTTTAAGGTACGTTTGTCAAAGGCAAATGACTAAGGATTTGCTGATATAGGATGTGTTAAGCTGAAAGCCGCAAATATCACAGCTTAGCTTTAAACGACAACCCACAATGCTAACCTCCCTTTTATCCACAGATTCAGTCTGCCTCACATGAGAAGCACATTTTATTTCTAGAGATTTGAAATTTCCCACCCATTTGAGCAGAACCACCCAATCCGTCTGACTGTTTATTTCCCAACACTCCTGCATATTGCGCACACTACTGGTTATTGTAATTGGAGAAGGGAAAGAGAGGTCTGTAACACAGTCCCTATGCAAATGATGCTTCATTTCCTATTTAGAAGGAAATTCTCTAGTTTCACCTCACCCCAGTAGACACAAACCTTTTCAAGACTCATGACCTGAGTGTCAATGCAAGGAGCTTCATTTATAGCAGCCTTTTCAAGATTCATGACCTGAGTGTCAGTGCAAGGAGCTTCATTTATAGCAGCTTTTTCAAGACTCATGACCTGAGTGTCAGTGCAAGGGGCTTCATTTATAGCAGCCTTTTCAAGACTCATGACCTGAGTGTCAGTGCAAGGAGCTTCATTTATAGCAGCCTTTTCAAGACTCATGACCTGAGTGTCAGTGCAAGGGGCTTCATTTATAGCAGCCTTTTCAAGATCTTTCCAACCAGCCAAGACAGTAAATAGGCGATGCTTGGTGCAGCAACGTCTAGTGTATGATACTACAACGTCTAGTGTATGATACTACAACGTCTAGTGTATGATACTACAACGTCTAGTGTATGATACTACAACGTCTAGTGTATGATACTACAATGTCTAGTGTATGATACTACAACGTCTAGTGTATGATACTACAACATCTAGTGTATGATACTACATCTAGTGTATGATACTACAACATCTAGTGTATGATACTACAATGTCTAGTGTATGATACTACAACATCTAGTGTATGATACTACAACGTCTAGTGTATGATACTACAACGCTAGTGTATGATACTACAACGTCTAGTGTATGATACTACAACATCTAGTGTATGATACTACAACATCTAGTGTATGATACTACAACGTCTAGTGTATGATACAAAACGTCTATTAATGACAAGCTGGACGTGGTCAACGTCCTTTAGAGGCAAGTGAATAATGCAGACGCACAAATGGATCATTATGGTCCTGGAGAGAATGGTATTGCTAGGAGTGCACTATGGATCTGGTTGACACTCTACACTCAGAGGAAAGGCAAGACAGACACATATAATAGAACTGCCATTGGCACCATCGGAATTGTAACTCTTCACTGGCTGCTGAATAAGAGGACAGGATGTTTATGGGAATATCCCGAGTGCTGTAATTTCAGTTCTTAGCTCAGCACTTATCATAGTCTTTCAAAAATCTTTCTGACCAACCCCAGCTTGTTTGGGATAGATATATTTCATGCAACAACAACAAAATGTGCCATTTACACAGTGGAAATTGCCAGTTGGGGATATTTTCGAGTGGGCATTAAAATCAAAACCTTGAAAGTGTGATGGAAATTAGAGTAACTAGGCCATTGTCTTTTAACCTGTCAGTATTGTTGGTAAGGATGTCAAGAATGTTAAACACATGACATCATGGTGCAGATGAACGCAGTGATATCGTAATGATGGTTCAAAAGATAGCTACCCTACTTTTGACATGCACCAAAGATGAGCACTGTTCTGTTATCCATTGAAATTCATCGATGAGTGAAGATCCATTATGATTATGCATGTCGGTTGGTCTAGCAAATGTGTGAGTGTAGTAGAATGTTTCACATTGTTGTTACTTCTGTAATGGACTGTTCTTGAGTGGGTCAGTCACTTTCAAGCCACTGCAGTCTTTCAAAGGACCGGTGAGGCCTTCATATTGTACCACGATGCAAATTTCATACCACTGAGCGATAGTTATGAGAATATTCTTTTGCATGAAAGTTTTGTGATATGTCCGTTAAATTTATTTTTAAATATTTATTAATTTTTCCCTAAACAGAGGTTGTGAGCTTTGCCAGGATGTGGTGGTTGGCAGTGGGACGGAGATCGGCAGTGGTTCTGTTGTTTCTGGATGTGTTGTCGGTAGAAATTGTAAAATAGGTAATTGTTTTTGTGTATATGATAATTGTTTAAAGGTAGCAAAAGTAAGTACAGGTAAAGGAACTTTTCCGTGTCTGTGGGCACATAGAGCTAGAGCTATATTTTTATAGACCAATTGACACTCGGTGGGCGATGTGGTCAGCATTGCGCCACCACCTTTACTTTCCAGGATATTACCTGCGACCCATTTAAGGCTGGTCGAGCTGGGAGCCAAAGCCATTTATGGAGAAAAAAGCCAGCTTCAGTGGGATTAGATTCCACGTCCTTCAGATCTGCAAGCAAGCATCTAGCCACTATATCTTGGTGGCTTCCTTTTAAAGATAGTATTTTTTTCTGTTTGCAGAGTAATTATGTGATGAAGATTTTGCAGTGAAGTTGAAACCCATACTGGTGACATAAATGTTAAAGGAATGCTAGCAATTTAAAAAAAATAATTTTTATAAGGATAAGGGTTACTTGGTAATAAAGGTTTTTTTTTTTAGTGATTACTCATTAATTAGTTTTTTTTATGGATTACTGAGCAATACAAAGTTTTTGCGTTAATTTAAAAAAAAAAAAATTTATGAATACTTTCACCAAGTGGGTTCCGCGGCCCCATTGTGGGGGAAACAAGAATAGATCCACTGCTTTCCCAATAAGCATGTCTTAAGAGTCCACTAATTGGGAGCTTCCTTCGAAGTCAGAGTGCATCTGCCTAAGAGGCAAGGAATCAACAGAGTACATACAAATAAGCAAGGTCTGTAAAACAGATGCGCACACAAAACTCAGGTCCTGGAGCAAAGCTTAAGTCCAGAAATGGACAAACAACCAGGTCTTTTTTTTCAAGTTGTCTGGAACATATTTATTTGTTCAACCTGTTCAGAGATGCTATCAAATTGTGAGACTTATCATGTGTAACTTCACATTGGTGCTTTATTAATATCCTACCCCAGATGACATCACAGGACAGTCCAACATTTTAGAGGGTGGTAAGACTGGGTTTCCTGGCTTTCTGATGCTTTTAACGACCCCAAAACATCTAGAACTGGGCCTAACCCCAACCCACCTGCGTCCCACGAGAGAGTGCAGCCTAGATCCCATGACTGCCTGTAGCCTATCTTCCACCCCCTGAAATATTAGACTGTCTCGTGACCTGTGGATTTCCCCTGTTTGGGGTAGGATATTAATAAAGCACCTTCACATGTTCTTTGATTCTCTGCTTAGGTGAGAATGTGATCTTGAGGAACAGCTACCTCTGGGACAATGTTACGGTGGAAGATAACTGTGAGATCGACACTGCTCTCCTGTGCTCTGGGGTCAAGGTCTTGAATAATGTCATCATCAAGAAAGGGGTCATCCTGGCCTGGGAGGTAATGTTGAAGTTTATGGCTTGTTTTAACTTCATCTTTCTGCTACTACTATTTTTTATCTTCCTCTATCTGCCACTTCTTCCTCCTCCGCCTCCTCGTCCTTCCTGTCTTGAAACCCTGTAGTTTATGTCACGTAGATACGGGATCAGTATTGCGATACGCACCGTGTCTCCCAAATTGTAACTGAATAATGTAACAGACATCCAGTTTTTATGTTTTTAATCTGCCAAAGAAAAAAAGGTGTGTTTCAAAATATTACAGATTGAATGTACTCTCTCTTTTTAAGGTAGTAGTAGGCCCAGATGTGACAGTGCCACAAGGAACACAGCTGATGTCTGAACCCCAGAGCGATGGCTTCGATGATACCGAGTCCTTCGGAGAAGATGATATGACCACTGATAATAAAATATCAAATGGCAAAGAGGACAGTGTACAAGGTAGGGACACATTTTGAACATTGTAATATTTTTTTTTTTTTTTTTTTTTTTTTTTTTTTAATTTAAAAGACTAACTGACTGACTGTCTACCCTACTAGGACATCACACAAGCGATAAACACCTGATGACACAAAGTCCCACCATGTGGATGAGGATCGCAGTGGAGAGGTCCCAGAAACTGCGTTCAGACAATTGGCCATATTTATGGCCTGCCTATATTGCGGCCCCTGGCAAAAGCCAGGGTGGGGCTTCAAATAACAAAACATTTCGTCCTAAAAAGGGCAAAACTGGATATACACAATAATTAATAAAGCAATTTAAAAGAAAAAATGTTTTGTTTTAGAGGAGAGGCTGACCAAGAGGCTAAGAGTACTAGGCTCTCATGCGGGTGACCCAGATCTAAATGTCCAGTGAGGTCATGTATTTTTTCTGTCAAGGGGCTAGATATAATATCGTAACCTTCACAGTCTGTGGCGACAGCACTAGCCATGTGGCCCTAAATCCTCAGGCTCACTGACTGTCCTGCTTACACCGCAAAAGTGGTAAATACAGACAGTAATTGGTAGTTTGGCGACAGTTTTCTTTTTCTTTTCTTCAAAATTAGAATGAGTTTGCCTTAAAGGTGAAAACCAACAGTCTGCATACAGATAAGCTGTAGAATGGATGTGCAATCAAAACTCCAGTCGTGGAAAAAGACTAAAGCCCAGAAGTGGACAGTCAGGACTTTCACCTGGAGTTTGCAACTAGGTAATGCGAAGAAGAAGAAAGTCAAATTCAGCAGGATCAATTTCATTGCACCGGGTTTTATCCCATCTCATTAAGACTCTCTTAAGAGTACCACACACACAAAGTACAAACGCTGCAGCTCTGGTGACAGTCCCCACAAAGAAAAACAAGTTTTAAGCATAAACAAATGTCTGCATATAATAGCCTGGCCCTTGATCCTCCTCCAGATACAGAGAAGTATGGACAAAGAAGCAAAGCTTACCTCTACAAACCAGATGTTGATAGTGACAATGAAGAAGAAGGCTTGGGTGAGTGCATTCAACCTTTACCAAATGATGTTCATTCAATGCATTTCAATGTTATACTTATATATATATACGCCAGGCCTTAAAAATTTCTAGGTGGGTTGAGGAAGCAATGGACTCTAATCCTAGTTTAAGAGCATAATAATAATAATATTGTGCTGAATTGCTACAATAAAATACTTGAAATAATATGAAATTTCGAAATACATTTACTGATGATTTCTGTACATGTTTAAAAAAAGAGGCCAGTTTCTATACGTGGTTTGGGCATAGCCCTGTTACATTATTTACATAATTAGACTTCCATACACATTAAGGCTAACTGGGTCAACAAGTGCCTGCAGAAGTTGGATGTGTCGGCCGAACGGCTAACAATCACAGCCATGTGGTAAACAAGCACAATGCATCAGATGAATGCAGACGACAAAGAAGACTCCCTGTATACCTCCTCCACACCGAAGAGGAGGAACTGGGTGAATGAGACAGTAATATTCTTTCTGATGCTCAACACTGACTCCTGTGTTTTTGGCAAATTCATTTGCAAGATAGAAAGAAATACTGTCATCCTAAAAGATCTGAACATCAAGGAAGATTGGCTGGTAAACAGCATCTTGTCTCAGAAACTAAATTATTTTGGCCATATCAAGTGCCGCAGTGGATTGGAAAGAATTTTGACAGAAGGCATGGTGCCAGGAAAGGGGGCAGAGGTCAACTAGCATGTGGATGGGCACAGAATGTAAGAGATATCTTGGGTGGGGAAGTGCAGGAGATCTGGTCTAGACTGATGGACATGGGGGTGCAGCCTAGAGCTGGGGACAAGACGTTTCATTAACCAACACAGAACAGGCGTCATCAGTCGTTTTACACTTGTGGAGCTTTTGAGGAGGAGACCGGAGCACCTATGGATCTGTCCAGAGTGCTGTGATGGTAGTCCTTTCTAATCACTAATCACTAGGAGATCTGGTGAGTATCTTTCAGGCAGACTATGATGAGAGCCACACTCTGCATAAGATCTGCTACATAATGATGATGATGGCGTGAAAATGGCACGGTCTGTTTTGGTTATTATTATTATTGGGGCTCAGTCTTACTCAGTGCTGGTTGAGAAGCTTATATGTACTTGTTGTGATGGACATTACTTTTGATACATTCTTGCTTTCTCTTTGTTGCCCTGCTCTCAGTGGTAGATGTCACCTGGGGTCTGTCTGCCTCCGACTCTGAGGATCATTTGTCTGACAATTCAGAAGAAGATGATGATGATAGCAGGAAAGAGCAGGATGTGGAAAGTGACCTTGAGGAAGGAGAGCCAGTAGACCTTGAATCAGATGACGAGGACGAGGATGTAGTAGACAGCTCGCTGGGCTTCAATCCTAAAGCATGCATGATGGAGAGAAACTCAGGTGAGCATTATTTTCTAACTGTACATACAAAATCGTCTGTAAATGTCATCCTTCTGCCAAGACAGTGGTCCCAGTCGAATCTGTAGCAGAAACAGGGTTCTCATTCTTCCTAGTGCTCACTTAGCTGTAAACTCCGGCAGAAAGTTCTGGTTGTTTGTCCACTTCTGGACTTAAGTCTTGTTCAAGAATTTGACTTATGCATCTGTTTTACAGATCTGGCTTATTTGGATGCAGACTGTTGGTCCCTTGCCTCTCAGGTATATGCGCTTCAACTTCAAAGAAAACACCCCTGATTTGTTGACTATTATGAATCTTGTTAGTGGGGCAGTGGGTCTATTTCCCCCCCCCCTCCCCAAACAATGGGACCCAGAAACCCACAGGGAGAAGAAAGGCAGAATTTATTTCTCTAATCAATACAGGTCTTAGGCCTTCTTCTTCTTCTTCTTCTGCTATCACCCTTGAAAAAGCAGTTGGCACATTGTGTTTTGATTTTCAGCTAGGCTTGATATTTGCGCCTTTCAGCAAAACACATTCAATTTCAAAAAGCCCCTAATTAGTCATCTTATAACCACAAACTTGTTATTGAAGTAGGTCTGTTCTTTCTCTCCACAAAATGTGGTCCACACGGGGAAGATCTGGAGTCAGTTCCAGACTGATAAAAATGGGTATCAGTCAACTGTTAGAAACTTCTGGAAATTCTAGTGGGAAGGAAGGATGATGAGGAAAGAAACTGGCAGTGTGACCTCATATGTCATATTCTATAGTGTGTGGCATCCTGACACTTCACATGCAAACAGAAATGATTTGTGGTTTGGAATGGTAATCCTTTCTGGTTGGAAGCTTCAGCTCTTCTTCTTCTTCTTCTTCTGCCTTTCTATCCCCCAATGGAGCATAGGCCCTCAACCAACTCACGCCAAGTCGTTCTATCCTTCGCCATTACATGGAGCTCTCTCCATGTCTTCCCCATCTTTCTAACTTCATTCTCCAGCTCTCTTCTCCATGTGTTTTCATAGTCCAGGCTATAGCCAGTAAAAATAAGAGAGGCGACAAAAGACATCCCTGCCGCACACCTGTTTTTGTTTCAAATGCATTTGTTAGCTTTCCCTCATGAAGAACTCGACATTTCATGTCTTTATATGTTGCGTTTACTAAGTTTATAATTTTCTGTGGGATTCCATAGTGCCCCATCAATTTCCAGAGAGATTCCCTATCAATGCTGTCAAATGCTTTTTCATAGTCTATAAATCCAATGTAAAGTGGTGAGTTCAGTTCAATGCTTTGCTCTATTATAATACGTAATGTGGCTATCTGGTCAGTACAGGATCTTTTTGACCGAAAACCTGCCTGCTCATCTTTTAGCATTTTATCACTAGCATCTTTTAATCTTTCCAAAATAATTCTACTTGATATTTTTCCAGGAACTTACAGCAACATAATTCCTCTATAGTTTTCACACTCCTGTAGATCACCTTTTTTGGGCAGTTTCACAAGATATCCTTCTCTCCAGTCTGCCTTCGTAGAGGCGTGTGGCCTTCTCATCTGAAAACCCCTGACAGGGAGAACGAAAACAAGAAGCAAACCCATAGATCAGTAATTGTATTTTCCCAAGTTACAAGCTGGAAACTTTCGAAGAGTCCCACGATGTTAAAAATGAATTTTTAGTTACCAGGATAAACAGAATGTGCAAAAGATCATTTCAAAGTTTAAAATTAATTTACCACAAAGCCAGGGAAAACAAATTTAATAGAGTATGAAATTCATTTGAAAAACAGACAGTCCAGTAAGATCAGGAAACTATACCATACCCTTACAATACTTAGACAAAGTCACCTTCATTTGATTCTATGTAGTAAGAGCCAGTATGGAAGAGACACATTACAATGGGAGCTTGTCCGGGATGACAACTAAAATAAATAGGTACAACATAAGGGGTTCACTAATTGACAGATTTGGGGAAGTCCCTAGAGTGAGAAACGGGAAGTTAATATGGAAATGGTAAAACACAGGATTGTTGAACTTGCGTGTGAACACGGGGTCTGGGGGAATGGCCGACTGGGAAGGCATTCTGTGACAAGATCCTTTAAAGTTCTGAGTGCAAGTGGATCTGAGTGAAACGAAGTGAACGTTGATCCTGAAGGGCTATGAAGTGGTTGTAGCAAAGCTACATTAAAGAATAGCTTCTATTGACTGTTGATTGTGCCAACCGCGTGAATGGCAGCGTAGACCATGGCATGGCTGTATACCCCAAGTGGGAGCAAGTTGACCTTACCTGTATGGTGTTAGTGAGGCTGTAATGTTGATTCTTGTCGCTTATATGATATTGAATAACATTGAATAAATATAGAACTGTCGAGATTCATCATCGACTATCATTTGGGGACGTGTGGTTGTTTGTTGGAAGAAAAGTCTGCCTTGTCTAACCTGTGAGTCTGACCCCTAGACAACAGCCAGTGTCGAGTGTGTACGAGCGGGAGTTAGTAAGAAAGAGACACATTACAAAGAGACCTCTAGATTAATAAATGTATTTTCCCCAGTCACAAACTGGAAACTTGCGAAGAGTCCCATGATGTTTAAAATGAATTTGTCCTATTCTACAGCCTTCTACCAAGAACTTTTGGACACCTTCCTGAGAGCCAACAGTGATAAGATTAGCGATGACAACCTTATACTAGAAATCAACTCTTTAAAGTGAGTGCTTCTCATTATTTGCTCTTTAGGTGGTTTTCCTGTGGCTGTGTTGGAGGTTAGTGAATGTGTCTAACAATTTCATGATCCTTGAGTACAAGGGTTTGATTTCCACAGTGGACTGTTCATTTCAATTAAAAAACAATTTTTTTCAGTTTTTGGACAATAGTACGAAATCGCACCATGGAAGAGATAGGGCCTTATCATGGAATATTCACAAAGACAAAACAAGGACAACACAAAGAAACTTTAGGAAACTTTCATTTCTTTTTCATGTTTACTGGCTTTAAACTCTAATGGAAAGTTCAGATTGTCCATCCACCTCTGAACCTGAGTTTTGTGTGCACATTCGTTTTAAGGATGTGTCCAATGTGGTTTATATTGTGAACTGCAGATTCAGGAAATGGCGAGTGTCCTGTTGCCAGAGAAGTTGCGGTACTTCATGCAATTAATTGGTTGTACAACTATTGATCAGTTGTAAGGGCTGCTTCCATCAATGATGAACTGCATTTATAGTGTCGGATTGTTTGTGTTGACATTCATGAGTGCTGCATTATGCTTTTAATGCACGTGTATGCTGTTAGATTTGCTAAGACTGCAGTCTGTGTCAAATTTTTTTACAAATAGGAGTGATAGACATTCTTTGTGATTTTCGTTCAACACAGGAATGAAGCAGCTATGGGGAGTCTCATCTGCTATGATTTTTTTTAACTGCAGTTATCTGTTTACCTAATTCAGATACAGATTTAAGGCTTTTTAACTGTTCTTATTTTCAGACATGCTTACACAGTTCCCATTGATCAAGTCATTCACAGTCTGCCTTCAACTTTGATCGAGATGGCAGCTCAGGAGTTAAAGATTCCCATCTCAGCTGAGCCACAGTTGTTGGCAGCAGCTAAAAAGGTGTGCTGATTTGAGTCTATTTAAGAACTGATGTTATAGCTTCTTTCTTCTTCTTTTTCTTCATCTCTAGTCCTGTTCTGCCTTTCAGCGTCAGGTTTTGAAAAAGCATCGGGTGTGAGCTACATGCTGTATGTGCTACATAGTTGCTGGGTTTTACAGCCTTGGATATTCCATGTGTCCTCACTTGCGT
Source organism: Candidula unifasciata (assembly GCA_905116865.2). Lineage (NCBI taxonomy): Eukaryota > Metazoa > Mollusca > Gastropoda > Stylommatophora > Geomitridae > Candidula > Candidula unifasciata. The sequence continues at coordinate 268,451 of CAJHNH020003090.1, forward strand.
GGTCAGCCTCTGGATCTGCCTCCATGTGACAGAGCTCTCTCTGTGTGGTTGTCCATCAGTCCTAGTCTTGACACATGGATATTCCATGTGTCCTCACTTGCGTGGTCAGCCTCTGGATCTGCCTCCATGTGACAGAGCTCTCTCTCTCTGTGGTTGTCCATCAGTCCTAGTCTTGACACATGTCCAAACTATGTGATCTGTGGCCTTTTCATGTAGTTTAGTACTGACACATAGCATTATATATACTTTTCTACTTGTTTCCCCCCCCCCCCCCCCCCCCATGTGTATTCCGGAGCCCCATTTTAGGGGCAAAAAGACCCACTGCCCCCTAACAAGTATGTCGTGGAAGTTGACTAATTAGGGATTTTTCCTCCTTAGTCAGAGCATATCTGCCCATGGTGAGGAACCAGCAGTCTGCATACAAGTAAGCCAGATCTGTAAAATGGATGTGCATGCAACACGCAAGTTCTGGAACAAGACTCAAGTCCAGAAGTGGACGAACAACCAGAATTTTCCACTGGGGCTTACAGCTAGTAAATACAAAGAAGAAGAAGATACTTGTTTTATCAGTTGTAGACTTTTTTCTCTTTCATCAGTTCTTTTTGTGCCTAGTGGCACATGAGGCTTCAGAGAGGACTTTCCATGCTTTCCTGTCCTATGCAATCTTCAGTGCGGTTTTCCATATCAGAGATGCCACACTCAGGTCACTTTCCATCGTTCGTCTCCATGTTGTTTTTGGGCTCCCCTTTTTCTCTTTCACTGTGGTATCCATGTGAGAGCTGCTTTGGCAGGTATATCAGGATTCATTCTCCTAACTTGGCCAAGCCATTTCCATCTTCTCTCGGTTATAATACTGTCTAGAGTTTCTTGGTTTGTGGCTTGAAGTAGTTTTAGTGAATGAGATTGTATCTGGCCAGGAAATTTTGATAATTTTACATAGACATGTGTGGTGGAAGGTGGATAGCTTGTGTGCATATTTTTTGGGTAATTTTCCAGCATTCTGCTCCATAAAGTAGAACTGGCAACTGATTTTTTCTGTAAACATGATGAATTTGTACTTCTCCACAGAATATTGAGCAGTATTCCTCCCTGTTGTGCTACTACATAAAAAACAATGAAACGAAGCTGATCGCAATCAATGGACTCGGGGTATGTTTGAGTGTAACCTTTTGTGCAGTCAAACTCTTTCTTATTTGCTCCACAAACTCTGATGGGGGCAGCTGCTGTAGTTTGGTGACTTCAAGATGTCTCAAACGTTTCCATACATAGAAAACAAAAATAATTTTTATGACAACCATTTTTATTCATATAAGATGCTCTATGTGCCTACCATTATTTTGAAAACACATTTCGATGTGGTTTCTCTGCAACAGCAGAACACGTAGAAGCACACACAGCTGCAGTTGTGTTTGTAACAGCATTGGTAATGTGTTGATTTTTTCCATGCATGAAAACTCAGTATCTGTGGCTTTGGCGTTGCAAACGCACTTCATAATGCTGAGATACCGGGTTCAAACCCAGCTGCAGGCAGCTTGGCAACAGACCACCTTGCACTGGTGTCGTGAGCTGACCATTGAAGAAGCAATGGCAAACTGCTGAACATGAAATTGACTAGTGAAATCACAAACCAGTCCCAAAAAAATGCTGGGGTTGGTTCTGCAATATTCTGTTTAAAAAACACACACACACATGTAAACTTTTATTGGGGGAGGGCGGGGGGGGGGGGGGGGGGGGGTTGAAATGGAGACCTGTTTGTTTATGGCTAGAATATTTGACTTGATGTCAGCCATGTCACCCACTTTGTGCTCATGGTTTATAAAACTATGCATCCTATGTCCAATAGATATATATCTCTCTCATTCTCTCTCTCTATCTGTGTGTGTGTGGTGGGTGTGCGTGCGTGCATGTGTATGTGTGTAAATAAAAAGGGTCCTCTGTGATGCAGCTTGCTTTCACAGCCGTGGTATTGTTTATGTTACAAGTACACCACTACTGTGTCTGTTGGAGTTGGTAGTCAATGTTTCAGCTCCGCTGCAAATTGGTCACCCACAAAATTGCAGTGAAAATCATTTAAAAACTAGTGAACAAATAATTAGACCTGGCAGAATCCACAGAAACATTCATAAAACAGCCACTAGAGGTGTCAACACTTTCAGACATCACAAGAATTAAAGTTTGTTCTTAATGAAAGTAGTCAGTCATTACAAGCTGACCATACCTGCTCAGTATTCATGCATAAGGCACTTGGCCAGTCCAAACACAAATCAGCCACCAACCATTTTACTTCTATATCTACAGTGTTCACTGACTTCAAATTTCTTATAATTTTTCACATGCTGGATTGTTTCAGGATTTTGTGATAAAGCACAAAGACTTGCAGCCTCGACTGCCTCAGTTTTTAAACTTTCTCTACGATGCTGATGTCCTTTCTGAGCAAGCACTGTTTGGTTGGTTCGAGTCTTCAAATTTTAGTCCAGGATCGAATGAAGCCTTGAGACACAGTTTCTTGAAAAGACTGGTAAGAAATTTAACGAGGTTTACACTTCATAGAGGTTAGCTAGCCAAGCGGTTAAGAACATTGGACTCTCATTGAGGAGACCCAGGTTTGAATCCTCTGTAAGGTGGTGGATCTTTTCTGTTGGGGGGCAGATCCTAGCCTGTACAGTCCTTGATGACTGAGCTATTCATGTGACCCTCAATCCCCAGGTTCAGGAGCACCACAGAGAGCAATGTTATACAGTTACAGCCGTAACAGAGGCAGAGGTCGACCATGCAGCATATAGACTGTGGAATTATCGGAGACACTGAAAAGTACTATGTATGAAGCAAACAGAAGGGCCTGTTCCAGCAATCTCTTCTGACCCTGATGCTGTGAGGCGTTCCAGAAGCACAGAAAAGAAGAAGAAAAACTTTAAACTGGTAGTTGAGAACAAAATTATGGTCGAGTCTTCTTTTGTTTAAGAAATCACATATGCTAGTTCTTTTGCATTCCCTTTTTCATTTTCTGCTGTGTTTTAAGATCTCCGTGGGGCCTCGTTTTGGGGGAATTAGATTAACTGTCCCCTAACAAGCATATTGTAAGAGGCTGCTAATTTGAGTTTAGCTAAAATCGCCATACGTCCTCGATCTTTCCAAAGATAGTATAATATTCTTGTTGTCTACTATCACTGTCAGATGTTATTTTAACCTGTTGAATCAGGCTTATTAGTTTATCTACTTCTGTCCCAAAGTTTCTTTACTGAACTCCTGCAGGCTTCGGTATTTATTGATTTTAAGCCCAACTCATTGGAATAGAAGTTAAAGTAATAACTCCCCTGTGTGGGTTCCAGGGCCCTATTATAGGGAAAACAAGAATAGACCCACTGCCTTCCCAAAAGCATGTTGTAGGAGTAGACTAATTGGGAGCTTCCTTCAAAGTTGGAATGCATCTGCCTGAGAGGCAAGGAACCAACAGTCTGCACACAAATGTGTCAGATCTGTCAAACGGATGCACACAACACTCAGGTTCTGGAACAAGACTGCAGTCCAGAAGTGGACGGACAATCAGAACTTTCCACCAGAGTTTTACAGTTGGTGAACGCAAAGAAGAAGAGGAAAGTAATAACTGCTTGCGACTGAAAGAGTTAAAAGCGAATACAAAAGAAGACGTAAAGTTTATCCGTAAAAGCTCTGTAATTTATGTTCCCTTTTTTTGTGTGTCTACAGGCCCAGCCTTTCATCAAATGGCTTCGAGAAGCTGAAGAGGAGTCAAGCGACGATGATGATGAAGAAGAAGATTGACACTTTATGTTGCAAATTCTACCTTTTAAGCGAACCTGTAATTTTGAAATGATGGTTTTCTTTTTTTTTTAATCGAAGAAGACATGAACAATAGGTTGCATAATTTACTGCCTGGCATTTTCCCACTGTCTCTCGCTGTATGATGAAGCAAATAAATGAATTCTTCTAATTGAAACAAAAAATTGATTTCATTCGAAGGTAACTTGCCTGTTTCACGATGGCAAACGCAGGTTCACAACCATGTCCTTTCATCTACATAATTATTGACAGAACTAGTTTATTATTACAATTATAGCTTCAGAAAACCAAAGATTCTGCAGATTGTTGAGTTATACAGATTTTGAAATGCATCATCCTTGTGTTCAGTCTTTTGTTTGTGTCTTCTTTGTTCAAATTCATAACGGAGAAATATTGCTTCAATTTTTCTTTTGTTTGTCAGAATCAGAATTGACTAGTTTAAATTAATCTGAAGTATCACCTGTTTAGTTTTGATTGGTCTATATAAAAATGGGTTTAACATGCCTCACTGGCAATAAACTTGACCATTAACATGTTTTAACACCAACATTGATGAGAGAGGCTAAAGAACCTGGACTAGATTCCATTCATGATATCAAAGGGGTTAAGTCACATTTACAACATAAGTCACATTTACAACATAAGTCACATTTACAACATAAGTCACATTTACAACATAAGTCACATTTACAACATAAGTCACATTTATAACATAAGTCACCTTTACAACATAAGTAGATGCTTGAGGCTCAGAGGAAAGGCAAGACGGATGTTTAATCAGAATGCTACTGGCACCATTAGTATCGGAACTCTGTGCAGGCTGCTGAAGATGGGGACAAAGTGTTTATGGAAATGCCTGGAGTGCTGTGATGTCGGTTCGTGAATCAACTCATCAACTACAACATAAGTGCATAGTGTACTTTTCTTATATATATAGACATATAACTATAACAGGACAATGGAGGAATAGACTGCGGGCCTTATATGACATATAACAGGACAATGGAGGAATAGACTGCGGGCATTATATGACATATAACAGGACAATGAAGGAATAGACTGCGGGCCTTATATGACATATAACAGGACAATGGAGGAATAGACTGCGGGCATTATATGACATACAACAGGACAATGGAGGAATAGACTGCGGGCCTTATATGACATATAACAGGACAATGGAGGAATAGACTGCGGGCCTTATATGACATATAACAGGACAATGGAGGAATAGACTGCGGGCCTTATATGACATACAACAGGACAATGGAGGAATAGACTGCGGGCATTATATGACATATAACAGGACAATGGAGGAATAGACTGCGGGCCTTGTATGACATATAACAGGACAACAGGACAATGGAGGAATAGACTGCGGGCCTTATATGACATATAACAGGAAATAATGGTGATAAACGTGTAGACTTAACCATCTCGACTTCTTTTCTTCAGAACTGAAACAGTACACAATTAAATCAGGAGCATGTGCAGGTCTCTTAGTTGTCTCTACTTCAGTGACTTCTGCACTTTCCAAACTGTGAAACTAATGTTTAATTTTGTCAATTAAATCTCACATTTCGTGAAAATACTACTGGTGTTTTTTTCTTGTAATGGTTATTTTTAGGTTTGTCTCAGGGTTTCTTCGGTGCTACGGGGTCAAGCCTCATGCTGTAAGGTCATGGTTTCATTTCATGGACGTATAATTCAGTTCATGAGCGTAGTTTTTCTGATCATCTCTGTAGCTACAGAATTTGTGCAATGATCTCGGCAGATAGCTAGCCATTCTGTGGAGAGAGTGAACCATGTGGGATTAATCCCGCTACAGCGAAGTCACTCCTCTTGATTTTAACTTCAACACTGTCTTTATGTTTGTCTTCATTCTACTGTGTTTCCCCAAAAGTAAGACCTACCCTGGAAATATAACCTAGCACAATTTTCAAGATGCTTTTCATATCAGCCATACCCCAAAAAAAACCAGCAGGCTTCATGGACAAGAAATGCTCAGTTAAGGAAAGCTGTTTTGTTGGAAATGAGAAACTAGGGCCCATAGTTCTACAGGAAATATAAGTTAGTTGCGTATCCTTTATAGGACGTTGCAGAACCAACCCTAATAGCCCCTGGCTGTTGTGTGGTTTCTCTAGGCAAGTTACATCCAGTAGTTTGCCATTGCTTGCTGAACGGTCGGCTTTCTTGATACCACTGTCGAAACCAACGCAAGGCGCATTGCCCGCAGCTGGGATCGAACCTGGCATCCCGGCATTACGAAGTGAAGCGTTTGCATCGACTTAGCCACAGAGCCGACACAGGAAATATAGTTGCAAGAAAATCGGGCCGGAATACGGGATTTGATAATGTTTGATAAGAAGATGAATGTATTGAATAAATGTAGAATTTTGTACATGAATAAGTATAGAATTTTGTTTATGAATAAATGTAGAATTTTCTACATGAATAATTGTAGATTTTCTTGTTTGAAAAAGAAAAAAAGACATTCCCTGAAAATAAGTCCTAATGCACTTTTTTATGCACAATGCCTGTTTTGTTTCTCTGTATTTTGCATGTTGCCAGCCCCTTTCATATTAGCCAAACAATCCATAATGCTCTTTCATATGTCACAGATAACCTATGACCCTCTTTTATAATTGATATATTATCTTTGTGAACTGCAACTCTTTTATAATTGTTATAATAGCTAAACCACTGTGGTATAGTAGCCAAATTGCTCAAATGTGGATCTGAAGATCGTGGGTTCATATCTCAACAGAGCTGGATTTTTAACAAAATTAATTATCTCCCTTGTGTTCCAAGCCTTAAATGGGTACCAGGTGAAGTTCTGGGAAGTAAAGGTGACTGATGTGATGTTAACCTCATCACGTGCTGATTGGTCTATAAATTATGTCTAGCACAATATGCCTAAGGGTGTGGAAAAACCTCCTTTTACAATAACTGAGGCTGGCCAAGAAGTTAGAATACTGGGCTTTCTGTCATGAGACCCTTGTTTAAATCCTCTGTAAGGTGAATATTTGTGTGTGTTAAATATCATAGTCAAAATTAATCCTAACCTCAAGAGTTCATTGCGACTGTACTAGTCATGTGACCATAAATCTTCAGGTTCAAGAATTCCCCCTTCCCTTCCCATCCTAACAGTTGGTAAATATGTGCAGTAAAGACAGCCTCTTTTTATAACAGAAAAGTAGTAACTCTTTTATAATTATAATAACTGAAAATTTACGGCAGGCAGACCAGGCTTTTAGCCTTGGTTGGCAGCTGCTCTAGAAGGGAAGTTCCAACAGGTGAATAAACAGAGCACTGTTCTTCTTCTTCTTCGTGTTCACAAGCTGTAAACTCTAGCGAAAGTTCTGGTTGTTCATCCACTTCTGGATTGAAGTCCCGTTCCAGAACCTGAGTGGTGCTTGTGCATCCGTTTTACAGATCTGACTCATATGTATGCAGACCGTTGGTTCCTTGGAAGCTCCCAATTAGTTGACTCTTACGACATGCTTTTGGGTAGGCAGTAGGTCTATTCTTGTTTTCCCTTCAATGGGGCCCCGGAAGCCACACTGGAAACTGCTCTTCTGGTCTGGAAGCTTCTTCAGCATGCTTTGTTCCAAATGGAGAGGTTGTCTTGCTAGTCAAACTCGCCATCGCCACTGGGTGTGAGTCTCAAGTCTCCTCACAGCGCAATTTAACACTCTCGTCTGGGAAGACAGAAAAGTGCCAATAATTATAGCCAAGTTCATCATTCAATGGCACCTTTCCGTCTATCCAGACGCGAGTGTTATATTGCGCTATGAGGAGGCATGAGACTCACAGCCCATGGTGATGGCGAGTGTGACTAGCAAGACAACCTCTCTATAGCACAAAGCCTGGGCAGTATTGTAGAGACCATATGTTGCCCATGCATAATGATACCTCCCTTGACCTGCCTTGTTTACTCCAAAAGAAAGGTAAAACCAGTACGTTTGGAACGAGGCAGGCTGCTGGATCAGAAGAGCAGTGCTCTATCTGTCCGCCTGTCAGAGCTTCGCTCCTAGACCAGCTGCCAACAAAGGCGAAGGGCCTGGTCTGCCCTACCATAATACAAAGTTTTCAGGTTGCATTTCCTCTTCCTAGGATAAGGCTAGTAACCTCCCCAATGCGCTCCTCCGCCCGAAGCCGTTGGCACAATATGGGATGTTGGGTCAGTATACGCCGCCCAACATTCGGCGTAACAGAAGACTGGTGGTACCCGCTACTGTTTATACGGTAGCCCAGTCATATCTGACCAAGACCTGACCTGATAGCCAAGTAGCCCAAAACCATATGTTATAATTTTTAATAAAAAGCAAGTAATATGCCATCCTGCCTAACATACAGACACCTCTGCGGTGCTATCTGCTGTTAGCAATAGCATCACAGAGCAGGGTACTGGTCCTGGCAATCTAAAATATTGCTGAACATTGAAGTGCTCAGCCTTGTGGATGTGGACAGCAAGGGGAAACTACCACATTATAAATATCCCTAGAAACGTTATACACAAGCTGAAAATGAATCTTAAAGATCTTATGGTCAAGTCACAACCTGCTCCAGCTGAGGGGGCGTGCTGCTGACGTCACCGGGTCAGGCTGACGATGCGTTAACACAGCGGTTCTCAAAGAAGAAATAAAATATTTTCGACAGTGGCGAGGGAAGACAACTTACATTTTGACTTTCAATTACCTACATGCCTCCTTTAATAATTTCACAATTTTTAGCCGACTTATCTTGATTTTTGCAGCGGCACCTCATGGCACCCCGGGGTGCCTTAGGACCCAGTTTGAGAACCGCTGTGTTAACGCATAGTTAGCCAGACCCGGTGACGTCAGCAGCACGGCCCGTCAGCTGGAACCGGTCGTGTTCAAGTGCTTAGGCCCGGCAGACCATCTAAGCAAACTGGGTAAGAGAACAAGGGCAGAGCTAGTACAAGCAGCAAAGAAGAAAGAGAGAGACTTTCAGGTGTGCCGTGACGAGAGCGATGATCTGCAAAGGACTAAGGACCTGCTTAATAATAATGAGGAAGTTGATGCTCACATGACAATTAAAATAAAACAAAACAAAGTCTAGTTTTTTTCTCCCCAGACAATTTATAGATTTTATAAAGATTTAATGCATGGAGGAAAACATGATCTAACTTGGGTACTAGAAAATTGCACAAGTACATAAAAGCGCCCGCCATGTTCGATATTTATCGCCTAGTACCGAGTATTTTAAAACGTGGAGTTGACATCATATACCTACCATGTCTCTTTACCTGAAAGGAGGGGGGGGGGGCATATGTGTGTGCTGTAAGTTTTTTTTTAAAAGAAAAAAAGTGCCGGTACTTACCACAAAGTGTATATATACCATGATACTAGTATTAGCTACAAGTGCACATAAAGAGATACTAGTACTCGCCACAAAGTATTTAAGAAAAAGGTGTCGGTACTCTACAAAGGGTCTAAAAAGGTGTCGGTACTCTACAAAGGGTCTAAAAAGGTGTCGGTACTCTACAAAGGGTCTAAAAAGGTGCCTCTCACGTAAGCTTGAAAAAAATTGCTGCCTACAAAAAAATATACGTTACCGCCAGAAAAAAAAAAAAAAAAAAAGCTTAGGTATGAGCGTTCACAACCGTGTGGCTACATCAAATTTTTACTCACACAAATAAAAAAAAATAAAAAAAAAAATTAAATCACACATGATTTAAATGTGATTGTCAGTGATTTGCTCAATATCTTTCTCCAGCGCGGCACATGATGTTGGTTGTGTTTGCCGGTAAAACTCTTCCATGACATTTGCCAGGTTTTCGTTACATTTTTGCAGCGCCAACACCTCACATCTGCGTCTTTTGAAGGTCATGCTGCAAGCGGAAAAGATACCTTTCAGATAGCTTTCATTTATTTAGACAGACTACAGACATATTTTAAGAAAGCCAAACAGGTAATAATAATTAACTAGAACATATTAAAATAACGAATGAAGTCACAAAGCACTGGTGCAAACTAGCATAAGATTCATTCTTGGTTTTGGGTTCGTGACCTTAATTAATCATTACAATGTGACAATCACTAAAGTATTGATATTTTTATTTAAGTATCCAGAAACCATGATTTATTAAACCTTTGGCCTTGATTCTATACACGACCTTCTCTGTGTATCTAGAGAAGGCGGTGATTCTATAATAGATACCGTAAATCCGGGATAAATGTGGCTTTTCTGCATACCCCTGGGCCGCCGGGCGTGAACCCGGACCACAAGGAGTTCGTCACCTGATCGCCGCGAAGACGGGTTTTAACCTGCTGCGCTAGCTAGCCGGGCATATTTACAGTTGAGTGCATTATAAAACATGCTTTAGTAGTGTGAATAAATAAGAGAAATGTCTCGGCTACTGCTTGTTTCAACCACTAATTCTTTTTTAATAGCAGTTTATTGAAAACATCACAAAGAGACACGGACAGAGAATCACCAAAACATGCACTGAAATAGGAAACAAATTGAATGACAAAACGAGGACATCTAAAGGAAACCCTATGACATATTTTGATGAGAGAAACTAACAATGAATACTAGACTAGATTCCACCCATGGGGGCCGCGTTAGCGCAGTTGATAGGAGACTCGCTTTCAAATCAGCGACTTGCTGCAGCCCACGACCGGTGTTCGAAACCGGACGGTTCCCGGGGTTCACCCAGCCTCTATGAAATGGGTACCAGAGTTAACACTCTGGGGTAAATAAAGGAACTATAGCTACCGAGTTACGTGCGGACGGCGACACAGGCGGACAGTTTCTTATCAGCTGTCCGTACTGGTGGCAGAACACTTATAGTTTATAACCGTGTGCAAAGTCGCTGGTTCACATCTCCCAACTTTACATTTACTATTACCACCCATGATTTGCAAAGATTGCTCGAGAGAGAACATAATGGAGAACTAGGCTGAGATTTCTATAAGATGAATAATAGCATAATGATGAGATGATGAATTTTTTGAATATATCACAAACCTGCACAGAAGTGTTTCCATAGTTTTGCTGGACAGCTGCTCGGAGGGCGGAGCAAACTGCTTGACCACGCCCATGTAGAAAAAATAATCGGCCATCTCAAGCTGACAAGACGTCATTTTCACGGTTGACAGACAGCTCAGCGCATCCACTCCTGCCTGTTCAATCTCTGGCAAGATTCAAAGGTAACCACACCATTTATGATTCAGGTATAACCAAGAAAATGAAAAATAAACACCAGATTTTCTACTCCGTGAGCGAATATCAGAATTATCAACTAGCCCATAATTAGCTTTCATACACACATTTCTTCGTTGGGAGGGAAAGGGAGGGCGGTGTATCCATGGCGAAGTGGCCAACCCGCTTGCCTCGCGCTGTGAAGATCGTAGGTTTGTTTCAAGGATGGGTCGTTTGGTTCACGTGTGCAGTATTTTACAGAGCTGCACGTGGATCGTTGCTGGAGCGACGGTATTTTTGCTTTGTGCGATCATCTCGGGAGGTAGCTAGTAGTTATCTTGAGAGAGAGGCCCAGTCATATGTAATAACACCCGCTACATGTAAAGACGTCACGCGTGCATATCTATTAACTACTTCTATAAAAACAGTTTTAAATCCCGATAATCATTCCCCACGACCCTGTATGACGATATACAAAGAGGAAACAAAACTGCATGTGGAAAATGCATTGGATGTGTAAGACAACTTGGATGTGTATTGCACCTTAAATGTGTTAGACACCTTAAATGTGTATGACATCTTAAATATGTATGACATCTTAAATGTGTTTGACACCTTAAATGTGTATGACACGTACCTGATATGTTGGCACAGAGCCCGACGTAAGCTTTGGTTACCAGGGCGGGGTCAAAAAATGAGCCAATGATTTGTGTCATGGAGTCGTTGCTTTTCTTCAGACTTGTGTCCAAGCATGTGACAAACATGTCCTTGTTTCTGTTGGGGGGTCATTCAATAATGCATTTGTTACTGGGTTTCTTGTTAATTATACATCGAGGACGTAGGCAAAGGCAAAACTACGTAAATTTGGTTTTGTTTTATCAGTGGACAGGGTACGTCAAGAAGCAGCGATGCGGAATATAAGATCCCTAATGTCCATTAGGGAAGTCGCCGTGGCCGAGCGCTAGACGCTCGTCGCGGATCGGAAGGTCGTGGGTTCGCTCCCTGGCGTAGCCTGACTTTTTTCAAAAAATGACCTTGGCTCCCAGGTCTACCCAGCCTTGAGTGGGTACCGGGTGCAGTCCCGGGAAAGTAAAGTCGGTCGGCGTGATGTTGACCACATCACCCATCTTGTGCCGATTGGTCTATAAAATATAGGTCTAGCCCTATATACCCTATACGCCTAAAGGCGTGGAAAAGGGTCCTATACTTTCTTTACTTTAATGTCCATTAGCCTCTCTTGCTCTAGCCGATCTCACTTTTAAGCGGTGGACCTTGTTCTCCTCCATCAATCCATTGGAAGTTTGCGGCTCTCAGCCCCAAGCGGGAAACCGGATCGGACAATGCGAGGCTCTCTGTTTTCAAACACTCTCCATCCACATTTACAATTAAACCTCGCCCACTCTTTTTACCTCTTACTATAGACCCATCTTTTTATATAACGATGTCTCCTGGGCGTAAATTTTCATTGATCAGCTCGTGCACTAATGTCTCTGTTTCGGAGATAACCAAACATGATCACCTAAGTTTGCGAGCTTAATGCATAATGATGTTGATACTACAATACAAACATCTGTTATCCGAAATATCAACACACACACTCAAAGAAGATGAACATTAAATTGGATAAGTTCAGAAAGGTGAAGAATTAAGAAAAATATGTGGATAACCACGGTATTAACAGTCACGAACCAAAGAAGATGACATAGGGCACATCATGAGGAGAAATAGACAGAGAATAACTAAACATGCACTAAGATGTGAGAGGGGGAAGGGGGTGTCGAAGAAGGGCTGAACGAGTTACTACTGGAATAATTATAATATAATAGTACTCACCCACAAATAACAGAAAACAATTTCATCATTGAAAAATCCACCATGGCTGGTTCCGTGTCAGAAGTCTGGCTAACATTGCCAGAACTGGGCGATAACGGCGTGGTGTCGTTTGCCAGTTTGTTCACACAAGACAAAACATCGGTCCAGATACTCAGAGCATTGACTGGGTAGACAGTTGCCAGCAGACATGCTGCTGCAACTAAAATATTTTAAACAAACAAACAAACAAATTATTAGTAACTTGCAACAAATATAGAAAATTACATTTATTTAACAAAAATTGAAAACGATAACGTATTCAGATCGTGTGGAACAAAAACGGGCCTCTTCTGTCTGAATTGTAATTAACATAGAGCTATTCAACTAAGTTTATTCGGGGGCCAAAATGTTGAAAATGGAGATTGTCGCCAGCTAGAGGCCTGAACCCCAGCGTAGATAGATCGTTAATGCAAAACAAGTGTCAATGATTTGCGTGCCGCTTGCTATGTCTCTTTGGGCCTTATTCGAAACACGTGCTGTCAGTTCAATGATACTAATAATAGCCTTGCTCCAACACATTCACGATTTGTCGCATAACTATAATTATCCAATTCCGATTTTTTATTTTTAAGGAAATAAAAGGAGGGGGGTGCTGGGCTTCAAGCACTGCCAACCTGCTACGTGGATCTTTGGTTATAATTGTTATCTGTTTTCTTTTTGCCGATTGCATTGGCTAATAAATATAATTATTATACCTGTTAAAATTGTATAAGTTTTCATAACTGACTCCAAAGTTTCTTCAAAAACTATAACGTTGCTACACGTAACAAACCGCAATAGCCAAAAAGTGTAAAAGACGTTTATATATAAGGTGACGATGGCTAAGGCTTCTTCACACAGATTTTTACGTTCGCTTGAAGTCCAGTGGCAGTGATTTTCAAACTAGCCATCATAGACCCTCTTCTCCAAGAGTTGACTGTAGTTCTCGTTGATACGTTACCAGTTACTGATCTTTCTCAACAGTGAGCAGCTACTTCACTACGCATTAAGCAAAGCCATGACATTAAGTAGATCATGGGAAAGCCCCAGATACTCCATCAAAGAATTATTTGTGAGATATGATTATTTTAGGTGGGAAAGGGTTGGGGTGTGGGAAAAGGGGGGGGGGGGGCACTGTCTAAATGCTATACATATACAACGGTACTAGTCTGTAGTAAATGGGACGAAATTTAAATACATTCGAAAACAAATTGCTAAGGAAATTATGAACATTAAATTGGGTGAATTCACGAAATTTGTGGAAATAACAGAAATATCTGGACAACTGCTAGTATCAACAGTTATCAGACAAAGACGATGGCGATATATCAGGATATCTGAGAAGAAGCAAACGTAGAATCCCAAACAGGTACTTTACTAGGAAACAAATGGTTTGGGAAAGAAGGGCGTCCAACAGAAACGCTAACGTGAAGGATAATGTGAGAGGTCAAAATTGCTAGACTGAATTTAAATATTTGCACGGGATGGAACGGAATGGAAAGGGGGAAAAACTGCGAGCCTTGTTTAAAGGTTTGTAACTAACTGTATAACATGAGGATAATGACTTCTACCGACTGTCAGCCTATGAATCATGCTGATATTATTAATGCCCTCAGAGAAATGGGAAGGATAGAGGACTTTAGTGGCAGTGAATTCAAATCACTCGCCAGAATGGCAGACTTGGGAATTAAGATCGGCATAGCAAAAAACGAGACACACGCCAGACACGCCAGAAGACTTGTTAATCAACTTAGAACTGGTACTATTAGCAATCGGACGTTGGGGTTCACACTGAGAGGATCTGAGCACCTATGGACATGTCAGGAGTGCAATGATGATAACCTAACTAACTAACTAACTAACTAACTAACTAACTAACTAACTAACTAACTAACTAACTAACTAACTAACTAACTAACTAACTAACTAACTAACTAACTAACTAACTAACTAACTAACTAACTAACGAACTAACTAACTAACTAGCTAATGAACTAACTAGCTAGCTAGGTAACGAACTAACTAACTAACTAACTAACTAACTAACTAACTAACTAACTAACTAACTAACTAACTAACTAACTAACTAGCTAACTAACCAACTAACTAACTAACTAACTAACTAACTAACTAACTAACTAACTAACTAACTAACTAACTAACTAACTAACTAACTAACTAACTAACTAACTAACTAACTAACTAACTAACTAACTAACTAACTAACTAACTAACTAACTAACTAACTAACTAACTAATGACTTCTTCTTGTCTCTATTCCCGGAAAGCCTCGCCGCGTCAGTCAGGGTAGTATGAAGTTTCTGCAGCGGACCCTTCTGTTCGCTTCGTATAAAGTACTTTTCATTATCTCTGATATTTCTGCAGTCCTTCTGGGTCGTCGACCTCTGGTTTTATAACCATTGTTTCTGTATAAGACTGCTCTCTGAGGTGCCCTGTCTGATGCCAGTTTTGTTACATGGCCAAACGATTTGATTTGTTGTCTACTTATAATGTTAAGTCCTGGTTCTGTACCGGTTCTCCTCCTGATATCATCGTTCCTAAGTCGATCTTTCTTCGTTACACCTACCATAGGACGTAAACATTTCATTTCTGTTGTGACTATTGTCCTTCTGTCTTCTGGAGACCTTGTCTATGTTTGACACTGACAGCATAGCGTTGGTAAGAATATTGTGTTGATGATGATTATTCTGTAGTTATCACTGACTCTTAAAGGTCGAGAAGCAGTATTTCGGACTCGATATCTCAATGTGTCATCAAGTTTGTTTATTAATTTGTTTCTGGTTTTCCCGTCTTTCTTCTACAAGATTATATGGTTACACTCTGATCACCTTCAGTACATACAGACTGGCCCAAAAACTGCTGGGAAAAAAAAGTGCATGCAACACACTTTTTCACATCTTGCGAAATTCTGCGCTTGCTTGACATATTCTACAATTAAATTCTTTAATACACCTGATAACATACCTGCTACAAGATGCCATGCTAAAATTAAAACAAGAATTGCCATGGCAAAAGTGGCCTTTGGCCAGATGTAAAAAAAAATTACCAATAAGAATATGTCGATTGTAGTGAAAAAAAATATAAAAAAAAATAGTGTGTTAAAGTGCTGTATGGAATCTGTGTTGTTATTTATACGTGAGAAAGAAGCAAGAAGCAAATATCAGCACAGATTTTATACAGAACTTTAACACTCTTCTTCTTTTTCCTCCTCTTCCTCCTCCCGTTTCCCTTCTTCTCCATCCTCGTCTTCTTCTTCTCTTTCTTGTTCTTCTTTTCCTCCTCCTCCTGCTTCCCTTCTTTCTCCTCCTCCTTATCATCATCATCATCATCATCATCTTCTTCTTCTTCCTCTTCTTTTTCTTCCCCTTCTTCTTCTTCTTCTTCAGCATTCGTCCGAGTGCAGTAAATATGCTTGTTTCCAGCTAGCTGAAATATTTGCGACTTTCGGCCGACAGTTCCGACTTCTTTGGACATTTGTTATCCGGGTTATCATTTCCAGAGTAGTTAAGTTGAAAAACATCATTTGCTCGCAGCAGAGTTATTATTATTATTTTTTTTTTTTTTTTTTTTTTTGCGAAGAATGCAAAGAATATCAAGGGATGATAGAAAAACAAACGAAGCAATCCTCGCCGAGACAGATGAAAGTTGTAAAAACTTCTTAGAAAAAGGAGACGGGACATGGGTGCTTTATTATTATCCTACCCCAGATGACGCCACAGGACAGTCCAACATTTTATATGATGGAAAGACTGGGTTTCCCAGCTTTCTGATGCTTTTAACGACCCCAAAACATCTAGAACTGGCCCTAACCCCAATCCACCTAGGTCTCACAAGAGTGCAACCTAGGTCCCACGACTGCATGCAGCCTATCTACCACCCCCCCCCCTGAAATATTACATTGTCCCGTGACCTGTGACATTTCCCTGTTTGGGGTAAGATATTAATAAAGCACCGTTACATGTTATGAGAAGGAATGGACTACAGAACTTGGTAACAATTGGCAAGATTGGTGGAACGACAGGAAGGGGAGGGCAAGGAGATGAATACCTGCATGGTTTGGCCACACTGATGGGGGCTGGGGGGAGACCATTGATCTGATCCGTGATTCTGGTGATCGTGTGAGATGGCGAAACATGACTGCCCGCGCTAACTGCTACGGCACACGATGGTGAATACATTTTTCAGAAGCTGTTATGTAAGTATCTAAATACTTGAGGGAATTTTCTTCCCCGTGTGAATTCGGGGGCTCTACAGTTGTGGTGGTGGTGGTGGTGGATGGGGGGGGAGGGGGGGGGGAGGGGGGGGGGAGTTAGACCCACTGCCGTCCCCTAAATAAGCATGTCGTAAAATGTGACTAGTTAAGGGTTTTTCCTTCAAAACAGATTAAGAAGTGGACGAACAACCAAACTGTCCACTGGTGTTTACACTCGGTGAGTGCTAAGAAGTAGAAGAACACATTGTCCACTTACTATCTTGTTACATTCTGGAAGAAAGTGTGTTTCGTTTTCCAAGCTTGTCCACCGGGTCCAACTCACATGGGTTCCAGAACCTCAATTTTGATGGGGAAAAGAAAAGACTCGCTGCCCATAACAAGCATGTCGTAAAAGGCGATCAGTTGGGAGTTAGCTGAAACTGGATGTGTTGGGGGGGGGGGGGGGAGGGAAGCAGCTATTGCAGCGTCCCACTATACAACGTGCAAACTACTATTTCAACGGCGGAGGCACAAGAAGAATCAATTCACAATTCTGTATCCACTGTGAAGATCTCTCCATCCAGTCTATGTTTTAGGTCACGATTTTTGGAACGGGGCAATACTTTTCCCAAATCCCGCCACCGGACATAACTTGCCTTTAAACTTAAACAAGAATGTGTACCAGCGATGTACTCGTGGACTGAAACTGTTAGCTGTCAGGTGTAACAATCCTTTCACACTGACCTGATTTCATATCTGCTTGGCGCTCTTTATTTACAGAGTTGCCCACGTCTGCTGGTTCTAGTTTGTTTTCCTGGTGACATTCACTAGCGACCCCCCTGTCCACATCTCGAAGTTGGAAATCCAGCACGTTTTAGCGGGTTGACAGCAGTTTTTCACTTACCTGTTTTATGTGTGTGTGTGTGTGTGTGTGTGTGTGTGTGTGTGTGTGTGTGTGTGTGTGCGTATGTTAGGAAAGCATATGTTTTCGAAATTGTATCCTTCCTTCATTTCCGTTCTTTTCTAGCAAGGTTAATAGCCAGGTTTAAGGTTTGAACAACCGATTAACAATATGGCTCACGGGCAGCAACCCATAAGTGCTCCGTTGTTCTTCAAACCAAAATCTGAGTCTGAAGAAGCTCAGAACAGTGCACGGTGCTGTACAACCGGCGAGGATCTTGAAATACTTTTTTTTGGGGAGAGATTTTTGACTCCAAATTTTTGCCCGGGCAGCGCCGTTAGGGTACTCCTTTCAATTCCTAACTGCCAAGGTATTTTTAAAGATGGGCAACAATACACACGGGCGTCCGATCTCACTACCTAGAGACCAGGGGGAATTACTAAAGTCCACGTGAAAAATGTCCAGGCCCTACCGAGGATTTGAACACGGAACCTCCAGCACTTGAGGCAGACACTATGCCTTGAGACCACGCAGCCCCCTGGTTAACAGTCAACAAATACTCAACAAATGTATTTATGTCCGGCGAAAGGTGGAACTCAAAATTTGTTTCTACAAATAGGCATATCCAAATTTGGCTATCCTCCGAATAACGGGCACAAAAGATGGCGGCCAAATACAGGGCCTCAGTCACGTGTCAATTGCGCCCTTCCGGCGACTTAATTTGCGGTTTTCCAGCTACTACCGCCACCGCAGAGAGTCTCCCCCACGCCGCTCACGCAGTGTGGATTGGGGCTAAACTAGATGGCTGGGACACATGAGCAAAGCTGCAGGAGATGCGGAAGCTGCTGCTCGTGAGTCCCAGCCATCTAGTTTAGCCCTAATCCCTGCCGTGGTAGTGGCGTGGGGGATACACTCGGCGGTGGAGGTAGTTGCCGGAAAACCGCAAATTAAGTCGCCGGTAGTGCTCAACTGACACGTGACTGAGGCTCTGTTAGGGCGTTTTTGCAGCCGCTATCTTTTGTGCCCATTATTCGGAGGATAGCCTCATATTATATTACAACATAAAATATAGAAACAGCAGCAGAAGAAAATGATGGTTACAAAAATACACAAGAAGAGCATGAAGGAACAGAAGAAAATGTGTATCAATTTTTTTAAAGAAATAATTGGTGGCTAAGGTGTTGCAGAACGCGCTTCTGAACTCCAAGGTGTCAGGTTCAATCCTGGCTGCGAGTGATTTGGCAGCAAACTGCCTTGCGTTGGGTTTCAACAGTGGGATTGAGAGCTGACTGTTCAGTGAGGAATGGCAAAACTACTGAACATAAAATTATCTAGCAAAATCACAAGCAAAAAAAAAAAAAAAATTTCAATTTGATTTTACAACACCCTGTAAAAGATATGCAACTAACATATTTATACATTTTGGAGAAAGGGCATTTTAATGCGAGTATACAGAGCATCATTTTTATTTTTTATATTTTATTTGTGTGTGTGTGTGTGTATATATATATATATATATATGGACACCACACAGTGAGACACACAAAAAAAAGGAAATAAACTAAACAAAAAACATCTTTCTTTTTAAGTAATATTGAGTTTTATTTCCGAGCGAGTTATTATTTGTACAATATTGGTGCAATCAAGTCACAAACAAGCCTACAATAAAACATTAAGAAACCATTGTCAATGACAGGAATTCAGTTAAGCAAACATTTAAATGATGTCCACGCAAAGAAAAACAAACAAGACACAGCTATTCATAAAACAGAGCAATATTTCTGCACGCAGGGGCACCGAAACATGGGATTCAGGCACCTTGTGACCCCCCCCCCCCACAATAATTAAGGGCAGCTGAACCCTCCCTTCCCCTCCATATTTCCCTGAGAAAAATTTTCAAGGGAGTAAACAGTGGCTCTCTCCTAAACATGTACAGATGTTTTTCAGTATTTCTGTAACATTTCCTATTATTTTAAATATTTTGACTTGTCAATCAACACATAGTTATAATTGCTTATTATTATAATTTTCTAAGCTCTTTGACCCTTCTCATCTCCTGGAAATTATAAAATATGATGCTGCGCAACCCCGCCCCCCCCCCCCCCAACCAATTATTTATTTCTGGAGGTGCTCCTGTCCGCAGGCCTACCACACAATAACACAACAAAGCACAGAGGCATAAGCACAGTTACAGATATCACTATGTTGAATGAGTATAATATTGGCATGCTAATATCATTGAAAGAAAAAAAGTGGGATCAAAGACAGCTGGAATGGACACAAAGAATTACAATTTATCAGGGGAGGTTAACAAAATAATATGATTATCTAAAATTAAACATTGTTACTGTTGGTTTTATGGTGTATGGACTCGTCTAATGTGCAGTGAGAATAACCTGTCGATTAACTAACTAACTAACTGTTGGTTTTATTTGTACCCACTTCAGGACACAATAAAAAATTCCTTTAAAATTACTGTTGAAAAATTCAGTCTAAAAAACTGCCAATTTCTGCCTTTATTTTACCACTTTTTGCGGTGGAGGCAGGGGGTCTTTGAGTCTGAGGATTTACGTCCGCATGGCTAGTGCTGTCGCCACGACTGTGCAGGTGAGGATTTTATTTTGCCCCTGACAGAAACAAATCCCCAGCCTTACCTAGGATTTGAACCTGGGTCTCTCACTTGAGAGCCCAGTGTTCTAACCGTTCAGCCAGCCGCTCCAAAAAAAGGCAGTAGACCCATGATTGTTATAAGCGTCTCAATGAGGTGCAAATTTCTGAGCTATGTACTATTTTCATGAGCTATTGACCTGTTGCTAGCTTATGTTTATACATTCAAATGTCATCATCAACTACGATTAAAATGAATTTAAAAAAAAAAAACATAAAAAAGGCATATTTTCATGGAAGATGCGTCTCCTACAGTCATACATTGTATCACCTGTGTGGTTTCGTAAGCAAGCAAAAGATAAAACTCTTAACCACATTTACAGACAACCGGCCCAAACGACAACCCAACATTTAGTTCTTGACAACAAAAAGGCCCTTGACAATGTCCCTCATATTATGTACACAGACACCGTCTATACACTAGATGGTGTCTAATGTTAAAACATGTCTTACACACTCACATGATCACACACAGACACACACAACAACATGGATAGAGACAACAACCTTGTTCATACCACCACTTAGAACATATGCCGAAGTGAAACAAGTTAAAAAGACAAACTACCGTTGAAAAAAAACAATAATTATCTAATGGTGCATTTTTATTTGTTGATGGCAAAGCCTGTACGTCTAAAAGTTATCTGTAACCCAGATGCAACCGAACTGTTGATTAAATGGTTGAACCCTAAGGTATTATTTTGTGGAATCTGAACAATTTACATACTAAACTACAAAGATTTTGAATGTCAAAATTTTTCGCTCACCCCACCCTTTTTTTAATCAGCAGATTATATTACTCACAAATGTCTTGATGAAAACTGTTTTATTTATGTATGCAATGTTTATATATGACTTTTTTTTTAACCCTTGGTTACTACTGTCTGGTTTAAACAAACCTGTTTTATAAATCTGCTACTGTCTGTCATGTTTTTCACTGCCAGATTAAATTTAACAGTATGACTAGACCAACCAATACTGGTTCAACCCTTATCAAGACATCTTGTACACAAACTGTGAGTTATGTCCACTCAATGAAACTTGCAGAATCCGACAGACCAATGTGGTCAGTTTATTTCAGCTGTTTTAAAATAATCTTGTCAGAGCTGGAGATATAGAGGGGGAGAAAGAGAAGATGGGAGAGAGTGAGAAGAGAGAAGAAAAGAGAGGGATCGAATGGGGAAAAGAGGTGGAGGGATGGGAGAAGAAGAAGAAAGAGAGAGAGAGAGGGAGGGAGAGAGAGAGATAGTGCGAGAGAGACAGAGATAGAGAAACTCTTTGGGGTGGTTTCAGGTGCAATCACATTAGTTTCACTAAAAGAAAAAAAAACAATTCAATATCAATACCCCACCACTGTGGATGTAAAATGCAAAATCACTAAGAATAAAAATGAAAAAACTCGACACAACAAATATTGCACTGATTTCCCTCCCTCCGCAATCTGTCAACCACAGAAAGAAAATATGACAGGAGACAACAGCATACAGAACCTGACAACAGAAAACACATGATGTTGCTGCAGAAAGCAGACTTCACAAGATAAAATACTGTACAATAGAAAGCAGAAGAGACAAGAAAAACACAGACATAAGGCTGAAACAGATGGAATTATATTATAAATCTGGTCATGATGACAATTATCCCTGATTGCTGTTGGTGGTAGAAGAGGGGGCTGAGTTGTCTCGAGGTATTATGTCTGCCCTGAGTGCTGGACATCCCGGGTTCAAGCTCCGGTGAAGGCAGGGATTTTATTTTCACGTGCACTTCTCATAAATTCCCCATGTCTCTGGGTAGTAAGATCGGACGCCAGTGTGTATTCTTGCGCACGTAAAAAAATCTCTTGGCAGTTGGAAATAGACAAGAGTGGCCAAACAGATCTGCCCAGGCAAAATGTTGAGTTAAAAATCAACCCATAGTAATTCAGGATCCTCGCCCGTGCTACAAAGCCTGTGCACTGTGCTGAGCTTCTTCAGACTCAGACTTGAGTTAGAAGTAGAACGGAGCACTTATGGGTTACATCCTTGTGCCATGGTGTTGAACAGTTGAATAAACGTAAAGCTGTTGGTGGGGATGATGCGGGATATTAAACTGCCACAACATCTACACGCAATCTGTATCATCCCCCCCCCCCCTTGTTGTAATCTTCATACATGAATCTCAATATATTGAAAAACAAATATGAACTTAATAAAAGCTTATTAAATAAACCACAGGAATTATCTTAAGGTTTCAAAGTTTTAATGATATTTCAACAAACTCTGGGAGATCCTGAGATCCATTTCTGATATTAACCTCGTAAAAAAACCTTCTTTAAGGTTGAATAGGGTTAATCTTTATGCTTTAAAAAAAAAAACCTGGGCTTGTGAACATCATAAACTGCGGTGGAATACAGCTAGAATAAGCCACAAATATTTCTTTCCTATTCTCCCTACATGGGACACTCATCCAGCAATGTTTAGTTGTTAATTTCTGGCTAAATGTTGAACAGTTAAATTCTCGTTGCATGCCACTAGCATTCTGAGCATATGATGCTAGGCTAAGTGCTGTTTACAGAATGATTGGCACTCAAATGATGATATGGTCAACATCCCACCAGCCATCTTCATAATCCAGGTGTGAGTTCAGAGGCCCCATTTTGGGGGGAAGGGGGGAGGAGGAAGGAAGCAGACTCTCTCTCTCACACACACAAACCCCAACAAGCATATTGTAAAATGTGGCCAATTGAGAATTTGCCAAAATCTGATGTGTTGGGCTGAAAAGTGCAGATATCACAGCCTTGCTGTAAACCACAACACAATGTACCAACTGCCCTTTTAAGGGTGAATGCAGGAGAAGAATTCATTCAGAGGATTCCTAATCAACCAATCAACAACAGTCAACTTTACCAATCTAACCTTCCAACCAATCAACAACAGTCAACTTTACCAATCAAACCAACCAACCAATCAACAACAGATCTAAACATACAAGTGGTTCCTGTGTAGTTATGCCCCCCCCCCCCCCCAACTGAGTATAACTTCAGTACACCATTATCATAACATGCACAGGGACAAAATGACAAACACAGTGTGAAACCAGCACAGATTGTATAATCAACAAATGTTTTGCCCATAGCAAAGACATATGCAAACGAAAAGAGTTAAATAAAAAAGGTATTCTTCAGATCTAAATGAAACAGCAGCAACAATCTAAAAAATAAAACCTATAATGCACACATATTACACCATAATTAGCCATGTTGTCGACGTTCAAATAGATAAAAAAAAAGCAGAACATAAATTTATACTGAAAATATTTTTTTTAAAGCGTAAAAACATTTTGCATAAATAATTAAAATATCTAATAAAGTATGAAAAAAAAAACCATTTTGATTCTCTTCCAGTTACTGTACACCAGCATAAAAAAAAGAAGATAACAAAACTAAATATGAGTGCTGTAGCAAGATTTAGTGCTAACATTACTTCAAAAATACATTTTGCAAGTTCATTTCTGCACATGTCGCATACACAGATATGTAATCTGAGCTAAATTGAAGCGTGCTGACATTTAATCTAAAATGAATAGTTCTTACACAACTATAACCTGAGTTAATAGAACAGTTGTTACACAGTTATGCAATCTGAGCTGATTAAAAAAAAACAGCTACTTAACCTACAGAAACACACATCACCATTTACGATCTATGTAGCCTAAATGTTTTCTTGCAGAACCTATATACTCTTCTATAGTGACACAGCTCACAGACGCAATGCTTACAAACCTATGGGAATAGAGCAATCAATCAGTTTGTCTCCTTTGGGCTGCTACCTGAAAGTTTTACCATGCCATCTTAAGATTCAAGAAATCTTACAAACTTGCAACACACTCACACATCACAGTCACAATGCTAACACTTCTGTACAATCAAAGCCAAGTGATTTTCTTATGTTTTTTGTTCATGCTAGGCGGGGGGAAAAAAATTTGCTCGTGGGTAAATAAATGTGGCAAGTGTTTCAAAAATGTAGCCCGGTTACAGTAAATGAGTAGCTTTAACAATACTGAATTGATCAATGACATGTACAAGCTCAAAGGAGCACTACTCATAAATACAATATCAGAGCAATTATTACGTGGTTAATGTCGACAACAATGAGGTCAGACAATGAATTTCATCCTTTACAGCACATAGACAATATTATGCATAAGTGCAGACATTAGAACAAAGCAGACCAGCAAATGAAACCAGCAACCAATCCGCACTAAGATCATCACAAAGAAAACTTTCACCAAAGAAACAATTAAAACAAGCATGACTGACAATATTCTTGTCAAACATCTGGCGGTGTTCTCGAAAAATGTTCACTGAATTAGCTACAAGAGGGGAAAAACTTGCCATGACAAAATCTATTCATTCCTTACAGGTCACCATAGTTTCAGACGTAGTTTGTCTATTTTCCATTTTTGCAGTAGTTTGTCCATTTTTTGCTGCAGTTTGTCCATTTTCTGCACTATTGTGTCCACAGTTTTTTTTACCTTTGTGTGTGTGTGTGTTTGTTAGTTAAAATATCTTATCTGAGTAAACATTTATTTTAATGCTGTCGTGGGATGGTAGTCAGCTTTTGATCTCATCTCTTTAAACTAGTAAGGTCATGAGACCCTGCTGAAAAACTGAGACAACATTAGTTTCTCATCATAAAGTCACTAGTCTCACCACTCAAGCTGGCAGTTAATTTAAAAAACAACATCTGTGCTGTCTACAACAATGTTCTTCAACCGGTGTGCCACGGGTGTAAAAAGAGGTTGAGGAACACTGGTCTGCAAAATGGAGGCTGGCTGAAAGTCATCCCCTGCTTTGGGAATATTATGTGCTGAGACCTAAATTGCTTCCACAGTGTAACTCTTGTATTACTGTATGACAGTCATGAGAACGGTCTTCTTCACGCAAGAATAGTACACTGTTCTTCTTCTTGTAGTTCGTGCCGTGTGGCGTTGGTAGTCAGGTATATCCACAACCTTCTATCTCATGTACTTTCAATCAATTCTGACCCAGATGGTCTTCCATGCCGTGATGTCAAACTGTTCGAGCATCTTCTCTCTCGGTCTCCCTCTGCCGTTTTCCCCCTCCAACTTTTCCACCATCATGATGTATTCCAGTTTCTCCTTCTTAAGACACGACCAAAAATTGTCATACACTGTGAAAGGACATAAGTTTAACCTTCTGACTGGTTTGAGAAATGTCACATCTTCCATTGCTCAATGTCATATATATTTAAATATATCTGTGTGTGTATGCGTGTAATCGCGTGTGTGCTTGTACACCATCTTGCTGGAACATTTTCAAATTCTTAAGCAATATTCTGAAAACATCAGACTTTTTTGTTTCAAGCAGCAAATTAAAATTTAAAAACACAACAAAAATAGTATTTTATAAAATTCCAGATATTACAAAAATGATTTTCATGCTTGCCCATGTTAAAATACTTTCTTCTGAAAACTCAAAACAGTTTGCTCCATTTTAAAGTCTCTCTCTAATTAAATTTCCATTGCCTTCATTCAAATATCAATAAAATTAGACAAGCTGAGGAAAAAAAAAATTTGTGTGTTTAAAATCAGTCTCATTTTCATTTATTCCCTGTAAGTTATATAATTTTAGTTTCACTGTAATATCTTTAAAAGCGACAAAGCTACAGCCAATTTATATATAAACTGCAGAATCTGACAAATCTACAATAAATTTATACATAAACTGCAGAACCTGACAAATCTAGAATAACTTTATATATAAACTGCAAGTTCTACAAGATGAACCCTTTTCTTGGTTAAAATAGTTATAAAACAAATACTTGTTTATACTTTATTAATTTTCTTGAAGGGAGATTACACTTGTTCAAGAATTACGATAAAAGTGTACTTTTAAAATAATTTTTCTTGGCTAAAACAATTACAGAAGAAAATAATTACCAGTAAAATAACAAACTTTGCCAAGGATGGATTCAGGCCACAGTGAGAAAGGAAAATATATATGAACAGGCGACGCATGTTATATGCATTCAAGAAAGTGGTCCAGTCAAACAGTGCAGGAAAATTACTGACAGGCAGCCCTTCCATCATGCAACAAACTTCTTTTGCTTATAGTATATTCTGGATGCCATTGGTAGTCTTGTAAATCCACAGCTATCAAACCAGTCTTCCTTCATTTTAGCCATTTTGACCACAAGGTGAAATCAGACAGTTACTGCCATAAAATCCTGCTCTGGTGACCTAACTTGGGAAATCACTTCATTCTTAGTTTCGGAGATCTTAGTCCTGCTGGGATCAATACTCAGCATAAGTTTCATTTCAATTTAACCTGTTCATACTTCTCTACTATTTCTGAGACACCTTGATTGTTTTGCTCTGTGATACAGCCCAACAAGTCTATACTACAGGCTCCTGCTATGTATTTCTTGTTCTATGATGACTTCGACTGTTTACACACTCTTGTGTCTTGTTAGTTGATCTTTCTAGTCACAGTTTTTGTCATATTTAGTATTTCTTTACATCCACAGCCACCTGCCTTATGTACTTCCAATGATTTTCAATATCAATAATTGTCAATGCTAGGATACCAGCCTTGTCTTTGTCTTCCCCTGTCTTGAGCTTTCTTGTTCTCATATATTTCAGTGCACCCTTTCTCAATGAGTCCTCTGAAAGGTCTTCCCCTGTCTTGAGCTTTCCTGTTCTCATATATTTCAGTGCACCCTTTCTCAGTGAGTCCCTTGAATGGTCTTCCCCTGTCTTGAGCTTTCCTGTTCTCATATATTTCAGTGCACCCTTTCTCAATGAGTCCCCTGAATGGTCTTCCCCTGTCTTGAGCTTTCCTGTTTTCTCATATATTTCAGTGCACTCTTTCTCAGTGAGTCCCTTGAATGGTCTTCCCCTGTCTTGAGCTTTCCTGTTCTCATATATTTCAGTGCACCCTTTCTCAATGAGTCCCCTGAATGGTCTTCCCCTGTCTTGAGCTTTCCTGTTCTCATATATTTCAGTGCACCCTTTCTCAATGAGTCCCCTGAATGGTCTTCCCCTGTCTTGAGCTTTCCTGTTCTCATATATTTCAGTGCACCCTTTCTCAATGAGTCTTCTAAATGGTCTTCCCCTGTCTTGAACTTTCCTGTTCTCATATATTTCAGTGTACCCTTTCTCAGTGAGTCCCTTAAATGGTCTTTCCCTGTATTGAGCTTTCCTGCTCTCTCATATATTTCAGTGCACCCTTTCTCAATGAGTCCCCTGAATGGTCTTCCCCTGTCTTGAGCTTTCCTGTTCTCTCATATATTTCAGTGCACCCTTTCTCAATGAGTCCTTTGAATGGTCTTCCCCTGTCTTGAGCTTTCCTGTTCTCATATATTTCAGTGCACCCTTTCTCAATGAGTCCTCTGAATGGTTTTTCCCTGTCTTGAGCTTTCCCATTTTCATATATTTCAGTGCACCCTTTCTCAATGAGTCCTCTGAATGGTTTTTCCCTGTCTTGAGCTTTCCTGTTCTCTCATATATTTCAGTGCACCTTTTCTCAATGAGTCTCCTGAATGGTTTTTCCCTGTCTTGAGCT
Organism: Candidula unifasciata; assembly: GCA_905116865.2. Classification (NCBI taxonomy): domain Eukaryota; kingdom Metazoa; phylum Mollusca; class Gastropoda; order Stylommatophora; family Geomitridae; genus Candidula; species Candidula unifasciata. The sequence continues at coordinate 296,618 of CAJHNH020003090.1, forward strand.
TTCCCATTTTCATATATTTCAGTGCACCCTTTCTCAATGAGTCTTCTAAATGGTCTTCCCCTGTCTTGAGCTTTCCTGTTCTCTCATATATTTTAGTGCACCCTTTCTCAATGAGTCTCCTGAATGGTCTTCCCCTGTCTTGAGCTTTCCTGTTCTCTCATATATTTCAGTGCACCCTTTCTCAATGAGTCTCCTGAATGGTCTTCCCCTGTCTTGAGCTTTCCTGTTCTCTCATATATTTCAGTGCACCCTTTCTCAATGAGTCCCTTGAATGGTCTTCCCCTGTCTTGAGCTTTCCTGTTCTCATATATTTCATTCCACCCTTTCTCAGTGAGTTCCCTGAATGGTCTTCCCCTTGGTTTGCGTTCACTGTTTTTCTTTGGGAAAATACAGAAGATGCTAACAGTTTTGTATCCTCAAATTTAAATTACATAAATTTGTATGCTTTAACTGTAACCATCTCTACAGTCAAAGTATCAATGGCGATAATATAAATAGGATATTCATTTGAATTGTAGTCTATAAGTGAATTCAACCTGTCTCAAACCAAACTCTACTTCTACTTGTGTTTAGGCAGTCTACAAACAAAATGTGGCCATAGAGGTTCTGATGACAAGAAAATTTACAAGGAATCACTGGGTGACCTGGGAGCTAACAACAGAATCGCACACACTGCAACATAAAAATATGCTATTCATAGAGTTATGAATGTCATGAGATTAAGTTATGTGGTTAATCCTGGCTAGTGACTTGCCATACAATGATATGACTGCGGTCAACTTTTGTCAAGGATGTGGCCTTGCTGGGATCATCGTCATCATCTTCATTCAAAGCGGCAGCAGCAGTGGGATCTTCTTCATCACCGTCACCTGTGGACAGATTTTATTTTGTAATTCTTTTTCCTGTCACTGTCATCTATTTGGATAACCTCTGCATAATAAGAATTCTGTTATTCTGGAAGTTTGTTGTGTTTGTTAGAAGTCACCGATACTCTCAAGAAGCTAGTGTGGATTTGTATCTCTATGGATCAATTTTCATTAAGAAGAAGAAGAAAAAAAAGAAGGAGGAGGAGAAGAAGAAGGAGAAGAAGAAGGAGGAGGAGAAGAAGAAGAAGAAGAAGAAGAAGAAGAAGAAGAAGAAGAAGAAGAAGAAGAAGAAGAAGAAGAAGAAGAAGAAGAAGAAGAAGAAGGAGAAGGAGGAGAAGAAGGAGGAGGAGGAGGAGGAGGAGGAGGAGGAGGAGGAGAAGAAGAAGAAGAAGAAGAAGAAGAAGAAGAAGAAGAAGAAGAAGAAGAAGAAGAAGAAGAAGAAGAAGAAGAAGAAGAAGAAGAAGAAGAAGAAGAAGAAGGAGGAGAAGAAGAAGAGGATATAAGAGAAAGAGATGATAGTGCTTTTGAGATGATATTCTAAGTGTGATGGTGCACTAAAAGAAATGACATTTTTAACAGCCAGCCGCTCACCAAGATATCCAGATTTTAAAAGTGATTTCAAATTTAATATAACAATACTATACAGCAGAGATATTAAACTTGCAGCTGGAGAGCCGAATCCGGCCAGTAGAGACCTAGCAAGCAGCCCGGGGATCATTGCCAACTGTATTGTATTAGTGATCTTTCTATGCTGCGGCTCAGGCCTCTGACAATCCCCACTGTCAACAGTTTGGCCCCTGAGTAAACTCAGTTGAATAGCCCTACTGTAGAGTCTGCGTTAATAAACAGAAACATCCAAATAAAACAAGGTTAACCAGGAGAAGACTTACCGAGTCTGAAGTCTACATAGCCCTCCCCTCCTGACAGGACTAATCGGGTGTTTGTTGGAGGAGCAGGCACCGCCTCTCCCTTTGGAGGTGGGGGAGAAGAAGAGGAAGGTGAGAGGTCAGAAGCTGCACTCAGGCCATGTCTCTGGACACCTAGTGAAATACATGAATGAAAAAAAAGAGATGTTAAGTCTGTACAACTAATAACATCAAAGATGACTGAAATAACCACACCGTGATTCAGAAATGTGGCTACATGTTTAAATACAAATTTAATCACGTGGCAGTGTAATGGCTAAGATGCACAATTAAAAAAAAAAAAACACAGATTAACTAGAATGTTCCAGTCTGCTACATAAAAGCTATTAAACAAAACAGCAGTATACAGTAGGGATTTAAAAAAAATGTCAAGCCTAAAGGTGTTACAGTATAGAAGAAAGACAGCATGGGTTAATACAACAACTGTCACTGGATTGCAAGTTATTTCATAACCACAGGATGTCCCTGTATTGCTTGTGTGGGTTCCTGGGTCTCACTGTGGGGAAAACAAGAATAAACCCACTGCCTCAAAAACAAGAAGTCACATGAGTCAACTAACTGATGGCATCCTATGAAGTTGGAGTGCATCTGCCTGAGAAGCAAGGAACCAAGAGTCTCCACAGAAAAAAGCCAGACCCAGATGTGTGAAACAGATGTGCACACAACATTCAGGTTCTGGAAAACAGACAAAAGTTCTGAGGTGGACAAACAACCAGAACTTTCCGCCGGGATGTACAGCCGGTGAATGCGAAAAAGAAGAAGAAGAAAAAGGAAACCCAAGTATAACTGTTATCTGGCTGAACCAGGCTTCTGAGATGTCTTCTTGTTAAAAAGTTCAACAGGAGCAAATCCAGAAATCCTGTTCAATCCAGAAACCCTGTTTAATCAAAATCAGAGTGCATCTGCCTGAGAGGCAAGGAACCAAAAGTCTGCAAACATATGAGTCAGATCTGTAAAACAGATGCACACGCAACACCCAGGTTCTGGAACGGGGCTACAGTCCAGAAGTGGACGAACAACCAGAACTTTCCACTATAGTTTATAGCTGGTGAACATAAAGAAGAAGTAACCCACAGTCTAAAGGGATTTGTTAACTCCACCCCCCCCCCCCCTTTCCAGAAGCCTAAATCTAGTTACTTCTGGTTGTGTGACATCCCCGGAAATACTGACCCTCGGCCATGTCTGCAGTGACTCGTTCCGGAAAAATGTAGTTAAATTCCACTGGTCTGATGTGTGCCGACATATTGTTTAGTAGGCCAGGATAATAATACAGTAACTAAAAATAGCAGTGGTTTTCTTATGACCTTAATGCCTGTTTGTAGACCAAGTTGATGTCGAATTTTCCCATAAGCCTCATTGATAGAGGTCCCAGCATGCATCATCTAATACATTTTTTTTAAATTCTCCAGGGAATGTATCCATTTAATGCTTCTCTCTGTTCATGTTTAGTGATTACCCCTTTACATATCTGTATACATTCTTAGAGAAAAATGTAGATAAATAAATTATTAAAACATTTTGACATTTGTAATATTTTTTTGTTGTTGATTTCCTCCCAAAATTCTTATGGATTTATGGCCCACTATTTTGTTTAGCAATGTCAGGGTGAATGGGTTAAGAAGCCAGGGTGCTCAAGGAAATACTAGCTTCTATAACCCACAAGTTATCAAAGAATTATAATCTTTGGTAACCTATTGGTTATCATGGAAATACAAGCATACACAATTCAAGGGGAATAAATGAACAATTGAACAAGCACAAGAAATTCAAAGGAACAAACGCACAATTATAGATTACAGTCAACACATCTTCAGATATCAAAGAAATTATAATTCATTTATAGCCTAGTAGTTATAAAGGATTTACAAGTGTCAATCACCTAACAGTTATCAAGGACACAAGCTTTTATGACTTAAAACCTACCATAAATCTATATATTACCTAAAAGCTATAAAAAAATTATTTGCTTTTATGACCTAACAGTTACTATAAGAAAAGGACCTGCCCCCCCCCCCCCCCCCCCCACTTTCAGGAGTATTCGGCAAATAGAGGAGCTAGACCTACACTTTATATTTATAGATCGGCACTCGGTGGGTGATGTGGCCAGTATCATGCTGTTCACCTTTACTTCCCAGAACTTTACCTGGTATCCCTTTAAGACTGGGTCAATCTGGAAGTCAGTCTTTTTTTTTTTTTTACAGTCCAGCTCTGTTTGGATCCACAGGCGAGTGTCTAGCCACTACACCATGGAACCTCCAGTTTATATAAACTAATACTTATTAAGGAATTGCTTCTATGACCAGACAATTATTAGAGATATTTATCTTCCATGACAACTTAACAGTTATATGTGAATACAGTTAAACTCCAATATCTGTTAACGCCAATATTAGCCTTTTTTTTTTTTTAAATTACAAATTTCACCTATTTTTCTTCGAAACTTTTGTTTGATATTTGCCTGAAAAGTCAATATCTGTCCCTCCTCTGGCGTGGCCAGTGGGTCATCAGACTGGACAAAAAAGAAGAGTGCTGAACCCTTTTTCGAGCAGAATAATGACGAATATTGGAATTCCACTGAGCTTATTAGGGAATAGCTTATATGACAACAGTTATTTGGAAATATATAAGCTTCTATCTATGGCTCAACAGTTGAAAGGGAAATTTAATCATAACAGTTATAGGGGATTATATAAGCTTCCATGAACAGTTATAAATGGATGTATATGAATATGCTTCTTTGGCTTAACAGTTGTAAGGGATTATAAAAGCTTCTTTGACCTAAAAGTTGTAAGGGAATATATCAGTTTCTATGGTTGGGCTATTCAACTGGTGGCCATTGGGCCAAATCTGGTCCCTCAAGGCTAGCAAGTGACACGCAGATTACTTTTTCTGTGCCGGGACTCGGGGCTGTATTCCGTGATAATCCCCATTTTCAAAATTTTGGCCTTTGAGTAAACATAGTTAGACAGCCCTGCTATATAGCCTAACAGTTGTAAAGGAATATATAAGCTTCTATAGCCTTAAAGTTGTTTGGGAATATATAAGCTTCTACGGCCTTAAAGTTGTTAGGTAATACATAAGCTTGTATATCCTTAAAGTTGTCAGGGAATATATAAGCTTCTATAGCCTTAAACTTGTCAGGGAATATTTTAGCTTGTATAGCCTTAAAGTTGTTAGGGATTATATAAGCTTGAATGGCCTTAAAGTTGTCAGGGAATATATAAGCTTCTATAGTCTTAAAGTTGTTAGGGAATATATAAGCTTCTATAGTCTTAAAGTTGTTAGGGAATATATAAGCTTCTATAGTCTTAAAGTTGTTAGGGAATATATAAGCTTCTATAGTCTTAAAGTTGTCAGGGAATATATAAGCTTCTATAGCCTTGAACTTGTCAGGGAATATTTTAGCTTCTATAGTCTTAAAGTTGTTAGGGAATATATAAGCTTGTACGGCCTTAAAGTTGTCAGGGAATATATAAGCTTCTATAGTCTTAAAGTTGTTAGGGAATATATAAGCTTCTATAGTCTTAAAGTTGTCAGGGAATATATAAGCTTCTATAGTCTTAAAGTTGTTAGGGAATATATAAACTTCTATGACATAAATACACGTTTCTGTGACAGTTGGAAGAGAAATAAAATCTACTATATTCAAACAATTATCAAAGAAATGCATGTGTCCATGACTTAACAGATTATGAAAACACAAGCTTATTTAACCTAACAGTCGTGATGGAACACATAAGCTTCTAGCAGCTGTAGTAACGCAGTGGCTAGATGCTCGCCTGCCAACCTGAAGGTGTTCTGGTCAGAATCCACAGTTCCCCGTGTGGATTTCACGGCCCTATGCTAAGGATTACAAGAATAGACCCACTGCCGCTCCAACAAGCATGTCGTAGGAGTTGACTAAATGAGGGCTCAAGTCAGAGTGCATCTGCCCAAACGGCAAGAAACAATCAACTGCATACAAATAAGCCTGTAAAATGGATGTACACACAAAGCTCAGGCTCCAGCACAAAACCAAAGTCCAAACTGACAAACAACCAGGACTTTATGCCAGAGCTCACAGCCGGTCAACGAAGAAGAAGAAGAATTCAACTGAGGCAGATTTTTCAATACTGACCTTGGCTCCCAGGTTGAACCCAAACTAAAATGTGTATTAGGCAATGAGTTGGGAAGTAAAAGTGGGCAGAATGATACAGACATCACCCCCACCCCCCAAGACAGATTGGTCTTTAAAAAAACAAAAAGTGAGTTAAGCATCCTATGTCTTATGTACCACTGACGTAAAAAAGGTCATTTACTACATTCTTTTTTGAAATATCGTCTTGTTCACCAGCTGGTGGAAAGTTCTGGTTGTTCTCCCACTTCTGGACTACAGTTTTGTTCCAGAACCCGAGTGTTGCATGTGCATCTGTTTTACAGAATCATCTGTATACAGACTGTTGGTTCCTTGCATCTCAGGCAAATGCACTTCGACTTCGAAGGAAGCTCCCAATTAGTTGGCTCTTATGACATGCTTGTAAGTAGGCAGTGGGTCTATTCTTGTTTTCCCTGTAATAGGGCCTTGACACCCCACACAGGAATATTTTAAATATAAGTATCAGTGACCTAACAGTTGTAAGGGAAATACACACTTCTATAGTTAGAAGGGAGACATAAACTTGTATGGTCCAACAGAGACACAAGAAATACATATTAAAAAAAAAAAAGTTAAGGATCCTTATCCACGCCTCTAGGCGTATAGGGCTAGACCTATATTTTTATAGACCAATCGGCACAAGATGGGTGATGTGGTCAGCATCACGCCAGCCACCTTTACTTCCCAAGACTACACCTGGTACCCACTCAAGGCTGGGTCTACCTGGGAGCCAAGGTCATTTTTGAAAATTAGTCCGGCTCCACCAGGGAGCGAACCTGATCCACGGCGAGCGTAAGCGTCTAGCCGCTCGACCACGGTGACTCCCAGAAATACAGATACTGTTAAACAAATTTTTTTTAATGAAAAGGAAGAAAGAAATGCAAGAACTTAATTTTGACATCTAGAATCTAGTTTAAGATTCAGGTTTAAATAACGGAACAACATCATGGCACAAGGATAGTAACCCATAAGTGCACCATTTTACTTCTAACTCAAGCCTGAGTCTGAAGAATCTAAGTACAGTGCACGAACTCCGTAGCACCGGCGAGGATCCTAAAATACAAAAGGTAGATTTTTAACTCAAAGTGACCGCCAAAGGTGGAGAGAGCTGATCAGACAGTCGACAGAAACTGTTGATGCAACAACACACAGTGTAACGGGATAATGATGATGATGATGAGTTCAACAGTTATCAAAGAAATACACATGTTCATGAATGACTTATAATGGCAACACAAGTTCCTAAGTCCTAACATTTAGCAAGAAAATATGATTGTCAGAAATTCAAGCTCTACAATTATGCAGCAGGAAAGTGAGGTCAGGTATAATAAGAAAAAAAAAGTATATTATATATATGTTGCATTTTGTGAATACCTTCCTCAAATAACGGGGACTTTCGTCTTCGTGCTATGGATATATAACGTAAAATATGAATATGAATACAAAAATTATGAAGACACATGCAAACAAAAAAATCTCAGGAAATGAAATTAAAAAACAGTTAAGTGTGAATGAACACAAAAATATGTGTGCGTGTGTGTGTGTATGTATGTATATATATATATATATATATATATATAGTTGAATATACTGATGAAACAATCTATCTAATCAATTATACAATAATAACAGAATTATTAAAAAGCGCAAGCAGGAACACTCAACTATGTATATGTTAAAGAGATTCCAATGACACATTTTTGAATATTAATACATTTGAAAGACAAAAACAAAATAACAATTAAAGGACCATTGAAAAACAAATTTAATAACAAATGTTTAAAAAAAAAAAGCGACCGTCAGATCCACTGGTTAACTTCCCGCAAACCGTAATGATCTATTTGTGCCTTTGCAATGTTTATGAGCTCCCAAAGGGCCCTCATTATATCTAGCCTGTTATACCTCACAGTCCAATTTCATTTAAAAACTGGTGAACAAACAATTAGTCCCGGCTAAATCTAAAAATATGCACAGGCAATAAATGCATAAGGCTAGAGGTGCCAAACCCAATATTATAAAATATATTAATCCTTTCTAAAACGCCAATAAAACATTTGCCTCAAATGATGACATCACATAAAATCAGCTTCCCTAGTGTAAGATTAGAAACCTGAAAGAGTCAACAAATAGAGAGCAGCGAAGATTCAACCAAGCCCAGCTGATTTTTGTTACAAAACAAAAGTACATACAAGTTGTCTTGCGCACTAATTCTGAAAGAGAAATGTATATACTTGTATGATAACTAGTCCAATACATATACTGTTTAGTGCAACTAAAGGACATGCTTTAATGCCTTGTACTGTGTACATCGCCTTATACTGTGTACACTGCCTTATACTGTGTACACTGCCTTATACTGTGTACAATGCCTTATACTGTGTACAATGCCTTATGCTGTGTACAATGCCTTATGCTGTGTACAATGCCTTATGCTGTGTACAATGCCTTATGCTGTGTACAATGCCTTATGCTGTGTACAATGCCTTATGCTGTGTACAATGCCTTATGCTGTGTACAATGCCTTATACTGTGTACACTGCCTTATACTGTGTACACTGCCTTATACTGTGTACAATGCCTTATGCTGTGTACAATGCCTTATGCTGTGTACAATGCCTTATGCTGTGTACAATGCCTTATGCTGTGTACAATGCCTTATGCTGTGTACAATGCCTTATGCTGTGTACAATGCCTTATGCTGTGTACAATGCCTTATGCTGTGTACAATGCCTCATGCTGTGTACAATGCCTCATACTGTGTACAATGCCTCATACTGTGTACAACGCCTCATACTGTGTACAACGCCTCATACTGTGTACAACGCCTCATACTGTGTACAACGCCTTATACTGTGTACAATGCCTTATACTGTGTACAATGCCTTATACTGTGTACATCGCCTTATACTGTGTACATCGCCTTATACTGTGTACACTGCCTTATACTGTGTACACTGCCTTATACTGTGTACACTGCCTTATACTGTGTACAATGCCTTATGCTGTGTACAATGCCTTATGCTGTGTACAATGCCTTATGCTGTGTACAATGCCTTATGCTGTGTACAATGCCTTATGCTGTGTACAATGCCTTATACTGTGTACAATGCCTTATACTGTGTACAATGCCTTATACTGTGTACAATGCCTTATACTGTGTACAATGCCTTATACTGTGTACAATGCCTTATACTGTGTACAATGCCTCATACTGTGTACAATGCCTCATACTGTGTACAATGCCTTATACTGTGTACAACGCCTTATACTGTGTACAATGCCTTATACTGTGTACAATGCCTTATACTGTGTACAATGCCTTATACTGTGTACAACGCCTTATACTGTGTACAATGCCTTATACTGTGTACAATGCCTTATACTGTGTACATCGCCTTATACTGTGTACACTGCCTTATACTGTGTACAATGCCTTATACTGTGTACAATGCCTTATACTGTGTACAATGCCTTATGCTGTGTACAATGCCTTATGCTGTGTACAATGCCTTATGCTGTGTACAATGCCTTATACTGTGTACAATGCCTTATACTGTGTACAATGCCTCATACTGTGTACAATGCCTTATACTGTGTACAACGCCTTATACTGTGTACAATGCCTTATACTGTGTACAATGCCTTAATATACATTAGTTGGTCATGTCATGGGAAGGAGAAAACTGAAGAAAAGTTTTCGCAAGTCTCGAAACAGAAAACTACACCAGCACATGTGTAATCAGTGATTCAATGAGTATGATCAGCAGGGTTTAGGCAGGTTCAGTGTGAAGGCAGTGGCAAGAGCCATTACATGTGTAATCAGTGATTCAATGAGTATGATCAGGAGGGTTTAGGCAGGTTCGGTGTGAAGGCAGTGGCAAGAGCCATTACATGTGTAATCAGTGATTCAATGAGTATGACCAGCAGGGTTTAGGCAGGTTTGGTGTGAAGGCAGTGGCAAGAGCCATTACATGTGTAATCAGTGATTCAATGAGTATGATCAGGAGGGTTTAGGCAGGTTCGGTGTGAAGGCAGTGGCAAGAGCCATTACATGTGTAATCAGTGATTCAATGAGTATGATCAGCAGGGTTTAGGCAGGTTCGGTGTGAAGGCAGTGGCATGAGCCATTACATGTGTAATCAGTGATTCAATGAGTATGATCAGCAGGGTTTAGGCAGGTTCGGTGTGAAGGCAGTGGCATGAGCCATTACATGTGTAATCAGTGATTCAATGAGTATGATCAGCAGGGTTTAGGCAGGTTCGGTGTGAAGGCAGTGGCAAGAGCCATTACATGTGTAATCAGTGATTCAATGAGTATGATCAGGAGGGTTTAGGCAGGTTCGGTGTGAAGGCAGTGGCAAGAGCCATTACAGAAGTTAACTGTGTGTGGAGTCACCTATATTTTCAATCCCGGAGATGCAGGCATCAATGGGAATGAAAGAGCTGAAAGGTTGGCTGGATCTGCTATCATTACCAAGGGTCAACCTATGGATAATGTTGATATTATTAATGCCTTTCGAGAAATGGGAAGGGTGGAGGCCTTTGGAATGCTGGGGTTCATACTGAGGGGAGGGTCTGAGCACCTATGGACATGACTGGAGTGCAATGACGATAACCTAACTAACTATAAGAAGCAAAAGGTGCTTACTACATATTTCATGTACTCTACATATTTTATTAACAAATTATCCCTCGAAGTCGGAGTACAGCTGCCCGTGAGGCAGGGAACAACAAAACGGTTGTACACGCAAAACTCAGGTCTAGGTAAAAGCCAAAAGTCCAAGCGGACGATTAACCGGGACCTTCCGCCGGAATTCACAGCCGGTGAACGAAGAAGAAGAAGAAGATTAACAAATTATTTATGATAAGACTAACGCACCACATACATACAAGGTATACACCAACATGTGTGGTTACACACACATACAATAACATTATACACACACAACAATTTACTCCATCAGGCAGATTGGGGTACAGGCTGTCACTTAACAGATAACTGGAAAGTATGGACACAGAACTACAGGCATGCCATCATGAAACACAGGACTACAGGCACCATCATGAAACACAGAACTACAGGCACCATTATGAAACACAGAACTACAGGCATGCCATCATGAAACACAGAACTACAGGCACCATTATGAAACACAGAATTACAGGCACCATCATGAAACACAGAACTACAGGCATGCCATCATGAAACACAGAACTACAGGCACCATCATGAAACAGAACTACAGGCACCATTATGAAACACAGAACTACAGGCATGCCATCATGAAACACAGAACTACAGGCATGCCATCATGAAACACAGAACTACACAATGTCTGATACGGGAAAACCTTTTTCCAACCTCAGTGCTTTCTACCATAAACTGTTTTTTAACATTTCTATGCAAAATATAGACAGTTTGTTAAAGAAAAGTAAACTTGGTTAGTAACCATCACTGAAATGTGTTTAAGTTACAGTAACTGTGCAGATAGCATTAACTGTAAAATGGTAACAGAAAAAGTGGCCGGTGTGATGTTTACCATATCACATATCGAGTACAGATTTGTCTACCAATATGGTCTAGCCCTATATGCCCAATATGCCTGAAGGTGTGAAAAAGGGTAATTTTACTCTAAATATTCTGTTTTCAGTCAACTTTTTACTTTTGGGGGAGACAGAAAGCACCACAGTTTTTTTCTTGTAAAACATGAACACAGACCCAGACACAGAATAAATACTCTACTGACAACGGCCGAAAAAATATGTTAATAATAATCACTTTTGCCTTGACCAATTGAGGAAACGTATTTACAGTTTTCTGGCAAACGAACGTCTGAAAAATTGGAAATCAAGCGCAAAATGAGCAGGCAGAAGGAAATAAAAACAACTGACTGATGAACGCATGTAAATGAAACAGCAAGCTGGATGAAGTTATTCATAGCTGTTAAACACATTTGATGTCAGGTATAAAAGAATAACAAAATAGCAACATAACTAAAGAACATCATTTTAACACTGATTACTTATGCAGTAATGCCTATACACCTGCATGTTTGTCGTGACTGCTGCTTTCATCAAATATGAACTGCAATTCTCCTCATGTGGGTTCCTGGCACCAGTTTAAGGAAGGGGACACATTATACCATCATCATCGTCAAGTGCTTTGCCGACTGACGTAGACGATCATGCCTCTCCACAATTTGCCATCTGCAACTATGTCTATAAGTTCATGTGCTGAAACCCTGCAATGCCATGACAAAAGGTTGTCAAGAATCGTCTTGTGTTGTCCTCCTCTCAGGTATTCTTATGTGCAATTTTTTTTTACAGATCTTTCCAGTGGTCACAACATATTCCAGTTTTCCTCTTCTTATAACATGACCAAAAAATGATCACTATCTGTTTTTGATGTTTGTAGTAAATTACCTTTAAGCCCCCGCCTTCTTTAAAACATCTAGGTTGCTCATTTTGGCCGTCCAAGGTATTCTAAGGATTCTTCTGTAAAACCACATCTCTGAGGCCTCAAGATATTACTTGGCTTGTTTATTAATTGTCCAGGATTCACAGCCATATGATCAAACTGGCTCTACATAGCATATTATATAAAAATACACAAATATTGAAAAATAAAATTGTGAAAAAAAAAAAGAAAAATCGAAATGCACAGATATTGCAGTAATCAACAACAAAGCGTGCCATCTGCACTGTTGACAGTGAATGCAAAAAAAAAAAAGGGATCAAAAGGGAACTGTTCAACACATCATATCGAGATTTTTTAGGACTTTCAGAGACTCACAGCTAACAGCTCCTAAGCTGTCAGTCAAATCAGATATTGGCCTGCCCGTGTGGGTTCTGGGGCCCCATTGTGAAGAAAACAAGAACAGATCACTGCTTCTCCAAAAAGCACGTTGTAAGAGTCGACTACCTGGGGGGCTTCATTTGAAGTCTGAGTGCATCTGCCTGAGAGGCGAGGAACCAACAATCTGCATATAAATAAGTCAGATCTGTAAAACAGATGTGCAGGCAAGACTCAGATTCTGGAACAAGACTAAAGACCAGATGGGGGTTGACAAACAGAACTTTCTGTTTCAGTTTACAGCCACGGAAGAAGAAGAGGAGGAGGAGGAGGAAGAAGAAGAAGAAGAAGAGGAGGAGGAAGAAGAAGAAGAAGAGGAGGAGGAAGAAGAAGAAGAAGAGGAGGAGGAAGAAGAAGAAGAAGAGGAGGAGGAAGAAGAAGAAGAAGAGGTAGAAGAAGAAGAAGAAGAGGAGGAGGAAGAAGAAGAAGAAGAGGTAGAAGAAGAAGAAGAGGAAGAAGATATTGTTTTAGACGAAGTCAAGGTCCTTTGGCAGCGAGTGAACAGTGCAGAGATACAAACAGATCATTAAAGTCTGAAGAGAAAGTACAGCAGGGAGTGACCAGGGGATCTGGCTGACACTCGACACTCAGAGAATAAGCAAAGCAAGACGACACCTGCACTGGCACCATCAGAATTGGAAATCTGTGCTGACTGCTGAAGATAGGGACACAGCGCTTATGATTGTCTCAAGTGTTATAATTTTGTATTCTAACTCTACTTAACAGTCAAATTAAATATCTGAACATGCATTAGCCATTTAAGAAAGAACACAAGAACAAAGTAAAAACACCCTTGCAAAATTCCTACCATCTATTTACCTATTACTTTCCTTTGGTTATTTAGTATAAATTAATCACAGAAGTTACTAGCAAAGAAAGGATTTCAAAATTTCAGGTAGGAGGGATTAAAGTAAAACTGTCATTGACATTCAAGCTTATTTTTTTTCAAAGCATTCATTGGGTTAATTGCAAGTAAAAGGATTTAGGAATCTGGCGAATCAAGTTATAGTAAAAGTAAGGTTTCTACCACCTTCTTCAAGAAACAACTCGGAAATTGTCGGTTCTCCAAAATGATTCAGAGGAGCTGTAAAACACAATGTAAAGAGTAGTCTATTTTACTGTTGAATGGATGTTACTTTAGACATTTACTTTCTTTCAGTGCTCCCACCGTAAGAATGTAATGTAATGCTTAGAATCCCCCCAAAAATTTACCCTGAACAAGAATGTACTCCTTGGCTCCCAAGGAACATATCTTGGGCCGACTGGTGTGATACTGACCATATCACCAACCAAGAGCCAACTGGTCAATAAAAATGTCTAGCCCCATATTTCCTGAAGGTGCGGAAAAGGGTCTTTCATTTATAAATTAGAAATTTTTTTTAAAACTGAAATGTGATTTTGTTATTTTTTTCCCCCAATTTAATAAGAAAACTCTCAACTATTTATGACTATGAAATATTGTATTTTTAGTGGGATTATATTTAGGCTATGGTGTTAGAATAATTAAAAGTGCTCAGGTGAACTATGAGGGGCAGAAAATGCAACCATCCAGAAGTTGAAATTAAAACTAGTGAAAATGTTAAACTAATGCAAACAAAAGGAGAAAAAAAACTAATAATTATGATAATAAAAAAATTAAAAAAACACAGGTAATGAAAAATCCCCATCTACAGGAAATGACATACAGAATTAGTCTCTCAATGTGAACATATCTAGCTCACAAACATAAATAATCTACTCAAACTGAATAAGGGAGGTTAAGATAAATACACAATCCTATACAGAAAATAAGAAGCATTATTAATTAAAATATATACCATCTCTATGACGGAGGTTAGCACTATGTGATGGGACCACAAGCACTTCCAAGAGAAGCATTATATGTATGTATATCAGTATTAACAATTACCATTAAAAATTAACAAAACGAATAAATGCTAAATAAAAGCAATCATTAACACCCCCCCCCCACCCCCCGCCCCCGATCTTTCCCCCCAAAAGCAACCTTACCTTACAGAGCATACATCACAAAGGGAGAGAGGACGCAGAGCAAGTGGTGAGCTCACAAGCTCTTCTAAGAAAAGCATTATATATTTTTTTTTAACAATACTATCAATTATCTTTAAAAATTAACAAAACAAACAACTGCTTAATAATAGCAGTCTTTAAAAAAAAAATCCATATACACCAAAAGGGGAGAGAGATGCAGAGCAAGATGCAGACCAAGAACGAGACAGATAATGAGACAGACGACCATACACCAACATGATGTGTTTACGGCTGAGGCAGACAGAACTGCAAGAAGGAGAAACATATATATCTCCCACAATAACTGCAGTGGTCCCCAAAAAAAAAAAAAAAACAGGCAGAATTGGTTGGTGTTTTTATAGCAAATCTGTAAACTAGAAGAGGTTATTTGTTTTAAAACAAACATATTTTCACTGGCTACCAACCTGGCACAGAGACAAAGAACTTGACTGCATCCTTGTGGCCATGGAAAGACAACTGAGCTTGAGCCATAGAACAGTATGGTATAAATGTTCCCGGTGTGACACTGTCCGTTTTGGCGTCACTGTAAACACGGATGACCCCACCAGGTCGTCCTCCACCGCCCCCGGCGGCTGATCCACCCATACCAGTGGATGTTGTGATCATCGGCTGTTTGTTGCCTAAGTGTTCAGAAAGACATTACAATTTGACTAATGGCCATATTACAACAAATAAATAACAGCAGTGGTATTTAGTAGTGAAAACTGATGTGAGGGAAAGACACTGGTCTTGAAAAGGATTCTGATCTCAGATAAGATACTAGTCTCGGAAATGATACTGGTCTTGGATAGGATAATGGTCTTGGATATGATGGTCTTGGATAGGACACTATTTTGGATAGGATACTGGTCTTGGATAGAATACTGGTCTTGGATAGGACAATGGTCTTAAATAGGACAATGGTCTTAAATAGGACAATGTTTTTGGATAGGACAATGGTCTTAGATAGGACAATGGTCTTGGATAGGACAATGGTCTTAGATAGGACACTATTTTGGATAGGACAATGGCCTTGGATAGGACACTGGTCTTGGATAGGACACAGGTCTTGGATAGGACACTGGTCTTGGATAGGACACTGGTCTTTGATAGGACACTGGTCTTGGATAGGACAATGGTCTTAGATAGGACAATGGTCTTGGATAGGACAATGGTCTTAGATAGGACACTATTTTGGATAGGACAATGGCCTTGGATAGGACACTGGTCTTGGATAGGACACAGGTCTTGGATAGGACACTGGTCTTGGATAGGACACAGGTCTTGGATAGGACACTGGTCTTGGATAGGACACTGGTCTTTGATAGGACACTGGTCTTGGATAGGACAATGGTCTTAGATAGGACAATGGTCTTGGATAGGACAATGGTCTTAGATAGGACACTATTTTGGATAGGACAATGGCCTTGGATAGAACACTGGTCTTGGATAGAACACTCGTCTTGGATAGGACACTGGTCTTAGATAGGACACTGGTCTTGGATAGGACACTGGTCTTAGATAGGACACTGGTCTTGGATAGGACACTGGTCTTGGATAGAACACTCGTCTTGGATAGGACACTGGTCTTAGATAGGACACTGGTCTTGGATAGGACACTGGTCTTGGATAGAACACTCGTCTTGGATAGGACACTGGTCTTAGATAGGACACTGGTCTTAGATAGGACACTGGTCTTGGATAGGACACTGGTCTTGGATAGAACACTCGTCTTGGATAGGACACTGGTCTTGGATAGGACACTGGTCTTAGATAGGACACTGGTCTTAGATAGGACACTGGTCTTGGATAGGACACTGGTCTTGGATAGGACACTATTTTGGATAGGACAATGGCCTTGGATAGGACACTGGTCTTTGATAGGACACTGGTCTTGGATAGGACACTGGTCATTGATAGGACACTGGTCTTTGATAGGACACTGGTCATGGATAAGACACTCGTCTTGGATATGACACTGGTCTTGGATAGGACACTGGTTTTAGACAGGACATGGGATGCAGAGGTGCTGAACCACAAGTGCTGGTGCACACAGACTGGGGCTCATACTGGTCAAAACCTATGTACACATGTCCATGGCCAGGCAAGCAACAAGTTTCTAACCGCAGGCCTGGCCAGTGTGGACAGTATGAATATTTCCCCGGAAGTCAGAGTGCCTCTGTCGGAGAGACCAGGAACCAACATTCTGCATTACAAGTAAGCCAGATCTGCAAAATGGATGTCGGCGCAAAACTCAAGTTCTGGAACAAGACTCAAGTCCAGAAGGGGATGAACAACCAGAACTTTCTGCCAGAGGTTAACGCCAGTAGATGCTAAGGAGGAAGAGGACAGGACACAAACTGACAAAACTGGATAACAATAAAACTAGAATGTCCTTGTATTGGAACACACAGAGTCAAGCAACTAGACACTTGTGTGCAGATTGGAAGGTCGGGGGTTCGCTCACTGGTGGAGCCAGACTTTTATCAAAAATGACCTTGATTCCGAGGTCGACCTAGCCTTGAGAAGGTACCAGGTGCAGTCCCGGGAGGTAAAGGTGGCCAGTGTGATGCTTACCACATCATTATCATTTGCCGATTGGTCTATAAAAATATAGTTCTAGCCCTATACGCAAAAAGGCGTGGAAAAAGGACCGTAATGGTTTTCTTTTTAGAACAGGTGTCTGCAGACCAGACATGGCCGTATATCAGCCCTTAGGGGACTGTGCTACGATGGGAAGTGACTAGATTTAGTCTTCTTGGGGGCGACATGGCTGAGTCCTAGTTTTCTTTTTCATCCACTGCAGCTAAGAATTTTCTATCAGTAACTAATAGCAATTTGGACGGATAAAAATTGTAATTTGGGTGGATAAAAATAGTAAATTTGGATACATAAAATAAACAGACATGCAGTGTACTCACTCTCTGACAATGGGACGGATATGATTACACCGTTGCCTGTACCAATCCACAGCCGGTTGCAGGATATGAGCATGGCCGTTATACGGACAAAGGAAAACCCCAGCTTGCCAGTACCTGCACAATCATACACGTATTTGTCTTATATAGTTGCATGCACAACACTGAAATCATCAATCTCATGCACAACACTGAAATCATCAATCTCATTATTAAGTGCCTTGCCAACTGGAGTAGGTGATCAAGCCTTTCCACAACCTGTGATCTCCGAAAATTAATTTAAAAAAAAAATAAAAATAAAAAAAAAGTAACACGTAATGTGGAGCAGATAGTTTAAGCCGATTTCAGATGTGGCAAATTTCTACAGAGAAGAACAATTTGTTTATCTCCGGCAATCTGTCTTCTTAGAAAAATGTCTAGGTGAACTGAAAAATGTCTAGGTGAACTGAATCTGTTTATCACACATTTTTGGATATGTTGAATGATTAAACGTGTCCTGATTTTATAACCTGATCTGCTTAAGGCAAACTTTTTTTTCAAATACCTGGACATTCGTCAAACATTTTGGCTATTTTCAGAAATCACATGCTTTGTCGGTGTCAGAATTTGAATTATTTCCCCCTCTAAATTAACACTTTTGGTGATTTATATATTTTTACGTTTCCATCGACCAAGAGACAGGGTTAGGAATACCACCAAAAGAGAGTAAGTTGGAATAAGACCATATCTGGATTAAATTGACAAAGAATGAAATAGTTCAGCCATCTAGTGAGAATGCAGCCAGACTAAACTGCATATGAGACTTTTTACAGCAAAACATCTGAGAGAAAGGTGAGAGGAAGACCAAGAAAGAGATGGATAAATGGTGTAGCATAAACCTGCAAAAAAATGAACAAATCCATCACCCAAGCCACCTGAGAAGCGCAAGACAAACACAGAAAACCACGACACTGGGCTACAGCCTGGTATCAGTGAGACGACACAAGAAGAAGAAGAAGAATCGACCAGTCTGTCCCCTCAGAGATGCTACCTGAGGGTTTACTATACACTCCTGAGATTTTAAAATCTTATTCTGGATGGCAGACCAACAAGACAGCCCGTTCAACCTTCAAAGAAGTTATAATTAGGGCACTGGTAACGATGACGCCAGCAAGGTGTTCCCTGCAGTCCTATGTGGGTGAGGACTGATCTATGTCATACATTTGTCATATTCAACGCCAATTCGTTACTGTACTGTACACTGTAAACGCATTACCATTTGCTTGAACTCTTATCTGGATAAGAGGAATTTCACATAAAAGGAACTATATCTAGTGTCCCGGTGAGTTCTCCTTATCAGCTTTGCTGTGTATTCTGAAAAGTGATTACAGCAGTGAGGGTTAACCTCCCTGTATTTGGCATTATCAAACATTACCCAGTCTCTATCCATACAGCAGGTGTCTGCTGGGCCCATCACTCCAAGTATCAACTCTCTGATGACCCTTATGGACTTCTGAAAAAGCTACTCTTGAACCAAATGATACGGTCTGAAAATGAAACCGGAACCATTAGATTGTGGGGCAAATGGCTTGACCCCTAGAAACCCTAAATCTATGCATTAGGAACCCCTTCTTTCTCAGCATTCTAACCCTTCAAGTCCTTCGCTGGAGATATCATCCACATCCATCAATCTCTGTGACTGGCCTTCTCTTTTCAATTGATGACTCGATGGAGATCTGTGGGTCTGCCTGCATATTATCTCTTTACCATCTTCTTGATCTGCCTCATCATCCGAATTCGAGGCTTAGATATCTGTTTCGTGACAAAATGAGATTTTACAAAGGTGGCGGTGTCGGTCCCACACTAAGGATACAATAGTGTTTAATATGGTTTTTGATATCTACAAACAAAAGATAAACTTGCGTACCTAGCATCTTCGAGACATATGGCTCGATATCCACATCCTGCAAATGCTGGTATGTGTAGGCGTGGTAGAGGCGGAGTGTGCTGTCCAGTCGGATGGACACCCAGACACCATCTCCCAGCCAACACAGCTGCCTCACCTGGCTCTCTTTGCGGGGGTGGGCATCAAAGATTTTCTGCAAGCAGAGAACAAAACGAATAGACAATGTTACTATCACAAACAAGAACACACAAAATCACTTAACTGAGCTATCTCTAAAATAAATCCACATTTCTGGCTAGCTGAAGCTCTGACACATGTGTGAATACTACAAATAAACACTAGCCAGAATGAGAGAAAAAAAAAACTCTGACATGCAAGGGCAGTAACTAAAACATATTATATAAAATTGTGTCGAGCATCAAGTCCCTTAAGATGGTTGGAACTTATTACAATACATGAAAACACACAGGAACTCACCTCAATAGCCATGGTCTGTGGGTTGATGACATGGACTTTACTCTTGTACCCACACCAGACATACTTGCCGGCAACAACTGTCATGCAGCGAATAGACTGCTTAGGTCGGCCAAGGTCAATCAGGTGATAGTTCAGCAGATCCCATTGGCCATCTAAAATAATATATTCAACAATACAATTTGTGGGCAGTTAACGCAAACATTTCCTACATGACAAACATACAAAATTATGAAGAGGAAAACAAAGACGTGATTTGGGTGTGGGTTCCAGGGCCCCATTACTGGAAGGGGAAAAAAAAGGAATAGACCCACTCTCCCGAAAAAGCATGTCATAAAAGGCGACTAATTAGGTGCTTTTCCTCAAAGCGCATCTGCCTGAGAGACAACGAAAAAACAGTACGCATGCAAGTAAGCCATATCTGTAAAATGGACACGCACACACAAAATTCACGTTCTGTTACAAGGCTAAATTCCAGAAGTGGACAAACAACCAGAATGTTCTGTCAGAGATTACAGCTGGTGGACACTAAGAAGAAGCTTATTCCAAACATTCTGCAACAGATTCTTGACATGCCAAGTGTACTGAAAATGGTCACACTCAATTAAATAAAACACTTCAACCTTTGAATTAATGAAAACATACGACATAGACCATGTTTGATTTAATTAGCATAATTTACACTTCAGTTAACTCTTTCTGTCCCAAGCAACACACCATGTTTTCTCAGCCTATGTACATCAATGCAACTCATAGTGTGTTATTATTTATTTTACGTTTGGTCTGGGTAAGTGGAAGAAATCTTGCAAAGTATTTTAAAAGCAGCACAGCATATGCCATATCATTAAAAATCATAAATTGATGCCCTTTTCACTGAGGTTATTGTGCCAAATTGGGTTTCTGCTTTAAAATCATTTCACTTTTTAAAAAAAATGCAAACGATGAGTTAATTATTCAGCTCACTACACTTGTAGGGATGAAAAGTTAAATCGTAAAAACCACCAGTAATAACCAACCTGCGGCTCTGTGAAATATGGCCACAGTACCGTCAGCCAATGAAACCAAGACTCTGCCTTTAACATGGCTGTGGATAGATCAGGAAAACCTTTTCTTTTACAAGTCAATACAAAATCATTTGTTATTAGCATGTGTTTTATCAGTATACTTTCTTCTCGTTTTACAAGCTATGTGACTTACCACTATTCCATTTACGCCCCCCCCCCCCAACAAACACACACACTCACATGCAAAAAGTAATAACGAAATATTACACTGTGGGGTCAAAAAGTTCCTGGAATTGATGCGATAGTACATATGTATTTTTAACATTATGTACATTACACGTACACAGATTGAATTTTTGCGTTTTATGCATAATTTTTAACAACCAATTTCTAGGAAAGTAGTTCCCTGTGTGGGTCCCAGGGCCCCATTGTGGGGAAAACAAGAATAGACCCACTGCCTGCCCAAAAGCATGTCGTAAGAGTCGACTAATTGTGAGCTTCCTTCAAAGTCGGAGTACATCTGCCTGAGTGCGCAAGGAACCAACAGTATGCATGCAAATGAGTCAGACCTGTGAAACAATTGTGCATACAACACTCAGTTTCTGGAACAGGATTAGAGTGCAGAAGTGGATGAACAGCCAGAACTTTCCGCTGGAGTTTACAGATGGTGAACACGAAGAAGAAAGAAGAAGAATTAAAATAGTGTTGAAAAATATAAATTTGAGGAATTTGGTCGTTAGTTGCAGGAGACCCTGTACCGAGTTTTGAAGTGAGCACATCGAATTAGGATGCTAAGGACAGTATTATATGGATAGGGAGAGGATATGGAAGAAAATGACGGCAGACAGGTTAACAGTCGAGCATTCTGAGATGAAGTGCATTAAATACACAAAATGGCAACAATGATCATGAAATTCCATGCTGTAACTGTGGAAGACTTTTCTTAATGTGAGTGGGTCTTGCTGGTCGCACTCGCCATCCCCATCAGCTGTGGTTTCCCATCCATAGAAACAAAAAGATAGTTGCGTATTCTTTACAGGATGTTACAGAACCAACTCCAGCATATTTTGGCCGTTGTGATTTTTATAGGCAAAATTTACATTCAGTAGTTTGCCACTGCTTA
This sequence comes from Candidula unifasciata, assembly GCA_905116865.2. NCBI lineage: Eukaryota > Metazoa > Mollusca > Gastropoda > Stylommatophora > Geomitridae > Candidula > Candidula unifasciata. Next base: position 318,830 of record CAJHNH020003090.1, read on the forward strand.
CTGAACGGTCAGCTCTTGATACCATTGTCAAAACCAACATGTGTCAAATCACCTGCAGCTGAGATGGAACCTGGCATCCCAGCATTATGAAGCGCTTTTGAAATGCCTAGGCCGCAGGCACTGACTGCTTCCATATAGCACAATATAAAACTATTTGGGGTAATGATGGAAAGGTGCCAGGATATCAGTATTCTACAACTGAACAGGATGTGTCAAACAAAAGCAGTACTTAACAAGATGAAAAGTATTTCTCCTTCAGCGCAATCTTGGACTTTGCCCAGTGACAGCACAGCTGTGATAACTGTACCTTTCAGCCACTTTATTCAACTTATTTAGGCATCGGTTGTGGGAGTTTACCTTCCTGTTGAATATTAGTTTCTAGAAAACACTTTCAGAGAGTGTCAGAATCAGTTACTATAAAAAATTTTTAAAATCCTTCTACTGCCACTAGTGCATTGTGCATATGGTATTAGACACACTGTTATAGACCAATCTGCATTCGATAAGAAATATGGTCAACATCCAGCCAGCCACTTTAAATTCCCCTAACATTTCTTGTATTAATTTTAGATTGGAATGACCTGGACGCCGTGGTTATTTTATACAAATCCGCAGAAAGAGTGTAGTGAATTCTACGTTGAAATTGAAAATCTTCTGCTGGTTGCATGGCAGCTTTTGATGATGATGATGATGATGGTGATGATGATGGTGATGATGATGATGGTGATGATGATGGTGATGATGATGATGGTGATGATGATGATGATGATGATGATGATGATGATGATGATGATGATGATGATGATGATTTTGATGGTGACGATGATGATGATGGTGGCGATAGTGAAGATAGTGATGGTGGCAACAGAGATGAAGATGATGGTGGTGATAATGATGATAGTAATTATGACGATGGGGTTGGTTGTGATGGTGATGACGATGATGGCGGTAATAATGATGATGATATGCTAGTAGCAAGAAGTACTCACACAATGCCTAAAATAGAGTCCCTCAGTTTAACTGAATGCAGGCATCTTTTCCAGTTTGATACGGACGAGTGCACATACATACTGAAATTACAGAAATAAGAGCATTTTATAAGAACGTTCACAATGAAACAGGCGCAATAAAATTAAATGTTCATAATAAATTAAAATAAACAAATACAACAATCTAGACAGAGAAATAATCTATGAATGAGTTCTAGTTGAAGATATAATGTAAGAAATGATTTGATTGCAAAGACTATATTTCAAGGAACACTGGGGGGGGGGGGGTAGTCAAAGAAGGGGTGGGATAGATTTGAGGGGGGGGGGGGGCGGTGCAAATAAAAACCCGGAATGACATCAAGAAATGGACAAGACTAAATTACTATATACTTGTTCAACAAGCGGAAGACAAAGAAAGATGGTGGGTTTTATGTGCTAGTGCTTCCATCGATAGACCCTCACGACCCTAACGGGTCAAGGGTTATCTTATGTTATAATGATGTTCAGCCGGCGCGGTACATGTGCACATTTCAATGACATTAACTGTACGAACTACCACAGTAATGGTATAATAAACCTACATTTAATAGATCAATAGATTGTGGTCAGCGGCTGTGTTAGTCTTTGCTGGCTGTAATTTTTGTTTTACATCATTATGTTCTCTTATCACAGACTGCTTGCTATTTTGTGTGTTTATAATGCAGGATACATTGCGTTTTTCCTAGGAGTGGCGTATATTGTGGTTGTGCTATGTTGGAAGGGGATGCGACTGACAGAGATCGTTGTAGCCTCAGCTGATATGCCATGATTTGCAATGTTCTGACTGGGGCTGTCCACCATCCGAGAAGACAGATCATGTCAGCGGGGGATTGCAGCTGTCTGGAGACCAAACAAAGAAAAAAGCTGTTCCCAGTAATGGACTGGGTCAACCATACTTTTTAAAATGTGCAGAATTACAGCCCCCCCCCCTTCCCCCCTCCCCCCAGTGTGCCTGTCAAACAGGACCCCAAAAACCTCAGCATATTCTGCAGACCTGCCCACTCTACCTGCAACTATGAAAAGACACCTGGCCTCAAGAGCAAAGTGTGCAGAGCAAGCTATGGGGAACCATGCAAGACCTGCAGCAGACATGCGAGTTCATAGAGGCAACCCACCTGATGGTCTGATCTGAGCATACGAAACCGAACGCAAAGAAAAAGAAGAAGAAGAAAAGGGAGGAATCTACACATACGGTCAGCTCAATGGGCATGCATTACAGTCTGTGACACCAGAAATTAGGTCACTATGTTGCGTTATCATCACCGACGTCCCTGACACTGGGCACTACCATGGGTGCTTAGTCCTCTGATGCACCAGTCACCACAAGATTCACCTTCTTCTTCTTTTGTTCGTCTGAAATAAGTTGTCTATATCAGCAGTTTTGTCTCTTGTATAAATTTCACTGACGTTGTTAGTTCATTCAGTGGTCCATAAAGTTTACGTTCCACTGTTGTTCTTTCTGGCCAAAAGGTTTGCCTTAATGTGTTAAATTCGGTGCAGTCCTGGAGTACATGCTCTGCTGTCTGGGGCACATTTTCACAGGTGCACATGGCTGATACACCTATCTTGAATTTTGTGTACATGTGGTTACGTAATCGGTTTTGCCCTGTTCTGAGGCGGAGGATAATAACTTGTTCTGGTCTGTCCATAATAAAATAGTCGTCTTGTGCTGGGGTTGGTTTCCTGGACGATTTAATGATTCTTTTCTTTTGGTGGTATGTGACTGGTACATCCGGCTGCACTTTTGTCGCATCTTCCCCTGCCAGTTGATCAGCTTTCTCATTTCCAGGCACTCCACAATGAGACGGTATCCACTGCATTACGAATCTTCGATTTAGACATATTTCCATGGCGTGTATGCGTGGCATCCTGATTGCTGTGGTGCGCCTCTTGGCTGGTTGCCTCTGACTTTAGCACCTTGTTTTGCAAGGGTAGACTGTGGTCATACGCGAGGAGAGTAGGCTTATCCATTCATCTTTCGCCTTTACCTCGTTTGTTGTCCCATCCAGTTTCCCGCTGGGGGTTGAGACCCCAACCTTCAACTGGATTGCTGGGAAGAACAGGGTCCACCACGTGAAGGTGAGGTAGGCTTGAGCAAGGGAGGCTAATTGACATTAAGAGTCTTGTATTGCGCATCATTGCTCCATTTGGACCCCAATTCACCTCTACTGACTGTTCTCATGAATTATGGGCTACAATGCCTCCTATCTGACCTCAAAGATGGCACAGACATACTTTGCCAGGCCTCTCTCTGAGTTCATGTAGTCATGTTAGTGCCAGAGATTCATCATTACCTGCTAGCCTAGTCCGTACAATGTTGATGCTATCAGCACTGTCCACGCATCTTCCAGTACACAGTGGTGCAATACTTGCTTATTTGTCTGTTCCTTCATTACCTGTTACTCTGGCATGCCCAGGTGAGGGATGTTAAATGCCACTTCTGAATATTGTCTACCCATTCACAGCAGAGGCTACAACATTAGGTCATAGGCATTTATATAATTCTCAGCATTTTATTTCCCGTGGAGGCTGATATGACAACCTTTGAACTTTCGCTATATTAATACTTTAGTCCCCCGTGTGGGTTCCCGGGCCCTATTTTAGGGAAAACAAGAATAGACCCACTGCCTACCCAAAAGAATGTCGTAAGAGTCGACTAATTGGGAGCTTCCTTCGAAGTCGGAGTGCATCTGCCTGAGAGGCAAGGAACCAGCAGTCCGCATACAAATGAGTCAGATCTGTAAAACGGATGCACACGCAACACTCAGGTTCTGGAACAGGACTGCAGTGGATAAACAACTAGAACTTTCCGCCAGAGTTTACAGCTGGTGAACGCGAAGAAGAAGAAGAAAAAGAAGAGGAGGAGGAGGAAGAAGAAGAAGAATACTTTAGTCTCTATGTGGCCTTGGTAGCTCTCTAGTGAGGAGAACAAGAATAGATCCACTACCCTTTAACAAGCCAACTGAACGAGGTGTCTAATTAAGGGCCGGCTGACACAGGAGGTGTTGGGCTGGAGGAAGATACTCCAGCCAAGTTGTAAACAACAACAGAAAATGTGAGGGCAAAAGCAGAACAAGAACAAGAAATGCTATAGTGGTTCTGAGAGAACAATAATGAAGGGTTTTCTTCGTTTTCCTACTACTTATGCCGTAAAGCTTCACAGACAGGAGTCTGGTATAGTTTTCTGTCTTTTGCTAGTTGCATAGCTTGTGTTAATGTCATATTTCATTTCTGTAGTCTTTTTTGCTTTGTTCTCGTGCAGTACGCTTTAGCTGCTGGCTGTTTTTTTTTTTTTCATTTTGACCAGATGACCAAAATATTTGATTCTCTGATATTCTATGAAATCATTTATCTGGAGGGTATGGCTCCCAAAAGAAGCAGCAGGGGCAGACTAGCACAACAGCGGACACAAGATATCAAGGGTAACTTAGACATGAATGATCATGAGATAGGATACTTGGCAGGTTGTAATAGAACCCACAGGGACATAGAAATAAGGGCAGATGATTGGGGGGGGGGGGGGGGGGGGGGGGGAGAACCAGAGAAGGAAGCTAGAGAGTGAAATTAAAAGGACAACAGGGAGGACATGGGGTGAACTGCATATAATAGTAAAGGATAAGACGACTTAGAATGAGTTGGTTGCGGGCCTATGCTCTCTGGGGAGGTGGAAAAGATATATGGCAGAAGAAGACAGCAAGAGACTGAATGACTTGCACGCCTCTTGTTAACAAGAATGACATTCCACAAAGAACCTGCTACATCATGAGGATGTTTACTAACCTCCCACTCTGTGTTCCCATCCACATGGTGGGTAGAACGCTGCTCAATTTCTCCGCCTCCTCGTTCTGATACTCGTTATCACCTGATGGTGTTGACCTCCCATCAGTGGCCAGGTCAGAGGTTGAACCACCTGCCCCTAGCCTGGCCGTGTGAGTCGGGGTTGTGGACACTGACGAGGCGGGAGAACCCTTAGCTCTGAAAACCTGAGGCAGCGGCATTTCATCAACTCCTAGAGGATCACTGGCTGAAATTTTTATAAATAATAATAATAATATGATGAGAAAGGAGAATGGAGGAGGAGGAAGACTAAGTAAAGGAGGAGCAGGGTGAGAAGTAAGAGAAGGAGGAAACAGAAATAAACAAGGAAACCAAAGAATTCATATTCATCAACATCAATTTTCACTCTTGCCATTAAGCATCATGGAGAGGAACAGTTTATGATCCACTGCTTGAGTTGGGGGAGGGGGTTGCAGGAATCACAGTCCATAGTGACTGTGACTACAAGATCAGCACTCCCAGTTACATCACAGGATTTCAGGGCCACTGATGCATGTATTCAGCATTCATTCATTCATTCATTCAGTAGCATGTCCCTCGCGGAACCTCGCTGCCATAACAACCCTCCGGAAAACCTTCCTATCCTGCGTCTGATACACCCATCTGGAGATCATCTGCCACATCCTGAACCCATCTTCTCCTTGGCCTTCCTCTTACTCTCTTCCCAGGCATATACCCCTCCATTATTGTTCTCTCTAGACTTCCATGACGTTTCAAGTATTTAGCATGCTTCTGAAATATTCAGCTCTCAATAATTTCACAATAACAACGACAACAATACAATAATAACCTCAAGATGAAAATTTTTTAATTACTGAATAATCTACAGTAATAATATACTGGCAATAAATTAACAATAAATTAATAACAGTATGTAATTCAAAATGTTCACATCCAGACACTGGTCTTGATTTACAACTTGAGCTTTGTGTGCACATCCATTTTACATATCATTTGTATGCAGACTGTAGGTTCCTTGCCTCTCAGGCAGATGCACTCCGACTTCCAAGGAAACACACCAATTTTGTCAACTTTTACCCAAAAAAAACACTTGCTATGTTGCCAGTGGGTCTATTCTAGTCCTAGAAACCCACACAGGGGTCAAAGGATGTCACACTGTCCCCACATTATGTTCATGATCTTTGTCTGTCTCTCTCTATCCTATCTCCTCCCCCCCCCCCCCCCCCCCCCCCCCCCCTTTCTGATGTTTCAGTCTATTTTTTTAACTTAAAAATATTTAAAACTAAAAAAAAAAAAAACTAAAATATTTTAACATTTAGAACAGCCAAAATAAAAATGACCATTTGGAATTATATGAACAACTAACTGGAAATATATAACCCCAAATACATGAATAAAACATTTAAGATTTAGGCATAACTGTTATTTTAAGTTAGTTAGTTAGTTAGTTAGTTAGTTAGTTAGTTAGTTAGTTAGTTAGTTAGTTAGTTAGTTAGTTAGTTAGCTAGCTAACCAGCCAGCCAGCCAGGTAGTCAGTCAGTCAGTCAGTCAGTCAGTCAGTCAGTCAGTCAGTTAGCTAGCCAGCCAGCCAGCCAGCCAGTCAGTCAGTCAGTCAGTCAGTCAGTCAGTTAGTTAGTTAGTTAGTTAGTTAGTTAGCTAGTTAGCTAACCAGCCAGCCAGCCAGCTAGCCAGTCAGTCAGTCAGTCAGTCAGTCAGTCAGTCAGTCAGTCAGCCAGCCAGCCAGTTAGTTAGTTAGTTAGTTAGTTAGTTAGTTAGTTAGTTAGTTAGTTAGTTAGTTAGTTAGTTAGTTAGTTAGTTAGTTAGTTAGTTAGTTAGTTAGCTAGCTAACCAGCCAGCCAGCCAGGTAGTCAGTCAGTCAGTTAGTTAGCCAGCCAGCCAGCCAGCCAGCCAGTCAGTCAGTCAGTCAGTCAGTCAGTCAGTCAGTTAGTTAGTTAGTTAGTTAGTTAGTTAGTTAGTTAGTTAGCTAGTTAGCTAACCAGCCAGGTAGTCAGTCAGTCAGTCAGTCAGGCAGTCAGGCAGTCAGTCAGTCAGTCAGTCAGTCAGTCAGTCAGTCAGTCAGTTAGCTAGCCAGCCAGCCAGTCAGTCAGTCAGTCAGTTAGTCAGTTAGTTAGTTAGTTAGTTAGCTAGTTAGCTAACCAGCCAGCCAGCCAGCTAGTCAGTCAGTCAGTCAGTCAGTCAGTCAGTCAGTCAGCCAGCCAGCCAGCCAGCCAGCCAGCCAGCCAGTCAGTTAGTTAGTTAGCTAGTGGACAGATAATCCTCATTACACATCGAACCATTCAGTCCATAAGTGCTCGGATCCCAACCTCAGTAAACCCCGCAGCCTGTAGCGGCTCACGACACGACACCACTTATGTGTTGGTTTTTTATTCTTCTCTGGCTTCCTGCATAGTGCTCTTGTCTGGCCCCACCCCTTCTAACATGTTGTTCTTGCAGACTGGTCATTGTTGCAGATTCACAGTCATCACCTGGTTCTCGCAAAAGTCTTACTTCTCGCAGTTCATTCATAATATCAGCATGGTCCCTGGCTCGTCCACCCTCCACAGTATCTTTACCTGCTCATTTCCTTGCACGCCTGCGTGCCTTGGCACAAATATAAAACGAATATGTCTAAGCCCGGACCGCTTTAGAGACCACCCACTGCCTACGGATCCAGCCTTTACCTTCCTGAGCATACTCATTGAGTTGGTGAAAAAGCATGTACGGGAAACGGTCTGTCTCTTCAGCCATGTTATTGCTTTGATGACTGCCATGACCTCCATAGTCAGACTACTTGGGGTCAAGGCAACAGCACCAGAATCTTGCTTCACAATTCTAACTGCAGCCTGAGCTGTAAAAACCCAAGAGCTTCTCACCTGGTAAATTACTGACCCATCTCAGCACCAGAGCTACGGAGTTCGTGCATGTGTACAAAACCATCCTTGAGTTTGTTATTCTAAGATTATGTAATGAAGCTGATATATAAATATAAACGATATACAGAAAGCCACACTTCTTCTACCCATGCTCTCTTACCTTCCCCATCCTCTCCCTTCCCTTCACCACCACCTCCATCCCTCTCCTGGATGCTATCGCTGTCCTCCACTCTGATGCTGATGTCTTCAGCTATGATGGAGAAAAGCGATACAAAAAAAAAAAATGCAAAGAACTAAAGAATAAGCCACCACCATTAAAAAAAAAAAAAAAACAGGATACAAAGTAGTGATTTTAAAAAACAATGTACAATAGCATACTAACCCCACCTGGGGTGGACAAAGATTAATTTTGATGCCAGGGCATGCAGGCAGTGCTGGGTTCAGGCATAACCTAACTTGGCTGCAGCCGAGGGCCTCACAATCTACAAGGACTTAAACAAATTTTTTTTTCTAATCAACAAACGCAAATGTATTTTAAATGCAAATTTTTTTTTTAAATACAGCCTTTTAGAGGATTACGTCTGTGTTCATCTTTCAGAAGATTACCTAATATAATTTATGTGATTATGCAAACCCATTATTGACTCTTTCTCTTAGAATACTATAAATTAAATAACAATGTATTTCCGTTATTCATAATTTAAAAGGCATACATATCTGAAAGTTATCTGAGATAAGCTGCTGTAATTTAAAATGGTAGGGGCTTCAGGGCTCTATGTATTAAGGGCCTCATCAAGTATACATCTGGCCCTGTAGGGGTAAAGGGAAATGAACAAGCTGATAGGCTTGCGGGTAAGGCTAATGTAGAGATGGGATGAGCAATGGGCCTGGCTGATGTAGTGAACGCTCTACCAGAAGTAAGATGTTTTTGAGAATCAAGTGATGATTGAATCGGCAACTATGATAAGACCACAAGAACAGCAAGGGAAAAGGGGTGAGGCAGGACAACAGCACTTTGCAGGAAACAAACAAAAAGAAAAAAAAGAAAAAAGAAAAAAATACAGAAATGGTGTTATCAGCTACTACACGCTGCTGGATTTTTTGAGGAGAGGAGCTGAGCACTTATGGATTGAATGGTTTGATGAGGAATCAGGATTACCTATCAACTAGCTAACTGATCTTACTGCCAAAAAATGCCAACTACTGCCTGTATTTACCACTTTTTGGGCCTAGGCAGTGGAGTCTTTGAACTAGAGCCCAGCGTTCTTAACCATTTAACCAGCCGCTCCACACTGATCTTACACTTCATTCAAATTCTTATCTCTACAATATGGAAAGCTGCCAAATTTTTCAGCAGTGGGGCCTCAATGTCCAACACAGTTTCTTTCAACTTTCAAATAAAAAAATCTTATTCTTTCAACCTCTCTGTAATTCACATTTTCCCACACTCTTGCCTATTTTTTTTCAGCCTATAAGTGCTTTTTCCTGTACAGAAACTGACCTTTCACCTTTGCATACCTCGCCAGGGACAGCCATGGAAACATAGTGGCTAGACGCTTAGCTGCCAGCCCAAAGGTTTTAGGTTCTAATCCGCATCAAGGCTGAAACCCCCCCCCCCCCCCCAAAGGCTTTCTGCAATATTTATTCTGTCACTAAGCTGACCATGGGGAGCCACTGGGGGGAGCCACTGTGGAGCTGCCAGATGCTCATCTGCGAACCTGATGGTTGCGGGCTCAAATCCACATGAAACTGGATTTCTTTCAAACACGATTTTGGCTGAGATGTCGACCAGCCTTCAATGGGTATCAAGTGAAGTTCTAGCAAGTAAAGGCAACCAACGTGATGTTGACCACACTGCCCACTGCGTGTCGATCTGAGTCCAGCCTAACATGCCTGGTCTGCTGGTGTGGTTAAGGACCTTTACTGTTTACTTTACTAAGCTGGCCTGCTTTACTTCATTCACAACCAAGCAATCAACCTCTCTTCCTTACCCCACATTCTTCCTTTTTCCCTCCATATGTAACTAATTCAATTTAAACAGCTACAAAAAACGATGTATGTGTTAGAATGTATATTCAGAAGCAAATAAACCGCCACCACTGCAGGATTATCTGATTAACATTTGTTAAAGTGAATAAAATAATACAAAGCAAGATATTATAATTCTGTTTTGAACGGTTCAACCATTAGAATTTATTAAAAAGACAAGGTTTAACACAAAAATTTTCTTCAATATATAACTGAGGAACATAAAATTTAACAGCTAATTTAAGATCAACACTAGAAGATCTAAACGATCACATCAGAAACATGTAGGCGAATTTGAAATGAAGTCTATAAATGACTACTGTATACGTTTAAAAAATGGGATCTGTATGAAACACTTAAAAAATATATCAATATGAAAAACAGACTATAAAAGGACTAAATAATGTTCCAATCTATAAAAGGGTTTGCAAGAACACTTTAACCCTCTTAGCACGGACGGGCCGATTATCGGCCGGCGGATGTCTTGCCAAAAACACGGAACGGCCGATGATCGGCCCGATCGTGTTTCGCCTCGAACCGCTAAGAAATCTCCTACTTTGAAACACTGAAAGTGATTCATTTATATTAACTGCGGTATCAGCTTTACACATGGCGACTTTCGAGTGTTTGATATCGAAGTGAAAATTGTTGTTGAATTTTTTAGATAGTGACCTGAACTGCTAAAAGTATGTCTGACTCGTATGTTTCTGCCCCTAAACTTGATGTTGATAAAACATTTGAATCAAGTGTTGACACTAATTCTGTTGATACTGATGCAGGATTTAGTGTTAGTAGTTATAGTGGAAATCAGATGGGGACGCTGTTGTGTTCAGACCACAGCCCAACCATGGCTCAGGGTATATCCACCCGAAGGTGTTGACACTCCGGCACATCCATTTATAGTGCTGACTGATGGTGAAAAACACATGTCACCTAAAGATATTATTGCTGTTTCACATATATATACATGTTTTTGACTATTGAATTGCTTACAACATTTGTAAAAAGGCCAAAGATCAATAAAAAGATTTCAAACAAAAAAAAATTTAGTTTTTAGTTTTATGTTTCAAGCATTGAAGTTGAAAATTCAAATTCATATTTTCTATTTTTAGATATGCAAATGAGATAATTTGCATATACATCAATTAATTTTAACGATATTGTGAAAATCACGAACTTCAATCTATATCCTTCAAATAGATATATTATTTCATAGGGGTCAGAATAACAGAAATCTGTCAAAAAAATTAAATAAAGTAATAACCAAATTCACTGAAAAAATGCTCCGTGTTTTTGGCTAGACCTCTGAAAAACTTCCCGTGCTAAAAGGGTTAAACATACTAATCTGGAATAGAATTTTCAAGAAGTTTAAAAAAATGATTCAAAATGCCCCTTGCAAAAAAAATAATAATAATAATAATAAAATATTTACTTAAAATGAAATTTGCAAGAGAACTAATAAAATACAAAGGTAAAATAGGATTTCTAAGAAGGTTAATGAAATTAAACTTTTTAATGGGGTTTCCACATAGATTTGAATAACAGTTCAATTCAAAATGGGCTGTACAAGAAGTACCATGAAGTACTTACATCTAATCTCACTCAAAGATCCAACAGGGGATCCAGTAGCAGGGCTAGTTCCTCCTGTAGCACATTGAACAAATGTGACACCCCCTAGACCAGTGGAATCTCCCGAACTGCCAGGACTGGATCCAGCAGCCACCACCGTCTCCTTTGGGAGGATGGGGGCTTCAGCATTTAGTATCTCTTCCGCAACGGGGTAATCACTCTCCATAGCACCTGGAAATGAAATGTGCAGTTACATGTGTGTTGACTGCTTGTTGTACCCCACCAGGATATCACACAAGTGATAAACACCCGGTGACACACAGTGCCACCATGCGGATGAGGAACACCCATGGAGAGGTTCCAGAAACCCTTTTCAGCTGTTATGGGCACAATTGTGGCCCAGCTATATTTAGGGCCCCCCCGGCAAAAGCCAGGGTCGGGCTTCAAATAACGAAAAATTGCATCCAGCAAGGGGAAGACTAGGATTTTGTGTGTGTTGACTGATTCTTCTTCTTCAGTGATCTTAAATAGCCACTAGTGGCTATAAACTGAAATGTCTCATAGGTCCCCCCCCCCCCCCCCCCCCCCCCCCCCCGCCCTCCCCAAGCTTGGTTGTCAGGTCTACTGGGTAGTGGGTGTTGTCTCATGCTCCTCTGGGTGAGGACAATCTAGTAAGACAGATTTTGGGATCTGTTTAGCAGGAAGACACTGGTCGGGACCCGTTTGGCTCATACCTAATTTAAATCAGTGTTTAAGTCTGCAAAGTCCAATGCGAACTGATTTAGTACGATGACTGAATGGAATGACTGACTGTATTTAATGAGTACAAGAATCACACCATCTTCTTATTCTTCTCTTATCCTGTTTTGCCTTTCAGGTGCAAGCCTTGGTATTTGCTAGGGAGATGTTGGTAATTACAGCCTCGGATATTCCATCTATCCATCACTTACTTAGCCGACCTCTAGTTCTGCTTCCGCTATGTCAAAGTGACACCATCATCATACTGAGAAACTATCAATTAGTGACAACGATTGATGATACATTAGACTAATTGTGTTGGACTGGGCTCAAATTAGGTGCTGGAAACTGGGGCTTCACGTCCTTTGAAGGTCCTCCTCCCTTTTTTGCTTCTTCAAATAATTGAAAGGGAAGACAAAGAATGGCACCGCTTCCCATCCCAGACTCATGTAAAGAAGTTCTTTTGAATATTTTATATATTTCCTATTATATCAAATATTTTATTATATTTACTTGTCATGCACTTAAATCCAGGCCAGTCCTCAGTCAACTCTGCCCCAACTCTGAGGCACCACTCCAGGCAGTCCTCAGTCAACTCTGCCCAACTCTGAGGCACCGCTCCAGGCCAGTCCTCAGTCAACTCTGCCCCAACTCTGAGGCACCACTCCAGGCCAGTCCTCAGTCAACTCTGCCCCAACTCTGAGGCACCACTCCAGGCCAGTCCTCAGTCAACTCTGAGGCACCACTCCAGGCCAGTCCTCAGTCAACTCTGAGGCACCACTCCAGGCCAGTCCTCAGTCAACTCTGCCCCAACTCTGAGGCACCACTCCAGGCCAGTCCTCAGTCAACTCTGCCCCTACTCTGAGGCACCACTCCAGGCCAGTCCTCAGTCAACTCTGTCCCAACTCTGAGGCACCACTCCAGGCCAGTCCTCAGTCAACTCTGTCCCAACTATGAGGCACCGCTCCAGGCCAGTCCTCTGTCAACTCTGAGGCACCACTCCAGGCCAGTCCTCTGTCAACTCTGAGGCACCACTCCAGGCCAGTCCTCTGTCAACTCTGAGGCACCACTCCAGGCCAGTCCTCAGTCAACTCTGCCCCAACTCTAAGGCACCACTCCAGGCCAGTCCTCAGTCAACTCTGCCCCTACTCTGAGGCACCACTCCAGGTCAGTCCTCAGTCAACTCTGCCCCAACTCTAAGGCACCACTCCAGGCCAGTCCTCAGTCAACTCTGTTCCAACTATGAGGCACCGCTCCAGGCCAGTCCTCTGTCAACTCTGAGGCACCACTCCAGGCCAGTCCTCAGTCAACTCTGCCCCTAACTCTGAGGCACCAGCAGGGAACCTGCAGCAGGTGCTGAGAGTTATCATCATCATGTTGAGTGTGAAACCATCTAATGTATTCTTTAAAGGTTGTTTATGTGTCTTCTTTTTCCTGTTCGCTGCCGGTAGGCTCCGGCGGAAAGTTTTGGTTGTTTGTCCACTTCTTGACTTTGGTCCTGTCCTAGAATTGAGTTTTGCATTACATTCATTTTACAGATCTGGCTTATTTGTATGCAGACTGTTAGTTCCTCGTCTCACAGGCAAATGCACTCCGACTGTAAAAGAAACAACTCTAATTAGTTTCCTGTTTTAACAGGCTTACTAAAAGGACAGAGGGACTGTTCTTTTCTTACCCTAGGGGCCCCCGAAATCCACACAAGGATGATTGTTTATATATATATATATATATATATATATATATATCTATATCTGTCTGTCTCTCTCTGTCTGTGTGTGTGTGTGTGCGTGCGTGTGGCTGGGTGGTTGGGTGTGTGTGCATGTGTGTGTGGGTGGGGGGGGGGGGGGTCCAATGAGTATATGTAGTATGTCTGTGTTGTTTCTCTCTAATATTCTAATATTGGGTATTTTGCTATGAACATAACATAATTTATGTATAAAATGTGTGGAAGATGAGCGCCTGGAAGGGCTGAATGCAAGATGCACCTGCATGCTCAATTTGCAGCCCTTTAAAAATACAGTTTTTTCGTTTGTTAAATCTTTCAATAACAAGGAACCCACTATCTTTTCACTGGTTTCACTAAATATGGTACACATTTCTGTACTTTCCTTATCCCATTCTTGTCTTATTTAATCCATTATTTTTCAATTATTTTTTTTTTTAGCATCTTCTGTCCCAAGACTGCATTTTCAGCTCTAGGAGATTTAACAACTGTTGCTTTAGGATAAAAAATTTTAGCACAGACACTAATGAATTCAATGCTATCTAGGACCGGAAATGTTTATGAAAAAAGGGTACCTGGTATACTGGCGATACAAAGAATGTGAGAGACTGACACTCTGAAGGTTTCCAGCACGTCGGCAGGGTTGTTAGCATCAATAACCGACACCCGGTTGGCATCATGGGTTGAAGTACACACCCACACTAGACTGGACATCTGCTCATTGTCTGCATCTTTCACCCTCTTTTCATGATCCTGATGTTAAGAAAAAATAATTTTTTACAACAACAAAAAAATATATATATTCCTTTTTTACCTTTCTATCCATTATTTGCCTTTCTTTTAATTATTGAGGCGGCTGCGTAGTCTCGAGACATGATGTTCGCCTCGAGTGCCAGACGTCCGGGGTTCAAGTCCCGGTGAGGGCTGGTATTTTTCATGTGGACTTCTAGTAATTTCTCCTGGTCTCTAGGTGGTAGGACCGGACGCCCGTGTGTATTGTTGTGCACGTAAAAAAATCCCTTGGTATTTGGAAATTGAAAAAAAAAAAGCCTGACAACAATGCCCGGGCAAAATTTGGAGTTAAAAAATCTACCCAAGTATTTCAGGATCCTCGCCAGTGCAACAGAGTTTGTGCACTGCGCTGAGATTTTTCAGACTCGGGCTTGAGTTAGAAGAAGAACGGAGAACTTATGGGTTATACCCATGTGCAATGATGCTAATCCATTGAATAAACATAAACATAAACTTTTTATTGTTAAGTGTTTGTCTTTAAAAGCGGTTGGCATGCTATGTTGTGGCTTTACAGCGTCACTGCAACATCTATGGCTTTCAACCCATTTAATTTAAGCAAACTCCTAACTGATCACATTTGTTAGAGACAGTGGGTCTTTTTCACCTCCCCAGCCCTTTCTAAAATGGGGGACCCAAAACCCACAGTGAGAATTGTCTTTCATCAAGAAGCCAAAAATTAAAGCTGACAAATACTTTGTGTCGTCATTCCCATCACCAAGATGTAAGTCTGGGAGTCAGCTTTGATGTGCCCCCACACGTGGCTGCATTCATAGCTTTAGACAATCAACCTACTGTAAGCAATGGCGACTGATTACTCTATTTCGTGTGAAAAGATCAGAGTTCTAAGTGGGGAACTATCTTGTAATATTTGACCAAACCACCTGATTGAACCATTTGACTGAACAATCTGACTGCCACCTGTGGATGTAGTCTTGTTTCAGAACCTGACTGTTGCATGCACATCCATTTTACAGATCTAACATATCTGCATGCAGACTGTAGGTTCCTTGCCTCTCAGGCAGAAGCACTCCGACTTTGAAGGAAGCCACCAGTCGCTCTTACAACATACTTGTTGGGGAGGTAGTTGCTCTGTTTTTGTTTTTCCCACAGTGGGGCCTCAGAACCACATGGGGACAGAAAATAGTCAATTTCTGATTTTCAAAGCAATGTATCCCCCTGTACATCTGAATAAAGACAATGGCAGAATGCTAAGATTTCTTGAAGCCGCTGCAATTCGTTACCTCTGCCCTGAACTTTGTAAACAGAAAGACATGATTCTGACACTGCGGCTGTCCTTGTAAAACAAGCAGTTGCGTTTGATTGTTGTTAAATTTGTACTTCAGTTATAAAGGATTCACTTATTTGCTTCATTTATGTAATTGTTACTGTAGTATACACCCAACGAGATACAGCGAAATAAGCCCTGGCAATAAATTGCTCAAAGCTTTGTTTGTGTCTTCTTTATTCAAATTTCTGATTTTGTTGCATTTATCTACATTTTGTTTTCGTTAATGGCAATAAATTTCAGTTGTTTCAATTTAAAAAAAAAAAATATGCTGCTTTATTGCAAATATATATGATGTGGTCAACAGCATGCCAGCCGCCTTTTCTTCCCAGGATTTTACCTGGTACCCATTTCAGGCTGGGTCGACCTCTGAGCCAAGGTCATATTCGAAAAAAATCCAGCACCATGTGGATCTGAACCCACAACCATTGGATCAGCAAACGAGCGTCTCGCGCATGCGAGCTTTCATATCATTTGTTAACACTGAAATACTATTTTAAATATATGTGAATTTTATTTTTTTGTTTTTTTGTTTTTTTTGTTGGTGCATCTATGTGCCATGTTTATTCAATTATATAAAGCATGTTTTCATGTCCTTAAGGGCTTGGAATGCTGAAGAAGAAGAAGAAAAAGAAGAAGAAGAAGAAGAAGAAGAAGAAGAAGAAGAAGAAGAAGAAGAAAAAGAGAAAGAAGAAGAAGACGAAGAAGAGGAAGAAGAAGTAGTTTCCATGTCTAGGTCTATTCATTCCCCATCTACCGTTTCTACATCAACCTATTATTTGTTTAAAAATGTATATACAATGATCAATTGAACATGCTCACCTTCAACTCCTTGTCCAACTTGTCCACCTCTGTCTTTATCTCTCCATCTTTCCTCTCCTCGGGTGGTGGGTCTGAGTAAAACACACTAGCGCCCACTATAGATCCCCCATCTCTGGTCCTTCCTCCGGTCAAATTCACACCTGCTGCACACCATATCTACCAACAGAAAAACACCCAAGTCAAATTCACACCTGCTGCACACCATATCTACTGACAGAAAAACACCCAGGTCAAATTCACAACTGCTGCACACCATATCTACCAACAGAAAAAATACCCAGGTCAAATTCACACCTGCCCCACACCATAACCACCGACAGAAAAATATCCAGGTCAAGTTCACACCTGCTGCACACCATATCCACCGACAGAAAAATACCCAGGTCAGCTCGATTCTAATGAATTATTATATTAATGGTAATGGGTAAAGGAAGTTTAGCCGGTCAACAAATGCTCGATGAAGTCGGATCGTTCTTTGTGTTTGTGCGCATGCGCCCTGTGTGTTAATGTACACACCAGGATGAAGGAAAATAAAGGAGCTGACGGATTAGCCTTGGTAGCAGCGGCTGATGGAGGAAGATTTATGAACAAGGCAGACATACTGAATGTACTGCGTTCCAGAGACTGTGAGACAAAGGAGTCAGAGACCATGAACCACCTGTTGGAAATGGTTATTAAACAGGAACAAGCAAACAGAAAAATGGTTGGGGGGGGGGGGGGGGGGGATTTGCCAATTAACTCCTAGTGGGTGCATTGATCAGGGAGACACCGAGATGGCTGCTGCATGGAAGGAGGTAGCACAAACTGGGTCAGACTGATGCGCTGGAGTGTCAAAACAGACAACAAGTAACAAGTGTGTTAATGATATCATGGTCTCACAAAATTATTTCTGCTGATCTTGTTACAAGCTGTTGTGTGCAAGCTCACTTGAGTATGTAAGTATGCCAGAGGTGAGAGGGTGCCAAAATGTACATTTATATTTATGATACTGCTGACACAGTGAGTGTGGATGTCTGATCTCCTTAAAGTTTGTGAAACAAGTGTTGCCTGAAATTCCCTGGTAACAGCGGACACCATGGGTCTTGCGAGGCAAGTGGAGCTGGAGACTGAACTGACCACGGGTGGAAAGCCCAATGGCAAACTGCTTCAACTGCCCTCAGGGAAACAGGACTAATTTGAGAATAACAGACCCCCCCCCCCCCCCCCCCCCCACCCCACTGCGGGAGGTCCATGAACCAGCAGCTGGGAGCTACAGCTCTAGAGTGTGCATGTGATAGAGTCTGTGAGGCATATTCCGGACCTTTTTAACAGACATATTTGAAGAGTAAAAAAAGGGGGGGCGGGGGCGGGGAGAGGGGGGAAATGAGTAAATCTTTATTTTAAAATTCATGCTGAATACACCCAGTAGAAGTTAATTGGCATGTCTTCTTTCTTTTCCCCGTAACCTATTTCTGTATTCTTGTTCCAGTTTAATACCCATTTCCAACAGGCAGTAAACTGTCTCTGACTCCTTTGTCTCACAGTCTGTAGAACGCAGTGCATTCAGTATGTCTGCCTTGTCCATAAATCTTCCTCCACCAGCCACTGTATAGACAGCCAATCTGTCAGCTCTTTAATCTCCCTTCATTCTGGTGTGTACAGCCAAAATCATTAACAGACATATGTACGTGCTCATGCATGCACGCACGCACGCACGCACACACACACACACACACACACAAACAAACAACCTTCATCCATCTTTTTTACACCTTGGTGTAATTCTGGTGTCCATGATTCCGTCAAGCAACGACACAAGATAAAAACAAGAGTTTAGCATTTGCTCACCTTATAGAAACAAGAGTATAAAACATTTGCTCACCTTCCATCCTATTTGATTGTCGAACAAAGGCCTGCAGTAGACCGGAACTGGCACGGGGACTTGTGATTTGCTTGAGGTATCCTTCGGAGCATGGGAGGTAAACTTGGCAGGCAAACTCCAGCCATAGGCTTGCATCCTCCCATCATCTTTCTTGACATGAGCTCTCACTTGCTTGTACTGTTCTCTTCGCTCTCTCTCCCTTTCCTTTTTAGCTTTTTCTGAGGTTCTGAAACAGTCAGCAGTAACTATAACAATATGTGACTATACACAGTTTGTTTATACTTAGCTAATACCTTTACAACATGAAACTCGTCTAAACTTGATCTTTGAGCCATGCCATGCGGGTGTTTGAGACAATGAGTGTACAGATTATCTGCTGGACAAAGTGGTTACTCTGGCCCAGCACTGGACAGGAGTGATCTCACTAATGCCATCTGGGGTGCATATTGCAAAGGTAATTATGACAAGTAGGACACAGTATCTCTGTCCAGGCTGGGAGATATGGAAGTACAACCTGGCGCCACCACATATAAACATTTTACTAAGGGCATACTAACTGGCACCTTTCCATCTTTCCAGACGATAGTGTTAAATTGCGCTATGAGGAGGCATGGGACTCACAGCTCATGGCGATGGCGAGTGTGACTAGCAAGACCCGCCTGCGTTAAGAAAAGTCTTCCAAGATTACAGCGTGGGATTTCAGAACCATTGCTGTCAACATTTGTGTTAAGTCCGATTCTTCTCAGACGCTCAGCTCTCACCCTTTCTGCAGTCATTTCTTCCTTCACTCTCATGCCTTTCTCCACATAATCATGTCCCGCTTGCACAGGTCTTTATATCGTAGCAGAGGCCGGCCTCGACATCTTCTACCCCCTAAGGACGGTTGTCTGATTACTCTACAAATGATGGGCATCATCAGTCGTTTACATCCGTAGAGTTACTAAGACGGAGATCAGAGAAGCTATGGATCTGTCTGGCGTGCCGTGAAGACAGTCCTCAGTAATCACAGGTTCAGAAATAACAAGGATATGAGACTGTGAGCATTGCCAGTTTTCGATATAAGTAAAAAAGCTACAGCTAAAAAAATTTTATTTTTTAATTTCAATTTTTTCCCCCCACCATAAATTGAATTATTATTATTTTGGGTATATTATTTTAAGCTTATATTCTAACTTGTAGCCTATTTAAACTGAATACAATAATCAGCTTGATATATGTCAAGCTCTATCTGCTATTAAGCTAGGTCATCTCAGTCACTCTCACTGTAAGTGGTAAGGTAAAAAGTAAGTTAAGTAAAGATCCCTTTTCGCGTCTTAGGCGTATCGGGCATATGGGAAGAGCACCCATAATTTTACAGACTAATCGGCACTAGGTAGGTAATGTGGTCAGCATTACACCGGCTGTCTTTACTTTCCCAGGACATACATCCTGGTACCTATTTTAGCATGGATCGACCTGCAACACTCCGCACCATGATAAAAATTCACGCAGCCAGTAGTGGGATTCGATTGCATTACGTTGGAATTGCAAGTCAAGTGGTAAGGTATATACCTTTTATTACACATTTGTTGTTGTTGCCTGCTATGAGTAAAATATGGTGTAATTAACACGGTAGGGGCCTCAAAGCTTCTTACAGCTCAAGATCTCATCAAGTCTGAATCTATCCCTGAATTGTCAAATAAAGAGGGGTCGTGAGTTAAAAGGTTTATTCTATTCTTAGCTTAGTCAGTCGCATATACTTTTATAGGATGTTGCAGAACCAATCCCAGCATTCTTTGACTGTTTGTTTTTACTAGGCAATTTTAGGTTCAGTAGTTTGCCATTCTTTTCTGAACTGCTGTCACTCCATATCATTGTCAAAATAAGCACACAGCAAGACCAAAATCACCTGAGGTTGCAAATGAACTGGGTATTTCAGAATTATAAAGCATGCTTGCAACGCCTAAGCCACAGGGGCTAATATTTTCTCCTAGTACATCAACTATAAAACTGTCCCTGTGTAAGCTTCAAGGCCCCATTGGGGGTTTAGGGGTGGGGACAGACCTCCTCCCCCCCCCTATCAAGCATGTTGTAAAAGATGACTAATTAGAGGTTCTTCCTCCGGTCAGAGAACATCTGCCTGAGAGGTGAGGAATCAACAGTCTGCATACAAATAAGTAGATTCGTAAAATGTGTGTGCACGCAAAGTGTGCACACAAAAGTCAAGTTCTATAACAAAACTAGAGTCCAGAAGCAGATGAACAACCACAACTTTCTGCTGGAGTTTACATCGGGTGAACGTTAAGAAGAAAGAACTATACAATCTTAGCAATAACAATAATCAGCACTAAACAAATCCATTAGGTACTCACAAATCTTCTTGCAAAAAATCGTATGCCTTGGATTTGGGATTCGAACTCTTGTCTCTCTGCTTCTTATTTGGATCACCAACTGGCTGAACATTGGTCGTGGGAGCATTGTACTTGACAGTGGCAATAGGAAGAGGCCTCTTAGGTTTGTTGGAAGAGCTGAAGAGATTGCTGAAACTTAAAAAAAAAAAAAACATTTTCACTGTCTTTACGGCCGATAATTATGTTTTTAGGGTGGTAGAACGCAGAGAGATCTTGAGCATCAGGATTCAGGGTAGCATATCTAGTGTGGTCGCCACAGACTTAAAATTTTATATCGGCCAGTTTGTCACTGAAACAGATATTCTGAAAGCACGCCTACACATGGCTGCCCATTTTCTCCTCTGTATTCACTCCTGCTAAGTCAAGCAACATTTGGTGTGGTAGTACTTAGATGGGTAACCACTTGGGAACTTGAGTCAAGCATCATATGCCCTAGGCGTCACTGGCGTAAACAGGAAACCCTTAACTTTTACTATTCTCTCATGTCTAGAGAGTACTTCTATCATGTCTGGAAAGTGCTCTTCCATCTAAAAAAAAAAAATCACCATCTCTTTTAATGCCCTATTTCCCATGGATGGGAGCCGCCATGGTGTAGCGGCAACATGCTCACTTGTGGATCTGAAGGTCGTGGGGTCAGCTCCTGACTGAGCCTGATTTTTTTTTATCATCTAGGATCCCAGGTCGACCCAGCCTTAAATGGGTACGAGGTAAAGTCCTGGGAAGTAAAGACGGTTGGTTTGATGTTATTCCCCATGTACACAAAGATGGAGCCTACTGACAATAAAATATCCTCAAATCAGTGCAGAAAACATGACCAGTCGAGGCTTATTCTTAGCCAAGCAACCATGAACACTTGGATCATATCAGACTCCATCAACATGCTTCAGTGCCATCTTCCAGGTCAAGATAGGGGACACTGCAATCAACTGTTATCTACAGCTAGACAGAGGATACTAAACAAATGAATGTGGTTCCTTTTTTTCCCCCCGCCTTTCATCTCTGAATGGAGCATACTTCAGCTCACAATCAACTCATCCAAAGCCCTTAGTAGGCTTCATCGCCGGATTTTGCAGCTAGTTTTCTTAATGGCAGAGGCAGCCAGTCTCACACCAACCCTCATTGGTTACATTTTATGACATGCATGGCAAGTTAGTGTTTCTATTCTGTGCTCCCTTATTGACCCTGGGCCCAGCTCTAACTAAATTAGAACATAGCAGCCCAATAACTGTCAAAAAAATAAACACTAAACAATTCACAATTACCAAGACAAGACAATTGAAACAACTGAAATCCATTCTTATTCAGTAATTTTTGTCTATTTTTTTTTTAGTGAGCTAAAACATCTTGCCTTGTTAATTATAAATTTGAAAAATACTACCTGATTCTGAAGGAAAAATCAATGAGCTGATTCAAGTAGGAGTGACAACAATTATAAAACTTACTTGCTTCTGGGTTAATTAGCAAACTTGACAGGCGTTAGTCACAGCTGTGACGTGGCAAAATAACTGTACTATTTTTGGTTGCTAAAAATCTGGTTGTCGTTGCAGATTATATATTTTTTTTTTAAATATGTGATCTCCTGTTTGATACTTCTGGCCTAAAAGTGAGATGCAGTGTGTGTCAAAAATTAATAAATTATGTTCAGATGGTGACGTGGGGTAAAACACGAGTGTCCAAGCCCGCTGACGGAGTACTTGGTGATAGAGCTATGGTGCCTGTTATAAGTTCTGGTTTATTATATGGGGAAACTTTGATTTGTAAAGGATCATCCATATCATAGAAACCATGGCAACACACTGGCCAGTTCAACTGCCGGACTGCCCAGTGGCCATTTGTTGCTCCTCCACTTCTTCTTTTCATTCACCAGCTGTAAATATAAAGGTTCTGGTTGTTCATCCACTTCTGGACTTTGGCCCTGTTCCAGGACTAGAGTGCTGCATTCCCCGTGTGGGTTCTGGGGTTCTCTTTGGGAGGGGGGGGGGAAGGATAAACCCACTGACCCCTAACAAGCACGTTGCAAAAATCGATTCATTAGCAGTCATTCTTTCAAACACAGAGTGCATCTGCCTGAGAGGCAAAGAACCAACAGTCTGCATACACATAAGCCAGATCTGTAAAATGGATGCGCATGCAAAACTTAAATTCTGGAACAAGAATAAGTCCAAACTGGACAGGCAATCAGAACTTTCCCCCGAGGTTTCCAGCCGGTGAATGCTAAGGAGAAGAAGTCTTGCATACACATCCATTTAAAAACCTTGCTCATTTGTGTACAGACTGCTAGTTACCTCTGCTTGGAAGGGGCAAATGTAAGACAGGCCTGCATGCCCAATTTGTGACTCTTTACAAATAAAATTTTTTCGTTCATTCTCTCAGGCAGATGCACTCCAACTTTGAAAGAAATGCTGATCCATGGCAGGGATGCTGTTTCCAGGATGAGTGTAGAGAGTACAGATAGGTCTCAGCTAGCATGAACCCTGATCCTGCTGCAGCACAACTTGTGGTTTAACACCCATCCTGCACTTGTGTTCCAATCAAAGTGGTTTAACACTCATTCTGCACTTGTGTTCCAATCACAGTGGTTCAACACCCATCTAACACTTGTGTTCAAATGACATGTGGTTCAACACTCATTCTGCACTTGTGTTCCAATCACAGTGGTTCAACTCCCATCCTGCACTTGTGTTCCAATCACAGTGGTTTAACACCCATCTAACACGTGTTCAAATGACATGTGGTTCAACACTCATTCTGCACTTGTGTTCCAATCACAGTGGTTCAACTCCCATACTGCACTTGTGTTCCAATCACAGTGGTTCAACACCCATTCTGCACTTGTGTTCCAATCACAGTGGTTCAACACCCATCCTGCACACAAAAGCACCAGGAAATTTCTGGTGAAATAAAGGTGACCTGTGTGAT
Source organism: Candidula unifasciata (assembly GCA_905116865.2). Classification (NCBI taxonomy): domain Eukaryota; kingdom Metazoa; phylum Mollusca; class Gastropoda; order Stylommatophora; family Geomitridae; genus Candidula; species Candidula unifasciata. The sequence continues at coordinate 342,656 of CAJHNH020003090.1, forward strand.
ACTGGCCACAACAAGTTAGTTTAAAATACTGGAGCTAATTTGGCCTACTTTACCCTCAAAGGTATATTTTATGCTGAAAAGTCTACTTCACGCTGAAAGAGTTACCATACTCTGAAAGGACTGCTTACTTTGAAAGGAAAATGTTACTCTGAAAGGACTACTTTACTCTGAAAAGGCTACCTAACTCTAAAAGAGCTAATTAGCTCTAAAAGGACAATATTTGTCTGAAAGGCCTATTTAACTTTGAGTGGGCTACTCTGCTTTCACTGCCTAAAGAAACCTCAGTGAATGCTCCAGTTTTCTACCAAAGTTCTCACCAGGAGACTCCCAGCACAAGGCTAAACTTGGTTGCACCGGCAAGTGTCCAAGTGTGGGTATACTAAAATCACACATATTATCAATGTTCTTATGAAGGCAGGTTTTCTCATTTGATTGTTCTAGTGGCTTTCCGACAGTGGTAGGAGAGTTGCACTGTAGAAGACATGAGGTCTCATCATGCAATATTTATATACCTAGCAGTCAAATCTTTTTTATTTCTAATCCCCATAACAATGCTTCTGGTCAATATGATGAATAGGCATGTTAACTTTTTAGTCGTGGCAAGTTTTTGCTTCTGACAATAGTTAGTTGTTGCATTTTCTTCCATGTGTAGACCAAAAACATAAAGTTCCATCGCCCAGCTTAGCTTAGTGCATGACACGACACTGTGAGGTAGGGATTTTATTTGGGATGTATTTCGACTATGCCAAACATAGTTTGTGTTGTGAACTCTATTTTCAGAAAATAGCAAGTGGCCTGTTGCCAGAAAAGTGGTGGTGTCTTATGTCATCAACTGCATGTGCAACTACTGATCTGTAACCTCTGCTTCCATCGACAATGAACTGCATTTCTAGAGCACTGAATGTGTGTATGCTATTGGCTTCGCTAAGACTGCAGTAGGTATCCATTTTGTTCACAGAAGGTTAGTAATGGACATTCTGTGTGGTTTTCGCTGCCATAAGAATGGACAACTATGGAGTGACCTGTTTGATATGAAGTTAAAACTGGGATTATCTGATACTTTAATTTTTTTTAAACATCCACATTGTCTGTATTATAAAATCTGCAAGGTATATTCCCACTAGAGGGAGATATTAATCTTTTATAGGTCTATTCCCACTAGAGGGAGATATTAAACTTTTATAGGTCTATTCCCACTAGAGGGAGATATTAATCTTTTATAGGTCTATTCCCACTAGAGGGATACATTCAACTTTTATAGGTCTATTCCCACTAGAGGGAGACATTCAACTTTTATAGGTCTATTCCCACTAGAGGGAGACATTCAAGTTTTATAGGTCTATTCCTACTAGAGGGAGACATTTAACTTTTATAGGTCTATTCCCACTAGAGGGAGACATTACACTTTTATAGGTCTATTCCCACTAGAGCGAGACATTCAACTTTTATAGGTCTATTCCCACTAGAGGGAGACATTAAACTTTTATAGGTCTATTCCCACTAGAGGGAGATATTAATCTTTCGTAGGTCTATTCCCACAAGAGGGAGATATTAATCTTTCATAGGTCTATTCCCACTAGAGGGAGTTATTAATCTTTCATAGGTCTATTCCCACTAGAGGGAGACAAACTTTTATAGGTCTATTCCCACTAGAGGGAGACATTAAACTTTTATAGGTCTATTCCCACTAGAGGGAGATATTAAACCTTTATAGGTCTATTCCCACTAGAGGGAGATATTAATCTTTTATAGGTCTATTCCCACTAGAGGGATACATTCAACTTTTATAGGTCTATTCCCACTAGAGGGAGACATTCAACTTTTATAGGTCTATTCCCTCTAGAGGGAGACATTAAACTTTTATAGGTCTATTCCCACTAGAGGGAGACATTAAACTTTTATAGGTCTATTCCCACTAGAGAGAGATATTAATCTTTCATAGGTCTATTCCCACTAGAGGGAGATATTAATCTTTCATAGGTCTATTCCCACTAGAGGGAGATATTAATCTTTCATAGGTCTATTCCCACTAGAGGGAGACATTAAACTTTTATAGGTCTATTCCCACTAGAGGGAGACATTCAAGTTTTATAGGTCTATTCCCACTAGAGGGAGACATTAAACTTTTATAGGTCTATTCCCACTAGAGAGAGACATTTAACTTTTATAGGTCTATTCCCACTAGAGGGAGACATTACACTTTTATAGGTCTATTCCCACTAGAGCGAGACATTCAACTTTTATAGGTCTATTCCCACTAGAGGGAGACATTAAACTTTTATAGGTCTATTCCCACTAGAGGGAGATATTAATCTTTCGTAGGTCTATTCCCACAAGAGGGAGATATTAATCTTTCATAGGTCTATTCCCACTAGAGGGAGATATTAATCTTTCATAGGTTTATTCCCACTAGAGGGAGACATTAAACTTTTATAGGTCTATTCCCACTAGAGGGAGACATTAAACTTTTAGAGGTCTATTCCCACTAGAGGGAGATATTAATCTTTCATAGGTCTATTCCCACTAGAGGGAGACATTAAACTTTCATAGGTCTATTCCCACTAGAGGGAGACATTAAACTTTTATAGGTCTATTCCCACTAGAGGGAGACATTAAACTTTTATAGGTCTATTCCCACTAGAGGGAGACATTAAACTTTTATAGGTCTATTCCCACTAGAGGGAGACATTAAACTTTTATAGGTCTATTCCCACTAGAGGGAGACATTAAACTTGTATAGGTCTATTCCCACTAGAGGGAGACAGTAAACTTGTATAGGTCTATTCCCACTAGAGGGAGACAGTAAACGTGAATAGGTCTATTCCCACTAGAGGGAGACATTAAACTTTTATAGGTCTATTCCCACTAGAGGGAGACAGTAAACTTTTAAGCCACCCTGCTCCTCAAGGTATCCTGAGGACATGTTTATGTAGTTTTTTAAAGAAAATATTTGCTTGTTGCTTGCTAGTCAAATATGTGCAGGCTGACAGCTTTTAATGTTAATGTAGTTCCTTTATCTTTGTCTCAGAGCATGCAGGCAATGAAAGAGCTGGGAAATAAATTGGAGGGCTCTGCAGAAATTTGCAGATGGCCCAACAATAGACTGCGCTGGCCTTATTAATGAAAGGGGGGGGGGGGGAGCAGAGATGACAGAAGGTATCATCACTGCTGTTATGAATGAGATATAACATTCTTTAAAAAATCACACTAGAGGGAAAAGTCATAGGCAAGCAAGCAAGAGGTAGACACCAAGTGGGAGGACAACATGAAGAGATAGATGACCTGCAGTCTAAGAGTGCATAAACAAGAAAAGAAACAAAGCGTGCTGGAGATTTAGTGCAGCAAACGTTCACTGTGGAAATGGCACCTGATTGATTGACTGATTAGGAAATTGTGAGTGGCATAGCCAGCATGAGAGGCACACCAGACGCATGAGCTGTCTTTTCACCCAGCATAACACAAGTAGCCAGGAGACAATGAGGGATATGCTGAGTGGGACATGTGAACGTCAATAGATGTAAGCGGAACGCCATGAAGATAGCCCAAATGGCAACTCATAATCCAAGGAGAATAATTTTTGTTGTTGTACAAACAGTATTCCAAACTTCGAGAGCCGTCACAGTGTAGTGGCCAGTCGCTCGCTTGTAGGCCAAAGGGTAATGTGTTTAAATCTGCATCGAGCGCTATTTTTTCAAAGGTGACCTTGGCTGCCAGGCCGACCAAGCGTGAAATTGATACCAGGTAAAGTCCTAGGAAGTAAAGGCAGACAGCGTGATGCTGACACATCACCCACTGAGTGCCGACTATACAAATGTAGGACTTGCCCTATATACCCAACATGCCTAATGATATGGAAAAGAATCCTCTACAAGGTTTACACACGGACAAGTTTACTGTGCCCAAAATTTTAATCCTTCAGCATTACCTTTTTATCTCATCATCATCATCTGTACAATTTGTTATTTTGTAATCCTAAATTAACCCATAATTTAAAATGCATACTGCAGATTACTGCCTTTATTGTATACCACTTTTGCAGTGTAGGCATGGTGGTCTTTGAGACTGAGGATTTACGGCCGCATGGCTAGTGCTGTCACCACAACTGTGCAGGTGAGGATTTTATTTTGCCTCCAAAAAAAATCCGCAGCCTTACAGAGGATTCAAATGCTTGAGAGGCCAGCATTCTAACCGTTCGGCCAGCCGCTTCTCAAATAAAATGTAGACAAAAAATTAATTTAATTACAACTAGTTACGCAATTACATTAATTTCTACATATAGTAAGTGGGGGATCCCGCATAATTCAAAGCCATTTTGCTACTCCGATATAAAGAAGGAAAAAAAAACAAAGTCAATTCTGAATTTTAAATTTTTTTTATTTACGTTAGACCAAGAAGAAAAAATACATGTGGCAGTTTGGCCTACTTAAATACAACATATAATTTAAAAGATAGATCAATATGTACCAGCCTTGAAACCCAATTAAAAAGCATTTACACCCTGTAAAATATACAACTTTACCTCCTTGCGAAGTTTAAAAATTTAACATTTACAATGCATATTATAACACTTGCCCAGAAAAAAACCTTAACTAAAGGAGATCACAAGGAACAAAATGGCTTTGAATACTCAAAAACAATATCCTAGATTACCTGAAAAAGGATGCTGGTTTTGTAGTCAATACCTACAGGATTTATCAAAACAAAGGATATAGGCACCATGATTTCTGCATTTTGTATTGGGAACGGTCCAAACAAGAGTATGTACCTGCAGGCATACCCCTCCCCCAATAACATAAAATGTGTGCATTGTTGCTTAGTGAATGCAAGTACAAGTGTTTAAGTCACACTCGTTCTGTCCATATCTTTGTATATGTTTAAAGTTTTTTTTTGTTCATGTTAAGTTGTGCTCTATTTATTTCTACTTCTATTTCTGACACAACTTTTGGTATTTATGTTAGCAGTATATCATATTCTCAACAACTGTTTCTTTTATTACTGTTGAATCCTTCTGCAAAATTAATTTCAGTAAATTTCTATATAAGAAATGCAATATAAACAACAAGCTGGGAATTCTATCATTTTGATTCGCTGCCAAAAAAAAAAAAATGTTAAAATTCTAATTTGTGTACATTTCAGTTGTTTCAACGCAAACAAAACAAAACAAAATTTCTTTAACCAACCAAATTTTGGTCCTTGTATGATCCCCCTTAGTTTTACAAATTATATCTGGCAATCAAATATTTTTGGCAACATTTATCAAGATATTATTGCTATATAATGAAGGCCCATGCAGTAAAAGTTGCCCTTTTAACAAGTATGATGATCAAATGTGAAATAAAATTGGTGCTATTATGCAGAAAAACCTGGTAATGAGAGACATGACATGGGAAAGTATATGAGCTGGGCAAATCAAGAATACAATGTATGTAGAGAATCTGTATATGTTTCCACCGCTGCCATCGTGTCTTATTATATACGATTTAGTTAAAATTTGAGAGCAGTGAAAGCCATAGAGGTGAGCGGTGGAAATGGGGAGAGAGGGAGTGGGAGGGTAGAAGAACAGTGAAAGTGTGCGGAAGAAAAAAGGAGATCAAATTGGATATGGGAGGGTGAATGTACAAAAAGAGGGGGAGAGAAAAACATAAAAAAAGAAGGAAATATAAACTGGGGAGAGGGGGTGGGAGAAAGGACGGGGGAGAGGCGGATAAAGATGAAACAGGAGTCACAGAAGAAGGCTGGTGGAAAGGAGAAAAAGAATCAATGAGACAGGAAATCATTGGCATTATCACAGTATGTGGCCAAAACCTTTTACTCCTCTGAAACTCATGCAAGGTCTACCATGATCAAAATCTACAGCAGAGTGACATACCCTTGACACTCGTGCTGCCAATCTACAGCCGATTATGGTGCAAGGGATGATATTAACACACACAAAAGAGAAAGACAACAGAAAAACATTCTCAATCACGTTAACAATATCATTGTTTTGATTATGGATGTAACAAATATCTAGGCTTAACAATTGCATCCTTTCTATTCATTCCTTCTAGCAAGGCTAGCCGCCAGCCTCACCTAAAATATTTATTAGCTGCCAAAATTGGATCGAAAGCTGAAAAAACATCTTCAACTCAACATATTTACGGAAAACTAAAAATGTTTTTTTTTTAAATAATCTATTAAAAATGAGTATATTCAACAGTTAAAATATCTCTTAAAGTAGAAATAAAAACTATGTAAGTTTTGACAGGGAATGAAATGAGAGCTATAACTACAAAGTATTAATTATTACAGAAACTGTTTAAAATTTATTGCCAAGTGCTTCACAGCAAAAGAGTAAAATCTAGCAAGCTTTCTCTGTCTCTCTTAAAGTTCAAACTTGGTTTTTTTTTACAAGAAACTACTGCTGCATTTTAAAAGACCAGAAAAATAATTTAATTAATATTAGATAATGCAGATGAATTCTCAATAAAAGTTGGGTTATAATAACATTATTACTGTTTCTTTGTAATTGGGTTATAATAAAAGTATTATTGTTTCTTTGTAATTGGGTTATAATAACATTATTATTGTTTCTTTGTAATTGGGTTATAATAAAAGTATTATTGTTTCTTTGTACTTTGCTCACCTCAAATTAATGATTACCATCAGCACCTATAGAAATAACTATCCTGCACTGTCTTTGTTACACTGATTCACATAATACTGAAAATCATCACAACTTCGTATGCCTTGTTTTGATTTATTCTCATTTTAGCCCTAATGCTTTCCCTATAACCAGTTTTAAATGTTAAAATGAAGTGCTACCAGATGTCAACAGAACAAAATTGAACTTAATAAAAGCTTAAAATGAACTGCTATCAGGGGTCAAAGAAACAAAACCAAACTCAATAAAAGCTTAAAATGAACTGCTATTAGGGGTCAAAGAAACAAAACCAAACTCAATAAAAGCTTCAAATGAACTGCTACCAAGTGTCAAAGAAACAAAACCAATCTTAATAAAAGCTTCAAATGAATTGCTACCAGGTGTCAAACAAATTGAATGTAATAAAAGCCTATAATAAAGTAACCAGTAAAGAAAGATTCCTTTTCACGTTTCTGAGGCATCAAACCTATAGTGCTAGACCTATCGTTATATGGACCATTCAGTACCCAACGGGTGACCTGGTCAACATCACGCCGGTCACCTTTACTTCCCAGAACATTACCTGGTTCCATTTTTAGGTTGGATTAAGCTGGACGCCAAGGTCAATTCTGGAAACAGAACAATCTTATATCAATGCTAGTTTAAACCTCAGACCTTTGAGCTGCCAGACGAGTGTCCAAACATTATGCTAACATGATTCCTTGTCACAGAAACAGCATTCACAAACTAGTAAATCATAATTAACAAGGGTCTTAGTGTACACCTAGAGAAATACAAGGACTGCAACAACATTGAAATGTAACCTTGCCATTCTGTAGCTGAAGGCAAATATGATGCACAACCTCGGTGCATCCCCCATCTCTAAATAATTCAATTAGATTGAAGTTGTATCACAGATAGCTATACACCTAAAAAGAATAATAAAATATTTGGGAAAGAAATGAAAACCCTATGTGGAACCATGCAAAATGTGCAACGTCAATTATTACTTAAGAGAGCAATATAGAGATGTGACCTGAACATATTAGATTAAAAAATGTATAAGCAACGCGAACAGCTGAGATTTCCAAATAATAGAGATGAAACTTTAACATGAAAAGCTGAGATTTCCAAATAAAGATGAAACTGTAACATGAACAGCTGAGATTTCAAAGTAGAGATCAAACTGTAACATGAATAGCTGAGATTTCAAAGTAGAGATGAAACTGTAACATGAACAGCTGAGATTTCAAAGTAGAGATCAAACTATAATGTGAATAGCTGAGATTTAAAAGTAGAGATGAAACTGTAACATGAACAGCTGAGATTGCAAAATATAGATTAAACTATAACATGAACAGCTGAGATTTCAAAGTAGTGCTCAAACTGTAACGTGAATAGCTGAGATTTCAAAACTGGGATGAAACTGTAACATAAACAGCTGAGATTTCAAAGTAGAGATCAAACTGTAACATGAACAGCTGAGATTTCAAAGTAGAGATCAAACTGTAATGTGAACAGCTGAGATTTTAAAGTAGAGATCAAACTGTAATGTGAACAGCTGAGATTTCAAAATAAAGATGAACTGGAACATGAACAGCTGAGATTTCAAAATATAGATGAAACTGTAACATGAACAGCTGAGATTTCAAAATAGAGTTGAAACTGTAACATGAACAGCTGAGATTTCAAAGTAGAGATCAAACTATAACAGGAATAGCTGAGATTTCAAAATTGGGATGAAACTGTAACATGAACAGCTGAGATTTCAAAGTAGAGATCAAACTGTAACGTGAACAGCTGAGATTTTAAAGTAGAGATCAAACTGTAACGTGAACAGCTGAGATTCCAAAATAGAGATGAAACTGTAACATGAACAGCTGAGATTTCAAAATAGAGATGAAACTGTAAAATGAAAAGCTGAGATTTCAAAATAGGGATGAAACTGTAATATGAACAGTTGAGATTTCAAAATAGAGATGGAACTGTGACATGAACAACTGAGATTACAAAATAGAGATGAAACTGTAACACGAACAGCTGAGAATACAAAATAGAGATGAAACTGTAAAATGAATAGCTGAGATTTCAAAATAGAGATGAAACTGTAACATGAACAGCTGAGAATTTTAACTCTTCGCTTGATGCTAAAGATGGGGATGAAGCGCTTATGGGGTTGTCCCGAATGCCATGATGTTGATTCTTTATTCAACATTAAACATTCTTCTGGTTAATTGCCTCTCTGGCATATGTATTCTGACTTTGAAAGATGCCCCCAAATTTGTTGACTCCTACATAATGCTTGTTTGGGGAGGGGGAGGGGGGAGCAGTGGGTCAACTGATCTTCCCCCCCCCCCCCCTCTCCCCCTTCCATCCCATTAGGACCCCAGAACCCAGAAGGGGAAGCAATTTTAAAGAAGCTGAGATCAGAATACAGAGAAGGGATTTGAACAACTGAAACTTAAACTGTGAACCAATCAAAATCACAAGGAATGATGCAATGGAAATTATTACAACTGTTTTGCTGTGAGATGCTGATGGGTAAAAAGACATAAAATAACAGCATGTCAATGAAACCCACAGCTCAAAACAACAACCTTCAAACACAACAGACAGAGGAAGAAAATAAAAGGGTCATGGAATGCTAACAAATGACTTCTAACATAATCACAGAGAAACTGAAATTAACATGTAAAACAAAACAAAAATGTTGTGAAACACATAATGAAAATTCATGCTGAGTAAGTTATATGTCCAAAAAAAACCCACAATCTATTCAAAAATAAGAGTATTAACCCCAATTGTGCTCAAATAAAAAAAAAAAAATGTTTTGCAGAGCAACAGAAAGTTTATTTACAGAGCGATGACAAAAGCAAACAGAACAATCCTGCTCAAAACTACAATACAAGGACAAGGAACAAGAGCAGACACATGGCTGGGGGGGAAAAAGTCAATCCCAGTGAAGCACAAAGGCTTGTTTGACAAGATAGTTTCAAACCTACTGGCTCAAAAAATCACATGAGAAATTTGAAAGACTGCCCTTTGTGAAGCAGATGGGCAGCACAGCAAGAACAGACGTATTTATCTCTGATGATCCTTCGATCAGTTTGTACTCTCTGGGCTGTTACTTGAGGTTTACCACCCTGAGATTTTCAACCATCTCAATCTAGAGGGCAGATTAACATGACAGATCCCAGATACCCCATTCAACCTCCAAGGAATTTATAATAAGGGCTCCTGTAAAAATCTAGTAAAATGATTAGAGCTTTTGAATTAAATTGTGACACAAAGGTTCTCAGAACACCATGGATCGAGAAGAGGAAAAACATCAACATTCCACATGAGTTAAACATCAAAGACAACTGGCTGATAAACATCATCTTGTCCCAAAAGCTGAAGTATTTTGGCCACATCAAACGCCATGGTGGCTTGGAAAAGATGGTTTACGAGGGTACAGTTTGTGGAAGGCCAGGCATGGGCCAACGTCCGCAAAAATAGATACAGGATATTGAAGATGCATTGGCATTGAAAGCGCATTGGCTATGAAAGCGCATTGGCTATGAAAGCGCATTGGCTATGAAAGCGCATTGGCTATGAAAGCGCATTGGCGATGAAAGCGCATTGGCTATGAAAGCGCATTGGCTATGAAAGCGCATTGGCTATGAAAGCGCATTGGCTATGAAAGCGCATTGGCTATGAAAGCACATTGGCTATGAAAGCGCATTGGCTATGAAAGTGCATGAGGTTGGAGAGCTGGCCAGGGAAAGGAATTCTTTCAGGCATGCCGTGAAGACAGCGACGTTCTGTAAAAGACTTCAAGATTGATGAACAGCCTAGTGAAACCCCCCAGTCCCATGCAAACAAGCACTATTTCTCTTTTAGAAAAATGTCTCACTTAAATTATCGCTTCCAGGAGCATCAGTTTAGGAATAGCTCAAATCAGGATCACAAAGTGTGTGTGTTTAAAAACAATGAAAAACAAATGCTAGCTGAAGAAATAATGTTGGATGTAACTTCTTCAGGGTGGTTGGCATGTTGTGTTGTGGTTTACAGCTAGGCTGGGATACATGTGCCTTTTGACCAAACACATTTCAGCAAAATTCTCATTAGCCACTTTTTACGACATGTTTGTTAAGGGGCAAAGGGTCTATTCTTTAAATCTTCCCATAATGGGGCCCTGTAACCCGCACTGGGATCAAATTCTGGGACAAAAGTTTAGCTCAAATGTAAATGATTAAGCTTTAGAAAATTAAAAACAAAAGCTGTGTGTTCGCAGAAATTAGACGAGGTCTTATATTATTTTTTTGTTTGAAGAAACACACTAGTGCTTTTTTCAGAGGATGTTTGCCATAACTCTCCAAATCCTGAATTCCCGCCTGAATTTCTTGTCACTCCATTTCCAGTAAAACCATTGGCCTCAGTCTCTCTTGTCCAGCAGTAAAGCTTTCCTTAAATGATCATTTCTTGTCCACGTTGCCTGTTGATGATCTTAACTAGGGCTTATTTTTTGGGTCCAGACTACATCAGAAGCATCCTGAAAATCATGCTGGGGCTTATTTCTTGGGGTAGGTTTTGTTTTGCTCGAAATATGGTAGCTGAAGACATCATGTCTGATGTCAGAAAGCACACAAGAAAGAAGTGAGTCTAACAAGGAGGTATGTATAAGAGGAACATTACGATGTGTTTAAAACCAGTGTGCCAGTGAAATTATCAGTCTGTAGACCTTATGAAATTTGCTGAAGGAGACAGAGCACTTATAGGTTAACCTGATCTGTTACATGTAAGTCTTTGTTAATTAAAAAAAATGTTTTTTTTTTTTCAATTAGGAAAACCAGCTATAATAAAAACTTTAAAACAAACCCCAAAAAATCATTCAAGTGAAAAAGGAGGACAAAAACAGCTACGAACTGAACACATTTACGATGCAAACAGTTTACAGATATGCTAAGTCAGCCCATGCACCTGATCCATTTCACAATGGGAGGAGGGGGGTGTTAAAAAAAAAAAATTTGCATGACAAGGACAGGACTACTTTCAACAAACATATCCTAACACACTGAAACAATCACCATACCTTGCTCTGTGGCCAGATTTTGGGGAGAAAAGAAACAAAACTGGAGTTTATACTTTCTATCTACATGAGACAGTCACTGCGGAGCTGCAATTGCTAAACATGACATGCTAGCTGATTTTCATTAAACTGCCAATTTGTTAGATTGTCAACTATCAAATTCAACGACACACACACACAACAAAAATAGACCTATAAATGATGTTACAGGGTTGTTATACCGTTTGTGATTGTTGCCTTTTTAAATCAGGCATTAATACTTGATAACATGTTATATTTTGTTTTCCACCTAGGCTGCTACATCTGCGCCTTTTGGCTAAAAAAATCCAATTTCAGCAAACCCCCTAAATAGTTGCCGTTTACTACAAGCCTGTTAGGAGCCAGTGAGCCTGTTCTTTCTACCCTAAAAAAAATTTTAAAAAAAGAACCCGGAACCCACATAAAGAGGATCTATTTGAATCCTTCGATAATTATAAAAATGACTAGTTACTTTAAACAATAGAAAATGTTGAGATTTTTAAACATTATATATAATAAACAGACAGACAAGGTATTGATTGGCACTCTTAGAGAAAAGTCAGATAGAAAGACACACTAGACAACATAAAAATCAAAAGCTAGTTACGGTACCGGGAATTGAACCTCTCCATTTTCGTATGTTCTAGTGTGTCCTTCTATCTTTCTACTTCTTTCTATGAGTGCCCATCAATACACTGTTTATTATTTCAATGTTTCTACAGCCTCAAGATTTCTCCCTCTGTTTATGAGTTCTGTAAGCCATTTCAGTCACAGCCATATGAAAAAACAAATGGATACAATTACAAGGCATACATCTGGAACCTGTGTTCAAGTCACTGCCACGTAAAGTTTATCTAATTTTGGTTAAAAACTATTCCATTTCACACAATCACATACTCGTTTGTTTTAAAATTAGTTGCCTTAAAAAAATGAAGTCTGCTGCTGAAAGGAAAAAAACTGGGTAATATTTAGAAACATTTTACGGAAAAACTGATCAGAAAATAAATTATACAAACTCAGCCACATACATTTATGACAGACTGTGTGAATTCAAACCATATCAGAAATCTCACAATGAAATTAATTATCAGCATCCAGTGGCTGACCTACAGGGAAAGATGGGTCTCGGCAAAAAATTAAACTAGCGCATACTTACACAACAGAACAATTATGTCAAATGAACTCAGCAGACTTAGCAATATTTGCACAATAAATAAAGAGAATCTTAACCATTTCAGATGAGCAATTTATAATATGTGAATTACAATGGCACATCTAATTGCACTTAGTGTTAAACCTGACGGGAAAATGCACAGAGTATCACATACAACATATGCATGACAGAACATACATAAGCAAAGATCAATGCTGTCACATGGCAGGGAATACAAAAAGAAGAAAGTAGGAGCAGCTAGAAGAAAGAGGAGGTACCAGGGAACAATGACAGCACTTGTTTCTTTATTTGTGACGAAGACAGACCCCGCACCAGTCAAACTACTTGTGTAAAAGCCATTATTTCAACTGCCCAGATGACACAAGTTCAAATCTCTAGGGCATGATTTTTTTAATTTTAATTACCTGACCTCCCGTTTAAAATGGGTATATCTAGGGCATATTTTTAAATTATTATTATTACCTGACCCCGCTTAAAATGAGTATCTGGAAATGTTACAGGGAGCAGAGGTCAACAGTGATACTGACCAAGGGTTGCCAAATTGCTCTGGATTTAAAAAATATTTGTTTAGCCTATTAGTAGAAGAATATCGTTATAGGCAAACAACGATAGTTATTTTTATTTTATTTTACAAAATTTGGCAACCCTACACTGACCCCCACTATAACTAAGTGCCACTTGAGCTATAAATTATGCATGGATGCTTGGCGAAAATTACTTGTAAGTGACAGAGATGTGGTTTTATAGACAAATTTAAAAAATACTCTGGACAGATTTTTTTTTTAAAAACATAATGAAGATGTCCAGAAAGAAAATGACACACAATGAGTAATGAATGCCCACAGCAGAAAGAGACAATTTACATTCTTTGTCGTGTCATGAGAAGGAGAAAACTAGTACATCGTGACAGTGGAAAAGTTGGAGAGGAAAAGAGGCAGAGGGAGACAGAGAGAAGATGCTAGACAGTCTGATATCATGGCATGGAAGATTGTCTGTGTCATAAGTGATCGAAAATGAGACAGAAGGTTGTGGATGGACATGACTACCAATGCCTCATAGCATGGTATATAAGACTAGACAGTACACAAGCAGAAAGTTGATAGACATGACTACCAAAGCCTCATAGCATGGTATATAAGACTAGACAGTACACAAGCAGAAAGTTGATAGACATGACTACCAAAGCCACAGAGCATGGATGTATAAGACTAGACAGTACACAAGCAGAAAGTTGAAAGACATGACTACCAAAGCCTCATAGCATGGTATATAAGACTAGACAGTACACAAGCAGAAAGTTGATAGACATGACTACCAAAGCCACATGGCATGGAATATAAGACTTCACAGTACACAAGCAGAAAGTTGATAGACATGACTAACAAAGCCACATAGCATTGAATATAAGACAGTCAGTACACAAGCAGAAAGTTGATAGACATGACTACCAAAGCCTCATAGCATGGAATATAAGACTTGACAGTACACAAGCAGGAAGTTGATAGACATGACTACCAAAGCCACATGTCATGGAATATAAGACTTGACAGTACACAAGCAGGAAGTTGATAGACATGACTACCAAAGCCTCATAGCATGGAATATAAGACAGTCAGTACACAAGCAGAAAGTTGATAGACATGACTACCAAAGCCACATGTCATGGAATATAAGACTTGACAGTACACAAGCAGGAAGTTGATAGACATGACTAATAATGCTACATGGCATAGATGTATAAGACAGACTGTACACAAGCAGAAAGTTGATAGACATGACTACCAATGCTATACGGCATGGCTGTATAAGACAGACAGTACACAAACAGAAAGTTGATAGACATGACTACCAAAGCCTCATAGCATGGTGTGTAAGACAGACAGTACACAAGCAGAAAGTTGATAGACATGACTACCAAAGCCACAAGGCATGGAATATAAGACTTGACAGTACACAAGCAGAAAGTTGATAGACATGACTAACAATGCTACATGGCATAGATGTATTAGACAGACTGTACACAAGCAGAAAGTTGATAGACATGACTACCAATGCTATACGGCATGGCTGTATAAGACAGACAGTACACAAACAGAAAGTTGATAGACATGACTACCAAAGCCTCATAGCATGGTGTATAAGACAGACAGTACACAAGCAGAAAGTTGATAGACATGACTACCAAAGCCACATGGCATGGAATATAAGACTTGACAGTACACAAGCAGAAAGTTGATAGACATGACTACCAAAGCCACATGGCATGGAATATAAGACTTGACAGTACACAAGCAGAAAGTTGACAGACATGACTACCAAAGCCACATGGCATGGAATATAAGACTTGACAGTACACAAGCAGAAAGTTGATAGACATGACTACCAATGCTATACGGCATGGCTGTATAAGACAGACAGTACACAAACAGAAAGTTGATAGACATGACTACCAAAGCCTCATAGCATGGTGTATAAGACAGACAGTACACAAGCAGAAAGTTGATAGACATGACTACCAAAGCCACATGGCATGGAATATAAGACTTGACAGTACACAAGCAGAAAGTTGATAGACATGACTACCAAAGCCACATGGCATGGAATATAAGACAGACAGTACACAAGCAGAAAGTTGACAGACATGACTACCAAAGCCACATAGCATGGAATATAAGACAGTCAGTACACAAGCAGAAAGTTGATAGATATGACTACCAATGCTACGCGGCATGGAATATAAGACTTGAAAGTACACAATCAGAAGGTTGTGGATAGACACGACTACCAGCGCCACACGACATGGACTAAAGAAGATGGAACAGAAAAATATAGCTCTGGGATATAAATCTATTATAAGTGCTGTACTGGATGGTTGGCTCCAGCTGCATGCAGGAAAAGTTTTCATATAGAAATATGGCTCCAGCTGAGTGCCAGAAAAGTTTTCATATAAAAATTTGGTTCCAGCTGAGTGCCAGAAAAGTTTTCACATTTGGATGGTCTAGCTCCAGCTAAGTACCATAAAAATGTTCCTATATAAATATGGTTGCAGCTGAGTGCCAGAAAGGTTTTCATAAAGAAATCTGGCACCAGTTGAATGCCAGGAAAAGTTTTCATATAGAAATATGGTTCCAGATGAATACAAAAAAATTTTCAAATAAAAATCTATTATAAGTGCTGTACTGGATGGTCTGGCTCCATCTGAATTCCAGGAAGGGCAGATAAATGCCGATGACTTAATGTTGAGGTCTTTGGGACTACAGAAGGCTGGTTTGAGTGGACAAGATTCACAGTCGATGCTGCTGCCACAGATGAGTTAACAGAAGCTGCAGGCGATATTACAGAAGCTGGCAGGGTGCCTAAAGCTGACAATGTTGGAGTATGGGTGGTGGTATTTAAGCTGAGAGGTAAGTGAACTGGAAGGATGGTTGGTGGCGGTTGTCCCGATGGAGTTGGCGGTAAATTCAGAAGAGAAGTTGGCAAGACAACTGGCATAGGAACTGGTTCTGAACCTGACAGGGTGGCTGCCTCATGAGGTGGTAAAATAGTGACATGGGCCAGGGAAGACAATGACCTGGCAGTAGGAGAGGGTAAGAGAGAGACAGATGTCACAGGCAAAGGGATATCGTAATCTGATGGTGATGGCAGGTGATGATGTGAAGGAGTGATAACAGCTTGTAGTACATTATGATGCCTTTCTGCAATCTGCCTGTGCACGGGGGTGGAGGGAGTCTCCGCTGCTTGCGACGGTGCCACTAACTCACTGAAACTGATGGGGATTAAAAACATGCAATGTTAACAAAGAAGCTCATGTAAGCATGTTCAAATCAGACTAACAAAAACAAAAAGTGGCACTGGGCCCTGCTGCTGCAAAACATGTGAATATATACACTACAAGCAGGAGGTCTTGTCACAGCCTGCACAACAACACAAAGCCGTTAATTATGCTTCTTAACCCTTTGAACCCAGTTCACCATGATCTTCTGATACCTAAATCCAAACTTCCTGAGATATAAACATTATAACTCCTACTCCTAACAACTTTGATTTATCAGCCTAGTTATCTGTCGATCTGTGTAACTATAAAATGTCTCTGCATTGGAACTCACGGGGTTACATAAATAAAGGCAGTCCCCAAAAACACATGGACAAGCGAAACAGAAAGTGAAGTGAAAATGATGGGCAGGACATATGGTGAGCTGTATACGACATTAAAAGACTCCACATGAATTGGCTGACAGCCTATACTCCACTTAGGCATAAAGGGCACAACTTCATAGAAGAGAAGTTAACAACTTCACAGAAGAGAAGTTATCTTATTATATCTTTACCCCACATTTAAGACACCATTATGGATTGCCACCTTTCCGTCATTCCAGACAATAGTGTAATATTGCACTACAAGGAGGCGTGAGGTTCACAGCCCATGGCTATGACGAAAGTGACTAGTAGGGCCCGCCCGCGTTGAGAAAAGTCTGCCGTAATTATAGCATGGGATTTCAAGACCACTGTTGTGAGCATTTGTGTTTGGTCTCTTTCTTCTCAGACGCTCAGCCCTTATCCTTTCTGCACACCACTATAAGACTAGCCTTATTCTTTTTCGATAAAAATTAGGAAATATATATTGTAAACACAATCCATGAGGAGCGCCTGGCCAAATGGTTTAGAACACTGGGCTCTCTCTCTCTCTTTCTCTCACACACACAAACAAATGTGGAGCTATTATTTGTGGTGAAAAAGTGATTTTTAAAAAAATGCATGATTAGTGTAAGTTACAAAACCCCGGCAGCTCCCAAAAATTACCTTTTAGTGAAATGACACGGTGAAAAAACCCCAGAGAAATTTGGGTTCAAATGGTTAACAAACTAAAACATTTTGTACTTAACTGAATTTGTGGCTGGCAACAAGTTAGCAACAACAACAAAATTGATATATTGCTAAGTCAGCATGTAACTGACCATAAATTAAGTAACACAGACAAAAGTAAAACATGCACACCATATACTTATAGCAACTTAAGGCATTAAAAAATGGTTAGACATACATACAGTTTACCAGACATAACAATCACCAAAGTGCTTATCAATTTCCAGCACACTGAAAAATCCAACACTAGCCAACAAAACAAAATACACACAAAAACGATCTACTTACAAGTTCCAGACGCTAGATTTCTTCTTTGTCTGTAATTCTCCAGGATGTTCCCTTGAGGCTCTGATCATTTCTGTCCACCTGACAGCTTCCTGTAGCTCCATCAGTCTTTCTTTGTACTGGTTACGTTCCATGAGGACTCTGGCCATCTCCACTCGAGTAAAACGCTTGCGCTGAGCCATTGGAACGTCCTCCTAGCAGAAATAAACTAAAGTAAAAAAATACTTTCTTCCACAATTTAAATTCTAACTGATATCATAATATGGTGCCGGATCCATATTTGATAGATCAAAAGACACTCCACTACTTCTTTGATTTCACAACTGTAAACTCTGGAGGAAAGTCCTGGTTGTTCATCCACCTCTGGAATATGGTCTTGTTCCATAACCTGAATTGTATGCACATCTGTTTTACAGATCGGCAGAATGTTGTTTTCTCAACTCTTAGTGCAACTTTGAAGAAACACTTCTAATTAGTTGCCTCTTACTACATTCATGGGGGGAGGTGGCAATGGGTCTATTCTGTTTCCCTAAAACATGGTCCCTTGTTCCCAAACAGAAGAGAAAGCGCCCAACGGGTCGACCTGTGAACGCAAATCAATTTCTCACAAATTCCCACCTTAAAAAGGATTTGAACATGTAACCACTGGGTGGCAGGTAAGTATGCTAGTCTCTGCACATAGCAGCTTCCTAACAGACGTGTCAGACCTAATGACATAACAGAAGCATGAGACCCAATATTTTCTGCTAATTCTATACACTTACCATCGGTAAACTCTTGCAGAAAGTCTGGCTGTTCGTCCCCTTCCGGACTTTGGTCTTCTTTCCAGGACTTAAGTGTTGTATACACAGCCTATCTGTGCATAGACTGCTGGTTCCTCAACTTTTAGATAGAGTAATTCTGAAGGAAATAGGTTGATCCTATCTACAGTGGCCACCTTCCCCGGCTGAAAACCTGTGTCCAGGATGACTGCAGAGAGGTCCTGTGTCTAGGATGACCACAGAGAGGACCTGCGTCTAGGATGACCACAGAGAGGACCTGTGTCTAGGATGGCCACAGGAAGGATCTGTGTCTAGGATGACCACAGAGAGGACCTGCGTCTAGGATGACCACAGAGAGGACCTGTGTCTAGGATGGCCACAGGAAGGATCTGTGTCTAGGATGACCACAGAGAGGACCTGTGTCTAGGATGGCCACAGGAAGGATCTGTGTCTAGGATGACCACAGAGAGAACCTGTGTCTAGGATGACCACAGGAAGGATCTGTGTCTAGGATGACCACATGAGAACCTGTGTCTAGGATGGTGTTAACAGGATCACTACCCATACTGCGTTTTAATGTTGTGCTGTCTGCACAACAGGTCCATCATGGCCTTCACCATTGTTTTCGGAACCTTTTTCACTAAGCTTAGTGATCGACTAAAAGTACCTAGGTCCTTGTCCTTGGTTCCCACGATACTTCCAGCCATCTGTCTAGACATCTCGTGACTCTCCCGTCCAGCACAAAAACAATAAGTTGTTTTTCACTTTGTTGGAATACTTTCACTGACCCGGCTAGCTAAAGTTGCGGTAGACTCTGCAAAACAGGTGGCTGGAAGGTTCTGGGACCAGGCTAGTAGCACCTATATAAGCGACTGCCCGGACCCCATAGGAGGAGAGAAGCGCCGGCCAGCAGAACAGGAAAGGAAGTCAGGCTTGAGGGCAGGTTAATTAGAAATTATAGTTAAGAAAATAAATAGAGTCATTTTCGTTAACTACCTGAAACTGATATACTCCATAAAAATCTACGTTAGGAGGCGTGGAGCTGTTCATGACGTAACAATTGTATTAACATATGAAAACGGAAGAGAGCGCGTGCACAGTTTGACAGTAAGGCAATTTGACATTTATTTTAACCCACCATGGGCCCAGCCAGATTTGGGAGTAGATACTGAGTTGGGGTCAATCGAGGAAGAAGAAGAAGCAGAAGCACAATAAAATAAAACTATACATAGGCCAGACTTCACGGAAGTTCCCTGTCGTATTTGAAAAGGAAAAATGAAAACTCTCAAGACCAACCCGCACTAGGAGCCTGGTGGCAGTTGAGACACTAAGAGTATGTAACCATAGGGAAAACCCGTCGCTAATTAAAAATACTTTCGATACTGTCTGTGTTATTGCTCAAGTGTCACAATAAAGATTTCAGACCAGAACAGTTGTTTTTAGACGATTCTGTATACAAGTCTTCGAGTTGAGTGGGAAGCATGCGGCTAACAAGACACTATCATCATCATAACCATTATCGACACGACCATCTTTACTCTCGTCTGTAATATCAACATCGGCTACCCTTGTGGCAAATTTAAACACGAACCTGGGTGTAACATCAAAATAGGCAGCAAAGGAGGCAGCTGTGCCACAATGGCCACAGGAAGGATCTGTGTCTAGGATGACTGCAAAGAGGACCTGTGTTTAGGATGACCGCAGAGAGAACTGTCTAGGATGACCACAGGAAGGATCTGTGTCTAGGATGACCGCAGAGAGGACCTGTGTCTAGGATGACCACAGAGAGGACTGTCTAGGATGACCACAGGAAGGATCTGTGTCTAGGATGGCCACAGGAAGGATCTGTGTCTAGGATGACCACAGAGAGAACCTGTGTCTAGGATGACCACAGGAAGGATCTGTGTCTAGGATGACCACAGAGAGAACCTGTGTCTAGGATGGCCACAGGAAGGATCTGTGTCTAGGATGACCGCAGAGAGGACCTGTGTCTAGGATGACCGCAGAGAGGACTGTCTAGGATGGCCACAGAGAGGACCTGTGTCTAGGATGAGCACAGAGAGATCCTGTGTCTAGGATGACCACAGAGAGGACCTGTGTCTAGGATGACCACAGAGAGGTGTAGGCAGGTCTGTACTAGTATGGTCAAGCAGCCCTGGTCTTTGTACACCACCATTTGCATCCCAAGAAATGTAAGACATGACCAACTCAAAAACAATGTATTGTTTAGTCAACTTGAACAGAAATATTTTACAAAAAACTAGTAGCCAGAGATTCTAGAGTTGTTTCATAGAAGAATCCTAAGAAAATGCTGAGCAGACAGTTGTGAGGACATGCTGAAAGATACTGTCTCGGGAAAAGGAAATAGTTTACCTGTGCCAGAACTAAAGACAGACATCTTACCTTGTAAACACATGATGAGAAGGGATTAACTGAAATATGCCTTTACATGGAGGGTAAGAGAAGGATAAACCAAGAGAGAAGGTGCTAGACAGATGGATACTGAGATCTGGTAATTATTTATATTCTTGGTACTCTGCAGGACAGTATCACCAAACAGGCACTTAAATGGCACACCAATGGACTTATGAGATGAGGACATCCACACACAAAACCCTAAGACGAAGCGGATGAGAGAGGCAAAAGGTGCTGAACTGGATTTTATCCATGATTTGCACTGACAGAAAAAAAAGGAAAAATAGACTGCAAGCTCTATGTGACAGACAGAAGAACAACAAGATAACGATGCTGATAATGTAGGACAGTAAAATACAAGGATGTGAATAAGCAAGGCAAACTGTGGGAAGGAAGTTTATGCCACTGTGCTTCAACACAAGTGCCCAGTATAAACTGATTCTTTAGACTCTTCCCAGGAAACATTGCTTCTCAAGAGCCTGACATCTTTTACCTTTGAAACTGGATTGCATCTGCCTGGAGGTGAGGAAGCAACAGTCTGTACACAACTAAGCCAGATTTGTAAAAGGGATGTGCACGCTTAACTCAGGTTCCAAAACAAGACCAAAGTAAAGAGTTGGATGAACAACCAGAATGTTCTGTTGAAGTTTACAGCTGGCGGATGCTAAAAAGAAGAGCCGGCACATCTAGGACTGTTTTATTAAGCTGAAGATTAGACCCTTCTCAGCTGTATTTGATATAATTTTCTGCAGTTTCATTCTTGACTTCAGGTATCTAGTGATGTAGACTCTACCTTTAGTTCTGTGTCAAGTCAGTTGCATATCCTTTACAGCGTGTTACAGGACCAATTCAATGATTTTCTGGCTGTGTGGCTTTACTAGGCAATATTATATTCAGTAGTTTGCCTCTGCTTACTCAACAGTCAGCTGCTGATACCAATGTCCAAATCAACGCAAAGCGGTCTGTTATCAAACTGCCTGTAGCTGGAGTCAAACCGGGTACCTCAGAATCACAAAGGGTGTCTCAATACCTGAGTACACAGGCTTTGTGTACATGTGGTTTCTGAATTTGTGTACATGTGGTTTCTGAATTTGTGTACATGTGGTTTCTGAGTTAGTGCACATGATATTCTCAGTTGCCAAACAACAAAACAAAACAACAAATGAACATATATCACTGATTACTTGCCTCTTCTTCTCCTTTCTCTGTCTGCTCCTTGTCCCTCTTCTCATTCTCCTCCTTCACCCTCTTCAGCTCTTCCTCCATGGCAGCAAGTCGCTGCTGAAGTTTGGTTCGAACCGCTTGAAGGCTGGCAATCTCTTCGCGCAAGATCTCTTGTTCACTGTAGATTTATTATTAATTTTCACTTATTAGTAATTCTCACTGTAAAATCTAAGTAATTATCACTGTAAAATCTAAATAATTCTCACTGTAAAATCTAAGTAATTCTCAGTGTAAAATCTGAGTAATTCTCACTGTAAAATCTATCTGCGGCATTCAATTTAAATTATTTCTGCTCTATTTTCTGTAAAATATATAAGCACTGCTTATCGTTTGGGTTCCAGGACTCCATTTGGTGGGGGGGGGGGGGGGGGGAACAGACCGCCTCCCCATCAAGCATGTTATAGGAGTTGCCTAATTGGCGATTTTTCCTCGGAAGCGGGAGTGCGTGTGTCTAAGGGGCAAGGAACCAACAAATAGTCTATACAAAAAAAAAGTACATCTGTAAAATTCCAGTTCTGGAACAAGACGGAAATTCAAAAGTGGACAAACAACCAGAATTTCTGCCGCAGTTTACAGTTGGGGAATGTAAGAAGAAGAAGAATCTTGTAAAATTCATGAGCAATTTATAATGTTAAGTGAATCTATAATGTTTACTATACAATGTATTAACAATATTCACTGCAAAACGTACCTACAATGTTAATTATAAAGGTATTGGCAAAATTTATTGTAAAATGCACCCACAATTGTGGTTGTAAAATATATTGTCAATATTTCTATAAAATGTATTGGCAATATTTCTGCAGAATGTATTAACTTTCTTCTTCTTCTTCTTTTTTGCTTCAACCCGGCATAAAGTTATGATTGTTTGCCCACTTCTAGACTTTAGTCTTGTTCCATAAATTGAGTTTAGCATGCACATTTGTTTTACAGATCTGGCTTATTTCTATGCAGACTGTTGGTACTTGACCTCTCAGGCGGATGCACTCGAACGCATTAATAATATTTGACATGATCGATAATTACATCCCTTGGTTGGATCATGATGTATGTTATGTTATGGTATCACTGCATGTTGGGCATTCCCATGCGTGTTCAGTCCTCTGATGCAGCAACCACTCCAAGATAATTCTACTGAATGTTCCCATGACTCAGTCTTGAAGGTGGCATAGACATGCTTCCCCATGCTTTACTCCCATGTCATGCAATCGTGTTAATGTCAGAGATTCATCACTATCCACTAGGCCAGTCTGTACAGCGTTGATATCTGCTCTGTGCAAGCTTCTTTCCAGATGCGTTAGTGCACTGCTTGCCAGTTGGTCCGCTTGCTTATTACCCTTTACACCAGCATGACCAGGCGTGTAGATCCAGGTGAGGGAGGTTGAGTGCGATTATTGAATACTTTAATGACGTATGTGACTGACATGGTCCTGGGGCTGGGACATCTAACAAAATCCTTGTAGCGCAGAAAATGCACGCAGCACACATAAAATGTGGATTAAACTGGGCTCTTTCCCGTGTTGATTCCTGGGAACCTGGCTGATTAAAAAGGAATTTTTTCTCTGGAGTCAGAGCGCATCTGCCTGAGAGACGAACAACCAACAAACTGCATACAAAGAAGCAGAGGTATAGGTAAAGTCCTCGGAAGTAAAGGCAGCTGGTGTGATGCTGATCACATCACCCACCAAGTGCTGATTGGTCTACAAAATATAGGTCTAGCCCTATATGCCAGAAGCAATGGAAAAAGGTCCTTTACTAGAAGACTGCAAGAATGAATATGACTTCCTGCCAAATGGCCGATAAAGGCTGACCATTATTGCTCTGAAAAGTTAGTTTCAAGCTAGATTTTGCTAATGTGAATTCCCCATTTCTGGACAGGAAGTTCAAAGATCATTCGTCCTTCTACTGAGTTGAGTGCTTGATATGAAACCATCAGCTGTAAATTTCATGTGGAATGTGTTTTTTTTTTTTCCTGTTAAGCTTTTTACGTGTTGTTGGCTGCACTAAAATGGCAGGTAGCCGACTGCATTCAGAATGGCGTGTACTTCTTTGGGTTCAATATCAGCTATTATGACTGACCGTTTGTACCAACAGTGAGCAGCAAGTCTGGCGTGGGACCTGCAATGTTGGCACATCTGATAGCTGACTGCAATTTTACCTTGCATGTGCTGGCTGAATTCAAGATTCTGCCAGGACTGACAAGTTTGTCAATGTTTTCAAATGGGACAGTAAAGGACATTTGGCCTGATTTCTGCTAGCATTGGCACGAAGCAGTTATGGGGTGGCCTGCTGCAGTGACCATGAAACCTTGACTTACTAAGAATGAACATTCTATTTAAACTCTCTCCATACCTGGAAAGCTCATCAACTTTGGCTATAAGATCATCCTTAACAATGTTGAGGGCATTTCTGCAGAAAAACAAGCAAATACAAATAAATGTAGGAGACTCTCTCTCTCCTAAAGATATAAAACCGAACAAAAAGTATATCAGCAATACTTATATATATGTTAATTATATATATATATATATATATATATATATATATATGGAAGTCACCGCGGCATAGCGGCTAGACCCTTGGGTGCGGACGGAAGGTCATGGGTTTGTTCCCTGGCGTAGCCGGACTTTTTTTTTTTTAATGACCTTGACTCCCATGTTGACCTAGTTTGAGTGGGTAAAAGGTGCAGTCCCGGAAAGTAAAGGTGGCCGGCGTGATGCTGACCACATCACCCATCTTGTGCCGACTGGTCTATAAAAATTTAGGTCTAGCCCTATATGCCCTATACACCTAAAGGTCTGGAAAAAGAACCTTTACTTTATATATATATATATATATATATATATATATATATATATATATATATATATATATATATATATATATATATATATATATATATATATATATATATTACACTCAACGACAAACACACAATACTTATGCAATGTTGAGATTGATAAAAATAGCAAAAAGTTGTCAGTTTCAGTCAGCTGTGGTCATTCTGAATCAATGTGCCTTTGACTAGCCAAACTAAGTGTTTGTTTCAATGTTCCTGTCTTTCGCCATCAGTTTGGAAGCACTTCTGAACCTTTTGGCCCAGAGATGCCACTAATCCGGTATCACAAATCTTAGATGGTTTTAATTTCCATTAAAACACTGGCCAGTCCCCAACAAGCCTAGTTAACAGCACTGGTTCCTTTCGTGCTTGTGCAGTGTGCAGGAGGTATCTATAACATTTACTAAAAAAAAAAATAGCTTGCGTGGGTTGGGTTCCTGACGGGGAACAGACCTTTTTTAAAAAATGACTTTAGCTCCCAGGTCGACCCAGCCACAACCGTCTCCATCTGACGAGCCGCGCTGCTGACGTCACCAAACCGGGCTAACGATACACTAATGTATGGTTAGCCGGGTTTGGTGACGCCAGCAGCACTGCCCGTCAGATGGAGCCGGTCTTGACCCAGCCTTGAGTAGGCACCAGGTACAGTCCTGGGAAAAAAAGGCAGCTGGCGTGATGCTGACATCATCACCCGCCAAGTGCCGTTTGGTCTATAAACTATAGGTCTAGCCCGATATACCCAATACGCCTGAAAGGCATGGAAAAGAGTCCTTTATTTTTTTTAAAAACTAAAATTAGTCTGCAGTGGGGCAGGTGTAAAGATGGGAGGGGGGGTGGGTTGTGGTTAAGTGTTAAGTCATTATAATGTATATCTCATAGCCTTTTGTAATCCCAGTTACAATGCCACAGTTGGAGTCACTAGAGATTTATTTTTTTTAGGCCCAAGAGACTGTAGACGAGTAAAAAAAAAAAATTTTTATAATTCCCTGTTTGTGTCTGCTGATTACCCCCTTTTGAGCTCCCCCCCCCCCCCCCCCCCCCTTTTTCCCAAATCATTTATGTCTATAGAAATACTTTTTAAAATATTTATTAGTGGTTTTTTTTTTTTTGGATGATTTTTTTTCCAGGATATTCTAGGGTTTGGGGTGTTTTTCCGAAACGGTTATGGGGCAAAAGGGTTCATCCAGCTGAAGATGTTTTAAGACAGCTAACCGGGAGCTTATGTTAACAACATCGATACTTACTTAGTGGCCAACAGCTCTGTGTTTTCCATGATGAGATTATCAAGTTCCTTGCCCATTCCTGTCCACACACAAAATTTATATAATTAATTAAACACAAAGCATTTTTCAACAATAAGCACCAAAAGATTATGATAAATAATAATAATTCTAATATATTCTTATAAATGTACCTGCAAAACATGGAGCCAAATGTGTTTAGCTGAGGAGATAAAATACACATTACAAATTAAACAAATAAATTAAGGAAGCTTTAGTCTTTAAATAACATGCCAGAGTGAAGGGTAATAAATAAGCAGAGCAGCTGGCAAGTGCAACACTGCATGCGGGAGGATACAAAGGACAGAGCAGATATCACCAATACTTTGGCTGGATTGTAGCAAATCTCTGACGCTAACATGACTGCATGTTCTCAGAGCAAAGCCTGGTGAAGGACGTTGGTGCCGACTATGAGGTCAAGATAGGAGATAGTAGAAAAGTAAAGGTCCCTTTTCCACGCCTTTAGGCGTATAGGGCGTATAGGGCTAGACCTATATTTTTATAGACCAATCAGCACAAGATAGGTGATGTAGTGAGCATCACGCCGGCCGCCTTTACCTCCTGGGACTGCACCCGGTACCCATTTAAGGCTGGGACTGATAGGAGATAATTTGATTTAAAAAAAAAATTCATGGGGACAATCACCAGAGGTACTTTTTGGGGGTAGCTGCTGCATAAGATTTTTTTTAAACGGTCCGTTCCAGAGATCCCTTCCTGTTCTGACACCCTGAGGCATTCCAGGAGTAGAGAACAGAAGAAGCTGCATCTGAGCACTGGGCACATACGGCAATGCCCCATAACAAAACAAAACATGCACAGATTCTTTTTAAAGTACATGGAAGAACTAGGAAAACAAAATGCAATTTCTGTTAAAATGGACATGGTTGCTACCTCTATACAGAGTCGACTACACTATCTTGTATAAACAATGCTTCTTAACTGTTCTAAACAAATCTATTTACATAAAAACGTACACACACACATACAGACACCGTCTTCATCTGTCAAAAACAAGTCTCTGTGTGTTTTTTCATAACATTAACCTTTTCAAATTTATATTATAATGTGTTTTAACATAAGCATACTGATAAAAGATAAAATAACATTGACTCATCTTACCGAAGAAATTATCCCCAACTGCTTGCAAGAACACAGAAACCAATGCCATTGTATGCAGATAGAATGAAGAGGGAAAAAACAAACATAACATGATGTTGGTTAGTCATTATGTTAAGTTATAGTTCAAAATAACGTTCACATATTCTACTGTTTTTGTTCTTGTTATTCAAATATTCAGCTAAGAGCTAAAATCAATTTGTATCATTTATTTGAATAAGATCTTTATTTTGTAATTTTATTTTATTGATGGCTTAAACATATATTTTAGAAATTGATGGCTGAAATATGTATTATTTTTGTTTTGAATTCATGATTAGAATGTGTATTTATAACTTGATTGTTAAATTCAGTAGTTATTTACAATTTTTTTAATTTTTATAATAATTAAATTCATCATCATCATCAAGAGTTTTACTCAAAATTTTCCAGTTTCTTTCTTCTCATAACATGACCCAAAAATGATAACCGTCTCTTTCTGATGTTGTGATAAGTTGTCTTTGAGCCAACACCACTTTCAAAACATCTGGGTTGCTCTTTTCGACTGTCCAAGGAATTCTAAGGATTCTTCTGTAAAACCACATCTCCAAGGGCTCAAGAAATTGTTTGGGCTTGTTTGTTAATTGTTAATTATTACCAACAAAAGTAAATGAGTTATTTCTAAACAAAACATACATGCAGATTTAGTAGGTTATGTCTCCAATCATGAATCCTTCTTCTTCTTTGCGTTCATCCCCTGTTAACTCCGGCGGAATGTTCTGGTTGTTCCTCCATCTCTGGGCTTTAGCCTTGCTCCAGAACTTAAGTGTTGCGTGCACATCCGTTTTACAGATCTGACTTATTTGTATGCAGACTGTTGGTTCCTTGCCTCTCAGTTAGATGCACTCCGACTCTGAAGGAAAGCCCTAAATTAACCAACTCTTACAACATGCTTTTTTGGGGGGGGGGGGGGGCGGTGGGTCTATTTTTGTTTCCCCCCACAATGATGCCCCGGAACTTGTATGGAGAAATCATTAAGTGAAAATAACGTTTATAACCATGATGACTATAAAATGTTAAATAAAAAAAGTACTGTATCAAATACCCCTCTATGCAACCACTTTCAATCAAATACCCCTCTATGCAACCACTTTCAATCAAATACCCCTCTATGCAACCACTTTCAGTCAAATACCCCTCCATGCAACCACTTTCAATCAAATACCCCTCTATGCAACCACTTTCAATCAAATACCCCTCTATGCAACCACTTTCAATCAAATACCCCTCTATGCAACCACTTTCAATCAAATACCCCTCTATGCAACCACTTTCACTAAAAGTCAGACTACTGATGATGACGATAATGATGATGATAATGATGATGATAATGATGACGACGATTAAACCCAAAGATAAATAACCAATTGTATCAAACACCCCTCTATGCAACCACTTTCGCTGAATATCACACTAGTGATGATGGTGATGATGATGATGAGGATGAGGATCATGATAACGACAATTAAACCTAAAGACAGGTAACCTACTGTATCAAACACTCCTCTATGCTACGGACAATAATAATAATATAACTTACAGCAAGCCAGTTATCCTCTGATAAAATAAGAACATAACAAAGATCAATGCCAAAAGCTAACATATCAACATCCATGTACATCATACAAACACATGCAGGAACACAAACACAAGCCATGGCTGCTCCTACCAGAATCCCTATCATTGTCCTTGTTCTCCTCTGCTTCATCTTCCTCTTCCTTGTCACTATCTGCAAGATGACAACAACATTCAACATGCAACAGATCACAACATCAAGGCTGTGGTGAGAACAAGCAATAAATGAAACCGCAGTGACTGAACAAGAAGGCTGTCACTGTCTTTCTTGTTGAGGTTGGTTCTGCAGCATCCTGTAGAGCAGTGGTTATCAACCTTCCTAATACCGAAAACCTTTAATACAGTTCCTCATGTGGTGACCCCACAACCGTAAAATTAATTTAGTTGCTGCTTCATAACTTTAGTAAATATGTGTTTTCCTGCAATCTTAGGGGACCCCTGTGAAAAAGTCGTTCGACCCCAAAAGGGTCGACACCCACAGGTTAAGAACCACTGCTGTAGAGGATATGCAACTAGCTAACAAAGAAGGGGGGGGGGGGGGGGGGATGGATGTGTGCTGGACAAGGGGAGCTGTGAGTCTGAGAATTTAAGGCTGCCACGAAGTGAGCAGGTTAGGATTTGTAAGTTCGCCCCTGAAAGAAAAAGTCACCACTATCCCTTACCGAGGATCAAACTCGGGTCTCCGCATAAGGTCCCAGTGCTTTCTGAATACTGTAAAACTCCTGCCTAATATCTAGTGCTTTGTAAATTCTGTAAACTAAGCTGCCTTTATTTTTGGGGGGTCAGAGACCATTTCTTTATCTTTTAAAAAACAATGCTGCTGACCATCATTTATGTGATAAAATCCCTATCTGTGCAAGGATTATTTCTAACTGACCTGGACTTACAAGTCAAGAAATTTTCTGAAACATGAAAGTATCCGGTACGACACTGACTCATGGGCAGTGTCAGAAACCAAAGGGCTCATGTTCCTTTTATTTGTACGATCAACTTAATCTACTCCCTTCTTTATTTATGATTACTTTTTTTAATCATAAGCCAGGAAGGTTTATTTTGAGATCAACCAGAAAAGTAAAAAAACAAAGAAAATTCTCAACACATTATCTAAAAGCTTTGGGTCATACAACAAGAGCAAAAGAAGTGTTATATTTCTGGAAAATAATTAGAAAACGGGAAAGAAACACCATCACAGTAACTGCTGCAAATAAGACAAAAGCTGTTTGTCAACAGCTGACAAATCAACAACAAAACTTAGTATAAGAGGAAATGCACTGTGACAACATCCCTGTTGCACAAAACTCACACTGAATTTAGACAACCAATCAAATGGTTTGAATAGTAACAAGCAGTGTTAAAAGTGTGACTGTCCAACACAGAGAAAGGACAATGAGAAGGAAATCACTTTAGAATGACACCACACTAAAATTGTTCATATACAATAATTCTTATCCCTGTCGCGCAGAAACCGCCGGTTCTCCTACTTTTACGGGTTTTTGATGATGTCTTTGGGGAGAAGCCAAAATTTCTATATAAGAGCTATGATAGTGAAACTGCAGAGTGTGTTAAAAAAAAATCTGATTTTATTTGAGGTGAAGCCATAATTAACCTTTAATACCAACACCTTTCTCTCTGATGTGTCCACAAAAACCGACATTGCGAATGCACTTTGTAATGCCGGGGTGCCAGATTCAATCCCAGCTGCGGACAATTCGTGTTGCATTGGTTTCTACAGTGGTACCGAGAGCTGACCGTTTAGAGGTAATAGCAAACTACTGCATGTAAAATGTGCCTAGAAAAACCACAACAGTAAAAAAAAAATGCTGGAGTTGGTTCTGCAACGTCCTGTAAAGGATACGCAACTAACTTATAGTAGGAAGTGATTTTAATTTTCTAAGCTAGCAGGCTTGCTTGCTAAGCTAGTTAAGATACTTAGCAATTTATTAACATGCTTGCCTTATGCATCATACATTATGCAATCTTGGTGCACACATGCACACTATAAATGATTCTGGCAAATCACAATGCAATCCTGGTGACCATGACATAGATGATTGTGACACATATTAATACAATCATTTAAGAATATGAAGTTAATATCCATGCACATATAGAGGATCCGAAGCTCAACATAAGACCACGCACAAAACTTAACTAACATCAAATAAGTAATTACACAGCTTGCGTTTTATACAAAAGACACTTTTGAACTCTTAGTTTAAGAAGTCTTCTATAGATACTTTACACAATCTACAGTTCAGAGGATAAATTACACTGAAATATTTGCAGTCTGCATTAGGTGGAACCACAGACATGCTAGAACAATTTACAATTAATAAGAGATTTTAAAAGATGCTATAAAAACACTGCTAATCTGGAATGTTTACATGTCCACTATTTAAAATAAATACACTGTTAAAAGTGTGTATTATAAATCTGAACTTTAAAAAGTTTAAACCTATATTTTATAAAACTCTAATTTTAAAATTCCAAAAGCAAATAAATTTGTCCAATCTAAAATTAATTTAAAAAAATAACGTTTTCTACTTTTTTTTTTGGGGTTGTTGTTTAAATGTTTGCAATAACTGCATAATAAAATGTGCCAGTTAAAAAATGATTACAATAATTACATTATACACTTTTTTGTAGCTTCCCTAACAAGTGACTAATTAGAGTTTTGTTAAAATGGAGGTTGGGCTAAAAGTGACAACACACCGTTTAAAGACGGAGGAGAAGCAAAAGAAGGAAAAGAAAAAAGTGAATCCATCTTAATGATTTTGAAAATTAGTTTAGTCTGTTAGCTTGTTAGAGCTGTTGCGTTAATGTTCTTCCAAAGGAAAAGGTAACACCAAGATGTCTGGAATAAAGCCTGCTGCAGAAGCTGCCAGATCAGAACAGCAGTGCTCTGTCTAGTGAGTGGGAAATCACATGACGTCAGAAGGGGGGTTCCCCAATGGGACGGGTCAGAGTTTGAAGGTCAGATAGGAAAGAATTTGTGGGAAAGTGTGCCTAAGCGAAGAATAAAATGAGTGAATGATTGTTGAAAATCTTGTAAGGAAAAGTTAAAAAAGAGAAAGTGTGAGAAAAGGGGCAGTTATTCTGTGAGAGACAGCGAGAGGAAGCGGATGGTTTGACTGAGCGAAAATTTGAGTGAACCTGAAAAGTTGACAGTGGAATCAAGTATGTAGCGAGTGCAGAAGAATAACAGAGCGGACAATTGAAGCTTGCTGATAACTGAAATCAAGAGAAAACGTTTGCTGTGTACTAGTGACGAGCATGAGTGAATGACGGCTGCTAGTCCAAAGAAGGTAAATCGACTAAATCACCTGATTAGCTTTTTGTAGCACGGATGCCATAGCAGTAGAGAAATACTTCCTAGACAAGTCAACGACAGTAAAGGAGTCGACATGACTGATGGATCAGCAATAAATATTTGTGTGTGTAAACTGGTCTTCATCTTAGTGTGTCAATACTACTGACTTGACCAACTGGGATATGAGAGAACCCATGCCACTGTAGTCCTACAACTGTTCAAAGGAAAAAATTATTGTGGCCTTATATTTCATTATCAGTCCAACGATAAACACCGTATCTATATGTACGAGTTTGTCAGAAACAGGTGTTTCACTAGCAGGATCAAAGATTTAGCGCATCAGTTTTTAGTTATCACTGTTTACGTTATAATTTGTTTTTGCATGTTTGTATCTGGATTTGTGTCTGCGTACGAACAAAGTTTTGTTTTGGCTGCTATTCTGTAAGCTCATGGGCCAGATTATATAGTAGTTATACACCAGCCTCCGGAGCTAGTAAAAAGTGCTCGGCTGGCCAGTTTTGGCCGACGGGCCATAATTTGCTTATCCGT
This sequence comes from Candidula unifasciata, assembly GCA_905116865.2. Taxonomy (NCBI): domain Eukaryota; kingdom Metazoa; phylum Mollusca; class Gastropoda; order Stylommatophora; family Geomitridae; genus Candidula; species Candidula unifasciata. Next base: position 375,797 of record CAJHNH020003090.1, read on the forward strand.
GGTGTAAGGACATTCTAATTTTTCATTGCATGACTTAAAACTATTAGCACTTCACTTCCTCAAAATGTCCTCTTTATGTAAATCTTTGTTCAGGTGAAGCACTGATTGATTCCTCTAAGCAATTCTCTAGAACTTTCTATCACAAAAGATATCTTCCATTGTTTACTTCCCTTTCATTTACAGAGAAAGTCTGCACTAGTTCCTTTCATGAAATGTAAACTCAATAGCTAAGGCCAAAATAAAAGCAATACAGATACACTGTAAACATCAAATCAACATAAAATAGTAATACAAACATCCGGTGGTGGTCTAAAACTAAAGAGCAGATGTGGAACACATAGACATTACCTGTAGAGGCATAGTCTCCTGGGTTTACTGCCCGTCCTAATGTAATATGGGATTTAGATTAAGTGTGCGTATGTTTAAATATTAACCGAATGATTGCTAGAAATGTAAAGTAACAATATCAGACTTAGGTAATGAACCCGTGTGGGTTCCACGGCCCCATTGTGGGAGAAAACAAGAATAGACCCGCTGCCTCCCCAACAAGCATGTCTTAAGAGTCCACTAATTGGGAGCTTCCTTCGAAGTCAGAGTGCATCTGCCTAAGAGGCAAGGAATCAACAGCGTACATACAAAAAAGCAAGGTCTGTCAAACGGATGCGCACACAAAAATCAGGTCCTGGAGCAAAACCCAAGTCCAGAAATGGACAAACAACCAGGTCAAGGTTTCAGCCAACCAACAACAAAGGAAAAAAAGAATTACAAATGAGTTGAGATTCCTGAGTAAAGCACTTGATATATTAAAGAGAGAAGATTAGAAATGATGAAATCTGACAAATGTAAGGGTGGTAGCAGCGCTAGATATCATTAGAAAACGAGAAAGAAAAAAACCAAGTGAAATGGTTCAGCCATTAAACAGACAGGTGGCAATCACAAGATACAATGATTAACAGCCCAAGCGGAAACTGAAAGAGAAGCCATCTATGTAAATATGGACAGAAAAAAGGGAGTTCTAGGGGACCCCCCCTCCCCCCGAAACACACAAAGAGGTTACTCTTGTCCTTTTTTAAGACTTCATTCACCTTGGTACCACAAGGCATAAAAAGACGAAGATGAGTTAAGATGAAACAAAGGTTTGAAATAGCAAAATGGACAACAACAGTCAAATGTTTGGAATAGCATTTACCAAACATTAGAACATAGACTGATCGTGTTAAATATTTCATTGTCAATAACTGGCTGACTAGTAAAGACGTCAGTTTCAACAAGCTGATTCAACAAAAACAAATATGCAGAATCAACAGCTGATGTTTTTATATCACATATAGACACATGATATATTTATAACTTCATTATTTGCACCTGGGCAGCAGAACTTTATGATCGATGGATAAAATGCAATCATACGGCAAAAATGGTTATGGATAAATGAGGAGAATTACATGCAGAAATGCACACAATACGATTTGGTTTCAAAAATTGGTACGTCAGCAGAAAAAAACAAATGTAACAATTTAAACGTAATTACAGAAAAATAAAACAAAATCATTAAATGAACACAGTGTATAAATACAGAACAGAGTCAGAGAAACTAGTTACAGGACAGCAGAAGGAAAGAAATGTGTAACAAATCAAACAGAATTAAAGAAAAATTACAATACAACAACAGAACTGAATAAACTTGTCCCAAAATAACGGAATGCGGCGTCCGTGGCTAAGGCGTTGCGAGTCCGACTCATAAGCCAGCATGCCGCGATCAAAACCAACTGCAGGCTGCGTGAATTTTTGTCGTGGTATGGGACGTCGCAGGTCGACCCAGCCTAAAATGGGTACCAGGATGGGCTGTCCTGGGAAAGTAAAGACAGCCTGCGTAATGCTGACCACATTACCCACAGAGTGCTGATGGTCTGTAAAAATATGGGACGCTCTGCCCATGTGCATGATGCGCCGAAAGGCGTGAAAAGGGAACTTTACTTTTTTTACTTTTAAAATAACGGAATAAACACAATTTATCGTAAGATACAGAAAAAAAAAAAATTTAAACAGGAGAGATTTTTTTCACATAAAAGATCATTACAAATTTCTAACCAAAAAAATAAGAATCCAGACACACTGTAAACTAAGAAAATAAAATTAACAAAACCTTTTTGATCACAGAATGATAGAAACTGTTCACAAGAAACCAGAGTAAAGAAACCTTTAAAAAGAAAACAAAGTGTACTAAAAAAAAACTGTGAAAAACCCTTACCTGTAATGTCAGCACCAAAATCTACCTCAGCAATATCTGTATGTAGTTCATCAAATATAGAATTATCATTGCGTCTGCAGAAAACAGAAACAAAGAAATTTGTTTAAATAGCAGTCTACTGTAAACATTTGATCAATTAAATTAATGTTATTGAACTTCTTCGATCCTTCTGTCAGAAAACTCATATATCGGGAGGTCAGTAGCCTTAATGAAAGCTGTAGTACAGTCCACATCTTCTCGTGTACCAGTCAGCTTTGCCTTAATTGTGGTTGGATTCGGCCAGATTGCGTCTCTGTTGTCAACATACAGTTGACAGTGTTCAAGCACACGCTCAGCATTTTTGGGTGCCACGCTGCAGGGACACGTCTTCATGTTTCCTACACCGAGAAAAGTTTGAACATAAGTTGACGAAGTCGAAATCTTATAGATGATTCAATGGAATTCTTCTTTTGTCTTCTCCCTTAAAATGGCAGCTAGCACACTATGCTGTGGTTTACAGCTAGGCTGTGATAACTGCATCTCTCAGCCGAACACATCCAATTTCAGCAAGCCCCTAATTTGTCACCTTTTACAACATGTTTGCTGGAGGGCAATAGGTCAATTCTTCTATTCCACCAAAATGAGGCCCTGGAACAAACATAGGGACAGTGTTGTCCACAGGAACTGTGCTGCAGAGCTCTCCTGGCCCTTTTCAAAGAGAGGGTATACTACGCAGACCAACAAACATTAACACACAAACTTAGACAGACCAACAAATATTAACACACAAACTTACACAGACCAACAAACATTAACACACAAACTTACACAGACCGACAAACATTAACACACAAACTTACACAGACCAACAAACATTAACACACAAACTTAGACCAACAAACATTAACACACAAACTTACACAGACCAACAAACATTAACACACAAACTTACACAGACCAACATACATTAACACAAAACTTACACAGACCAACAAACATTAACACACAAACTTACACAGACCAACAAACATTAACAAACAAACTTACACAGACAAAATTGCACAGACAATGTTACACAGATCAACATAAACACACAAACTTACACAGACAAAATTGCACAGACAATGTTACACAGATCAACATAAACACACAAACTTGCGCAGACAAAACTTACAAAAACCAACAAACATTAACGAACTCCCTTACACAGACCAACAAACATTAACACACTAACTTACACAGACCAACATACATTAACACACAAACTTGTACAGACCAACAAACATTAACACACAAACTTACACAGACAAAATTGCACAGACAATGTTACACAGATCAACATAAACACACAAACTTGCGCAGACAAAACTCACAAAAACCAACAAAAAAGCAAACTTACACAGACCAACAAACATAAACTTACACAGACTTCCGCTTGCATAAACTGCCAGGTGAGCCAAGCAAGTCATGAGATTCTTCCAGCTCTGGTGTTGTTGCTATAATTGCAGCCAAAGTTTGGTTTAGTCCTGAAAAAAAATCACACCGCAAGTGAATGGATATAGTTGCAGGGTTTTTCAATCTTTTTTGTGCCACCTAAGCCTTTCTAAAATTCGTATACCCCCCCCCCCCTCCCCCACATAACTTAAACTCCGGATGAATCTATTTTTGAATTGCCCCCCTTAATAATCAAATTGCCCCCTTGTAGGTCACGGGCTTCAAGTTGGGAGACACTGATATATTGCCTATAGTGCTATATGTATGTTTTTAGACCAATCAGCATTTTCCATTATGTGGCTTAAAAACACGGACAATGACTAACAGAATTTGCAAAAAAGTTATAATTAACTGGTGCTTGCATCAGATGTTATTGAGAGGCAAAATATAGTGTAACAACAAAAGAAGCTGTGCTGTGATTCAAAGCATTAGAATAGGGCTGCTTCTTTCAGTGAAATTGGTAATTGGTTCCTTCTATGCTTCCTTCACTGAAACAGCTCCATCTTTGCTTCCTTCACCGAAACAGCTCCATCTTTGCTTACTTTAGTGAAACTGCTCCATCTGTGCTTCCTTCAGTAAATCTGGTCTTTCTTTGTCTACTTTAGTGGAACTGTTCCCTCTTCGCTTCTTTCAGTGAAACTATTCCACCTCTGCACATCTGTCATAGACCAATCAGCACTCGATGACTGATTTAGTCAGGATTGTGCTGGATACCTTTACTTCCCAGGACTTTACCTGGTACCCAATTTAGGCTGGGTTAACCTGGGAGACAAGGCTTTTTCCTTTTAAAATCCAACTCGATGTGAAGGCAAATCATCAGGTAATGAAACCAGGCACACAAAGTTACAGATGCAACATTTATATTATATGTTTTCTGGATTTTCAACAAAATGTTAAACAAAATAGTCAATGTCTTCATTCTACACTGGATGACACCAAATCTAACGGTGACAGCAGGGAGGAAAAGCTGGTGTTCACTCAATACCATCATAAACTGCTAAACAAAATAGTTAACGTCTTCATTCTACACTGGATGACACCAAATCTAACTGTGACAGCAGGAAAGAAAAGCTGGTTTTCACTCAACACCATCATAAACTGCTAAACAAAATAGTTAACGTCTTCATTCTACACTGGATCTACCAAATCTAACTGTGACAGCAGGGAGAAGAAGCTGGTTTTCACTCAACACCATCATAAACTGCTAAACAAAATAGTAAACGTCTTCATTCTACACTGGATGACACTAAATCTTACGGTGACAGCGGGGAGGAAAAGCTGGTTTTCACTCAACAACATCATAAATAGGGCAGGCTATGTTAAAATGAGTTACTAAATGTCATGTGAGAGGTGTTATAGTCAGGATGGCATTCAAAAAAGTAACCTTATCAATATATGAATTAAGCTGGATTACAAGGTTTAGGACAGCACAACAGGAGAAAGCTGTTTGGGAGTCATGAATAAAATGGTTACACTTATTCTATGTCAAGATAATTGGTAAGTAGTCCCCGATGTTTCTTCCTAAGTCACTCTTGACATTAAGTGTAGGGATGGGAGGCCTAAGTTATACTGTAAGGTCAGCTGTATTTTCCTAATGCCTGTAGTGTAGCCTTGATGTTTCTCCATCACTTTCTTTGTCTTTCTCTGCCATGATCCATTTACTTAAGTCACAAATTGAAGGTTTTAAAAATCAAAAGTTTGCTGACAGAAAACACACAATGCTAAAAAACAAAAACTTTTTTTCCCCTGTAAACTTACCAGAATAAAATACCAAGCAGAACCCCCAATCAGGTCAGGTGGAGATAACAAGGCCGCAGCAAGTGAAGAAATAAAAGTGCATGTTAAAAATGTATAACAATTAAAACAAAATGCTTCGGTGTTTTATAAAGCATGACCCAAACAAAAAATATCCCAAGACACACATACCTAAGATAATAAGTAAGAGATAGTAGGAATATTCTTCTTTTTCTTCATCTTCTTCTTCTTCTGTTTGTCCTTAGAAGGGTGGCTGGCATGTGGTGTGGTTTACAGCTATGCAAAGATATCTGAGCCTTTCGGCCCAACACATTTAATAATTTACACAAACTCTTAAATTAGTAGGCATCTGTGGCTTAGGTGTTGCTTTGTGGCGCCGGGTTCTATCTCAGCTGCAGGTGGTTTGGCAACAGACAATCTTGCATTAGTTTCGACAGAGGTATCGAGAGATGACCTTTCAGCAAACAATGGCAAAGAAATGAATGCTAAATTTTAATTAGTTGCCTTTTACGACATCACAAAAAAGGGCAGTGCATCTATTCCCCCCCCCCCCCCCCCCCTCAAATAACATGAGGCCCCAGAACCCAAGTAAGGACAGTAGTAATAAAAACAGTATGAAACTACTGGAAATTTATTATCTTATTATTCTTATTCTGCCCCCTTATCCCACAATGGAGACAATCAGCCCTTTACCAACCCAGGTCAAGTCATCCTATACCTTGCTATTATATGCAGCTCTCTCTAGCATCATATGTCTAATACAGAAGTCCTTGACTGTTACTTACTAATGTCCCCCCCCCTCCCCTCCACCCGCACCCAAGTTAGGTCCCCCTTTTACAACATATGTGCTGGGGAGGGGGGGGGGGGAGTGACACCCGGAACACACATGGAGAAGAGTAGATTTCATGCATTACGAAATCTCAGTGATAAAATATATTTGGACATACATTTTAAAAGTTAGAGAGAAAGAAAGAGGGGGGGAGGGTGAGATTTTGCAAAGCACACACTTGAGAAGTAAGGAACCAACAGTTTGCACACAAAAATGCCATGTCTGCAAAATGGATATCAAATCAAGTTCTGGAACAAAATATCTAGTCCAGAAGTGAATGAACAACCATAACTTTCCACCAGACTTTACAGCCGGTAAACGCTAAAAATAAAAAAAATAATCTATTCTAACGCTCAAACAAATAAATTCCTTTTATATTTCAATATAAAAATTTTCTGTTCTACCAGGTATGCTATAGTGGAAACATTATTTTTTTTATTTTAATGTAAATAATTTCCTGAAATATTGTCCAGGGGATTGATAATTTTCAAAAATATTCAGCCTAATTTTCAAACTGACAACTAATGCAGTCCTGTGTAAGGTCTTTAGCATTTTAAAAATATAACAAAAGTATATTATGTCTGTGCAGATTTCATGCAAGACACATTTGCTTCCTCCCAAGAAAAAAATGGCTTTGGTTTAAGATGTAAACAAGTGAAATAAACAGTCAAAGCACTATGGATATCAGATCTGAAAAACTATTTAAATAATGCGTCTACAAGCAATACGTTGCGTTATTTACTGCCTGGCATATTTCGCTGTATCTCGCCAAGTGCATTACGAGAGTTATATTAACATATAATGAAGAAAAAAACTGAATTTGTTCCACTCAAAATACAAAATCACACTGGCTCTTCTTTTCTTCTTCTTCGCGTTCACCAGCTGTACACTCTGGCGGAAAGTTCTGGTTGATCGTCCACTACTGAACTGCAGTCCTGCTCCAGAACCTGAGTGTTGCGTGTGCATCAGTTTTACAGATCTCATTCTCTTGAATACAGACTGTTGGTTCCTTGCCTCTCCGGCAGATGCACTCCGACTTCAAAGGAAACTCCCCAATTAGTCGACTCTTACGACATGCTTTTGGGGAGGCTGTGGGTTTATTCTTGTTTTCCCCACAATGGGGCTCGGAACCCACATGGGGGACTGACTCTTTTGATACACTAGTCTTCCTGCAATAAGACCAACAAAGTGTCGAGAGAGACGATTTGAGCCGTACGTTTCAGTGGAAAGAATTCATCCTTTTGTGTTTCATTATTTGTTGCAGTTATGCACCTGATGCAATTCAGCAAAATATGCCAGGCAATAAATTATGCAATGTACAGTCTGTGTCTGCATTATTTAAATACAAAATTCACTACGGCAAAAACGTTTCAAATAAAAGAAAATTTCAAAAAAAAAAAAAAAAAAAAAAAAAATTTGCATTCAATCATGTATATGAAATGCCTTGTGGTGAACTAACAACATACTGGTTTTAATGAAAAACACATTGTTTTCATTTACTGAAGGATTTTTAACTGTAACAGCCAATTTGCAATCTGTCCTTGCTTTCTTTTAAAGCCGATTCCCCCCCCCCCCTTTCCATATCACTGCTTCACCTCAGGGATGCACTGCTTTAATGCATCTTACATACCTATAAATTCTATAAAACTGTCTTTAATGACTGCATTTCTACTTTTAGGGAAATAACATGACACACATAAAATCTCCAGTTTAAAGACAATATCAAAGTGAATGTGATTAATAAATTGCCAACAAGGTGAAGTTAGTAAAGTGGCAACCCAAAGCAAAAGTGAATTATTCAGTCCCCAGTCTCGGGAAACATCAACAAGGCAATAAACAACACCAGAGACAACAAACACCAATACACAGAAGACCAGTCACTAACGGATGAGGCTGCAGAGAAAGATACATCCTGCATGCTTTCAAAACCACTAAAAACATGGAATACAAAACTGAATTCACCCCAAAAAAAAAAAAAAAAAATACCTAGGGAAACTGACGGCCATTACATTTGAGGACTCCAAGAAAAGTGAAGAATATAGTTTCACATCCGCTGGTACCAACAATTATAAGACAAAGAAGTTAGTGATACACTGGGCAAATCCTAAGAAGCAGACAGAGAATAGACAGATATGTACTTAGCCGGAAACAAATGGAGTGAGGAAACAAGGGCATCTAACAGAAACGCTAAGACAAATGCTGAGAAAGGTCAAAGGTGCAGGACTGGACTTCATCAACATTAATTAAATATTGCACAGTCTAGAAAAATAATGGAAGAATAAACAGCCAGCCAATTTGATGTATAATGGCACAACAGGATAAGGTTCTTTCGTAATATCCTACCCCCAAATGACGTCACAGGACAGTCCAACATTTTAGGGGGGGTAAGACTGGGTTTCCTGGCTTTCTGACGCTTTTGACGTCCCCAAAACATCTAGAACTGGCCCTAACCCCAACCCACCTACATCCCAGGAGAGAGTGCAGCCTAAGTCCCACGACCGCATGCAGCCTATCTACCACCCCCTAAAGTATTAGACTGTCCCGTGACCTGTGGATTTTCCCTGTTTGGGGTAGGATAGTAATAAAGCATCCAGGATAATGATAATAAAGCTTTAAAAACTAGGTTGTGATGTAAAACTGCAAAGTAGGATAATGATGACGATGCTTTTAAAACAAGGTTATATTTAAATGAATCAATTAAACATATCCAGTAAGTCAAAACTAATAGTTTTCTTATTTTTGGATGTTTTGACCCAAGAACCTGCCAAGAAATGGTTGACCACACAAAATGCAGATGTTCTCTACAGGAATCAAGTCTTGCCAGAAAGGCTGAACGGAAATGAATCTATGGGAGGGTAAATATAGACCAATAGCCAGTTATGAGCTGATGGGTTTGCCAGTTCCGCTACAGGTTTATTTTCTAGCGGGGTCATTTGGTCAAATTTTGTTGTTGTTGCAACTTTTACGGAAATCCCCGAGAATTGTCTCCAAAGCTATGGAGTTCCTGGCTCTCGGCAGGAGGCTAGCTTTTCTGCAGAGAAGAGATCGAGCTATACCGGATAAAACTCGATGCAATGAAGTTGATCCTCGCAACTGTGACTTAGAGATTTAAAAAAGAAGGTAACCGAAGAATTAACACATAAGTTTCAGGAGAATAAAGCTGATTCTTCCGTTCAATCTACATAAAATGTAAAGGCCAGCCCCATACCAGACACTGCCATTGTGCTGTGAAGTGTTATAGGGCTTGACACATTCTCGACCATAATGTGTGAGATAGGGAGGCAAAGTCCCTTCCTCAATGCCAAGTTAAAAACTAAAACAAGCGGCTGTATCTCACTTTCTGTTTTAATTTGTCTATTTAACTGCATGCTATCTGAAAACAAATAATACTTTTCATAGCTAAGATGTTACATTTCCTTCATTCTCCATTGCTTTAAAGTCAGGATAAATATAAGCAAAAAGAATAACCAATTCTGTTTGATCGAAGCGCAAACATGCAAATTTGTACGCTGTCAACTGTTACGCTGTTTTTTAAGCTAGAAAGACATACCTGATAAACTGTAATCCTCAAAACTCAAATTGCTGTCAAATGTATAATCCTCTTCTGAATTTTCTCTCTTCTTCCTCAGAACCACAGCAGGGGATGCAGCTAAATTGGAATCTTCCACCGCAGATCCTGCCGTCTCTACTTTTTGACTAGAACTATTACCGCCTACTGTGGATTCACTTGGCACTCGTGTGTCTTTACTCTTTGCCTTTGAAGGTTTACTTTCTGAAAGGGGTGTCAGGGTGGGGGTTGGTAAGGCTTTGGGCTGCTCTGAGTTCATGAACACGGAGGCAACAGCAGACGTGATCCAGATAATGGTGGGTGCGGGAGGAAATGAATCAAAGCAGCAATGAGGTGTCAGAAAAATAATATAAAACATAAAGAAAGCTATTTATGGGGTAGTCTTTAAAAAAAAAAACTGCTTTCACAAGTGCAGAGAATTTAGAAAAGAAAATAATTTTAAGAAACTTAAAATATATGAGGTGAATAAAACAAAATGGTTAAATCTTTTTCAATAAACCTTACAACTAAAAATATCCACTCAGAACACTATGTGATCAAAATAATGCACACACACAAATAATAAGGGGATAGATGCAATTATTTGAAAAAGACAAGCTGTTAATTCTTTCATTTAATCATTCATTCACTTATTGTGCTGTTGTACCATTATATGTCGCATAAGGCTCCCAGTCTATTCCTTCAATCCTGTGCAATCACTCAAATATCAGGCAAGCTAGCACTGTATAGTTTTATAACCGAGTTACACTTTAAAGTTTTAACGTTATTTCCATTTTCAATCATTCAGTTTATTGTTTCCTAAGAATTTCAAATCACTATGGAGTCTTTTGTGTTTTTTAATAATTTTAAACCGTTCTGTGGTTTACTGTGTTCCCTAATAATTAATATTCATTATAATTTTCTTGTGTGCTCTAATTTAAAATCAATTTTTTTATTGTTCCCTAAGAATTTCCAATCAGTTTGCTGTTCACTGTGTTCCCTAATAATTGTCAATCATTCTGCTGTTCACTGTGTTCCCTAAAAACTGTCAATCATTCTGCTGTTCGCTGTGTTCCCTAAAAACTGTCAATCATTCTACTATTAGCTGTGTTCCCTAATAACTGTCAATCATTCTGCTGTTCACTGTGTTCCTTAATAACTGTCAATCATTCTGCTGTTCACTGTGTCCCCTAATAACTGTCAATCATTCTGCTGTTCACTGTGTTCCCTAATAACTGTCAATCATTCTGCTGTTCTCTGTGTTCCCTAACAACTGTCAATCATTCTCCTGTTCACTGTGTCCCCTAACAACTGTCAATCATTCTGCTGTTGATTTGTCCTCAAACCATCATGTATCCTAGTTCATTAAACATACAAAGCTCTAACTAGAGACTAAAAACACTCCACCCATGATCAAACTTGAAATGAGTGAAACAGAACATTGTGGAATCAGCATATCATCTTCCGCAGATCAGAAACAAAAGGTTTAATGCAAACAGCACTCAAAATTATTTTTTAAAAACAATGCAAATTATAAAATGCAAACTGCACCCTAAACTATAAGGAAGAATTTTATAGAGAAGCATGCTCAAAGGACGAATGCTATAATTTACAAACCAATGAAGGTATACATGAAACGTTTTACAACAAATTGGGAGCCAGACACTAAGTGCGTTACTTTAGAAATTACTCTGAGAAAAAAAAAATGTTAACAAAAAATATTGTGCAGTAGATATAACTTCATTACTCAATCTGAAAATATATGTCACCTTTTGTGTGTGTGTTGAGTATTTGCGTAATGTTTGTGATCATTTTTTTTTTTATCATGAGTCATCTGCTTGCTTCTCTAAGAAACGCCATTATAATAATAAACTTCATTCAAAATGAAGCCGAAAAACAGGATGCCATTATCGAAGGCCTCTAAACTATTTTCATATTTTTTTTCAAGATCAATATCTGTGGTTATCAAGGACTAAAACAGTTAATCAACACAATTTTAAATAGGCCTATGAAAACTATGAAGTTCCAGTATTTGTGCAAAGCCAAAGAGTGAAAGACAAGTGGACACTCACTCGTATTATTTATGATTTTTTTCATACTGTCATATTCTGCATCCACTTGCGCATAAGTTATAAGATGAGGTCATCGTTAACAAACTGCACATAACTCTTCCAAGCAGTTGACATTTACACTATGTTTTCTAACATGCAAACTCAGAATTTGCTACTTCTACAAGGTATATGTCAGAAATCATAATCATACTCTAACTACATGTTATCAATTTAATAGTTCAGGGGGAAACTACTTTCAATTCAATATCACTATAATATTACAGAAATATATTGTATTGTTAATGTAAATTTATCATTGACATAAATAATTTTTACCAGAATAATTCCTTAGCTGCCTCAAGTAACATCAGACGTGCTTTCAAATATTTGCTTCTATGGAAATACTGTTTATTCGAAGAATGCAAGCGAGTTCCCTTTCAGCTTTGGTTTTTCAGAAATACTATGCTGTTTATCCAACGAATACAAATTCAAGATAAGTGTTGTTTCTCTCAGAAATGCAACTATTTCCTCCTTGCTTCCAATTGTGGCTTGGTGTTGCATTTTAATATATGGTTATAATTAACAGTTATGTATTATACATAACAACAAGTGCTTATTCGTTAATCAGCAGGTTCCTTACAGAGCATGGCGCTCTTCATGTTGCATCTGAGAAAGTTTCTCTGTCTCTAGCCAAATCTCCAGCCCTTTATGCTTTCACAGTCAATCCACCTTTTACTTCTTGTATCCATCTTCGAGGAGAGCAGCTTCAGCTTCTTGTTCCAGAAACTGTACCCTTCATCACTGTTGTTCTCCAGGCCACAAAGCCATTTGACATGGTTTATCCCAGCTTCAACTAACTGTCTATATATACATAATGCAGTATAGTTTAAAACACATATTTGGACACCTAAAAGAAACTATAGGTCTTCATACTGTAGATCTCCATCTCGTAGTTCATGTCTAGAAAAATATAGTGTAGTACAGTGTTTCCTAAACATTTAGTCGCGCGCCTTTTTTCAATTAACATTTTCCCACGGCGCCCTAACCAAAGTAAAAGTATGACTATTCATATGTAAGAGATTTAAAAAAAAATAAAACTCATGTATCTTCTAATATTTCGCAACGCCCCTGTGAAAAGATCGTGGCTCTCTGGGGGCGGCAGTTTGGTGTAGTATAATATAAAATCATTGTTTGGATTCTATTAAGTAAACCCCTAAATTTTTCATACTATAGAATCTTCATCTAATAGTTGAGCTATGCCCAGAACAAATTGTGCAGTATATCAAATAACTCGATTCTATAAAGTAACTCACTACAATTCTCTATACTAAACATCTTTATCTAATGGTTGACCTGTCTAGAAAATATAGCCCAGTATAATTTAAAACAAACAACTCACTTGTAGCTGTTGCCTTTTCAGACATATTTACACTGTCATTGAGTTGCTCCTTCTCATCGTTGAGCTCTGCCTTCTTGGGTGTCTGGGCCTCCAGCTCACTTTTCAGGCTGACACTGTGGCTGCTCTGTGGTGTACCCGTATCAAAGCTCATTGGGCTACTCTCATGTCTTTGGAACTCCATCACACCACCATAGGCTACACTAACTGGTCGTAAACCAGGCAGGCTGAATCCCCCTTTCCTGTTTAAAAAAAAAAAAAAATCTAGGAATAACAGGCAAAAGCAATTTCATAACACTTTAACTCATTCTGTCGCCACAGACAGAATATTTCAACCCCTTGAGATTCAAGGCCAGTTACTCCAAAGCAGTGTTCCTTAATCTTTTTACACCCACCAAAACCAGGAACATTGTTTTGCTGTCCACCTGACAGCTGATCAAACACAGAAACAAGAGCAAAATCTGGGCAGCAGTTATCTGTTAAATATAATGTCTCACAATTACAGTTTTCAGCATTTGTGACATCTTTTGACTCTTACATTTGAGATGTTAATTCTACACTTTTGACTCTCACATTTGAGATGTTAATTCTACACTTTTGACTCTCACATTTGAGATGTTAATTCTACACTTTTAACTCTCACATTTGAGATGTTAATTCTACACTTTTAACTCTCACATTTGAGATGTTAATTCTACACTTTTGACTCTCACATTTGAGATGTTAATTCTACACTTTTAACTCTCACATTTGAGATGTTAATTCTAAACTTTTAACTCTCACATTTGAGATGTTAATTCTACACTTCTGACTCATATTTGAGATGTTAATTCTACACTTCTGACTCACATTTGAGATGTTAATTCTACACTTTTAACTCTCACATTTGAGATGTTAATTCTAAACTTTTAACTCTCACATTTGAGATGTTAATTCTACACTTCTGACTCATATTTGAGATGTTAATTCTACACTTTTAACTCTCACATTTGAGATGTTAATTCTACACTTTTAACTCTCACATTTGAGATGTTAATTCTACACTTCTGACTCACATTTGAGATGTTAATTCTACACTTCTGACTCACATTTGAGATGTTAATTCTACACTTTTAACTCTCACATTTGAGATGTTAATTCTAAACTTTTAACTCTCACATTTGAGATGTTAATTCTACACTTCTGACTCATATTTGAGATGTTAATTCTACACTTTTAACTCTCATATTTGAGATGTTAATTCTAAACTTTTAACTCTCACATTTGAGATGTTAATTCTACACTTCTGACTCATATTTGAGATGTTAATTCTACGGGCTGCAGTGCTGGCTAGAAGAGACAAACTACATACGGTAACCATTTCATAATTAGGCAGATATTTCTGGCAGCCCACCTGGACTTCTCCACGGCCCACCGTTTGAAGAACACTGCTCAAAAACTGTGGTGTTTAGGTATGAATTAACCTGTAACTGAAAGAGTGAAGCAAGTACATACGTGATTCTAGGACTCATGCCAGTGAGGTCGGACAACTTGTCTGTTCCCATGAGAATTTTCGTCCGTTCCATGTAGTCCATGTGTGTTCTGAACAGCTGTGGAGAGTTTTTTAAGATGTGGAATTAAACGTAATGCCTTTAAAATATTTTCTAATTAAATGAATGTCCTGTAAAAGACAAATTAAACTAAGTAATATTCATAAATTAAAAAATAAAAGTAAAGATTCCTTTACATGCCATTAGGCGCATTGGGAATATGGAAAGAGCAAACATATTTTTACAGACCAATCGGCACTAGGTGGGTAATGTGGTCAGCATTACGCGCGGCCGTCTTTACTTCCCCAGGACATACATCCTGGTACCCATTTTAGGCTGGGTTGACCTGCGACGTCCATACCATGATAAAAATCCATACAGCCAGCAGTGAGTTTCGATCGCGGTACGTTGAAATTACGAGTCGGACTCGCAGCGCCTAAGCCATGGTCTCCGCATTCATAAATTAAAAGTCAACTAAATGCTGCCAATGGAGACACAATCTGCCCTCTTCCAACCACAATGACGACAAAGCAGTATGGTACATGGGGAGATATGGACTGCACAAAGCAGTATGGTACATGGGAAGATATGGACTGCACAAAGCAGTATGGTACATGGGGAGATATGGACTGCACAAAGCAGTATGGTACATGGGGAGATATGGACTGCACAAAGCAGTATGGTACATGGGGAGATATGGACTGCACAAAGCAGTATGGTACATGGGGAGATATGGACTGCACAAAGCAGTATGGTACATGGGGAGATATAGACTGCACAAAGCAGTATGGTACATGGGGAGATATGGACTGCACAAAGCAGTTTGGTACATGGGGAGATATGGACTGCACAAAGCAGTATGGTACATGGGGAGATATAAACTGCACAAAGCAGTATGGTACATGGGAAGATATGGACTGCACAAAGCAGTATGGTATATGGGGAGATATAAACTGCACAAAGCAGTATGGTACATGGGGAGATATAGACTGCACAAAGCAGTATGGTACATGGGGAGATATGGACTGCACAAAGCAGTATGGTACATGGGGAGATATAAACTGCACAAAGCAGTATGGTACATGGGAAGATATGGACTGCACAAAGCAGTATGGTATATGGGGAGATATAAACTGCACAAAGCAGTATGGTACATGGGGAGATATAGACTGCACAAAGCAGTATGGTACATGGGGAGATATGGACTGCACAAAGCAATATGGTACATGGGGAGATATAAACTGCACAAAGCAGTATGGTACATGGGAAGATATGGACTGCACAAAGCAGTATGGTACATGGGGAGATATGGACTGCACAAAGCAGTATGGTACATGGGGAGATATAGACTGCACAAAGCAGTATGGTACATGGGGAGATATGGAGTGCACAAAGCAGTATGGTACATGGGGAGATATAGACTGCACAAAGCAGTATGGTACATGGGGAGATATGGACTGCACAAAGCAGTATGGTACATGGGGAGATATAAACTGCACAAAGCAGTATGGTACATGGGGAGATATGGAGTGCACAAAGCAGTTTGGTACATGGGAAGATATGGACTGCACAAAGCAGTATGGTACATGGGAAGATATGGACTGCACAAAGCAGTTTGGTACATGGGAAGATATGGACTGCACAAAGCAGTATGGTACATGGGAAGATATAGACTGCACAAAGCAGTATGGTACATGGGGAGATATGGAGTGCACAAAGCAGTATGGTACATGGGGAGATATGGACTGCACAAAGCAGTTTGGTACATGGGAAGATATGGACTGCACAAAGCAGTATGGTACATGGGGAGATATAGACTGCACAAAGCAGTATGGTACATGGGGAGATATGGAGTGCACAAAGCAGTATGGTACCTGGGGAGATATGGACTGCACAAAGCAGTATGGTACATGGGGAGATATAGACTGCACAAAGCAGTATGGTACATGGGGAGATATGGACTGCACAAAGCAGTTTGGTACATGAAGAGATATGGACTGCACAAAGCAGTATGGTACATGAGGAGATATGGACTGCACAAAGCAGTATGGTACATGGAGAGATATGGACTGCACAAAGCAGTATGGTACATGGGGAGATATGGACTGCACAAAGCAGTATGGTACATGGGGAGATATGGACTGCACAAAGCAGTATGGTACATGGGGAGATATGGACTGCACAAAGCAGTTTGGTACATGAAGAGATATGGACTGCACAAAGCAGTATGGTACATGGGGAGATATGGACTGCACAAAGCAGTATGGTACATGAAGAGATATGGACTGCACAAAGCAGTATGGTACATGGGGAGATATAGACTGCACAAAGCAGTATGGTACATGGGGAGATATGGACTGCACAAAGCAGTATGGTACATGGGGAGATATAGACTGCACAAAGCAGTATGGTACATGGGACGATATGGACTGCACAAAGCAGTATGGTACATGGGGAGATATGGACTGCACAAAGCTGGTACATGGGGAGATATGGACTGCACAAAGCAGTATGGTACATGGGGAGATATGGACTGCATGATAGCTTTCACAAAGGCTACAAGCCTTCTGATATATGTTTTCTGACAGAAGAATCAAAGACGACAACGATAAAATAAACAAGCCAAACAATTTCTTGGGGCCTCAGAGATGTGGTTTTACAAAGGAATCATTAGAATTTCTTGGGGCCTCAGAGATGTGGTTTTACAAAGGAATCATTAGAATTTCTTGGGGCCTCAGAGATGTGGTTTTACAAATGAATCATTAGAATTTCTTGGACAGCCATAAAGAGCAACCCAGATGTTTTGAAAGAGGTGAGGGCTCGAAGACAACTGATCACATACTTCAGAAAGAGATAGTCATCATTTTTCGGTCATGTTATGAGAAGAAGGAAACTGGAACATGTTGTGACCACTGGAAAGATCTGTGGAAAAAGAGACTGAGGAAGACAATGAGAGAAGATTCTTGATAGCCTTTTATCACGGCATGGACAGATGTCAGCAAGCAAACTGATATACGCAGTTGAAGATCACAGACTGTGGAGAGGCATGATCTCCCACGCCAGCAAGGCACTTGACGAGGATCATACACAAAAATATTCCTCTGTTCAAGGGATCTTTATTGCCGAGTAGCTTAACCGTAGGCTTCATCTCTGAAGGTCATGGGTTTGTTGTTGAATGGCGTCATTTTCCCCACTGTTTCTGGGGCCAAATCAATTCTGGGGGAGGGGGTGGAATAGACACTCCGCCTCCTTAACAAATATGACCAAAGTCCAGAAATGGATAACAACAAAAACACAACCACCACTGCCACGCCCTCTTTTTTATCCCAGAGTTTATAGTCGGTGAACACAAAGAAGAAGATGAAGTAGCAGAAAATGTAGTGAAGCACTATCCTTACCTCTGTGTACCTTTCGTGCAGCTTGTTGTATTCATTCTTGCCTTCTTGTTCTTTTTCTTCTAGACGGCTCACTAAAATAAAAAGGGGAAAAAATTGTCCAGCGTTAAAAAAAAACTGGGTGTGTGTGCGTGCGTGGCTGGCGGGCATGCGTGTTGTTATTTTAAAAGTTTTCCAATCTTTTCCGCTGGATTCTGCCTTCTATTATTCTCAACAACAGACCAAAATGTCTCACAGTGAAACCAAACTAAGACAGCATATTATTTTAAATAATTTTTGCTAATTTATGTATCAGAAATTATGTAATACTTTTTATTTGGTCATCTGAAGATGTAAATGTGTTGTGCCTGTTCACAACATGACGGCAATATCTGTGCCTTTCAGCCGACAGATCAAATTTCTGCAGGCATTTTGCTGCCCCAGTTAGCCTTCCTGGCAAGGTACTACTATCGTCTGGAAAGACGAAAAAGTGTCACATAGAAGGCATGAATTTTAATCCTCTAATCCAGTGTTTCCCAATGTGGGGATAATTTGACTGTTAAGGGGGCAACTTGAAAATGGACTCATCCAGAGTTTAAATTACACAGGGCTCAAGATATTTTAATTGTTTCTAGTTAGAGCCCACGAATCCGTGGCTTCCAGTGCTGTGGCCCATATTGTGTATGTATACATTTACAATTTAGTGAGAAATATAAATAAAGAGCCTTCCAGTGTTGTGGCCTAATACTGTATTATGTACACATTTACAATTTAGTCAGAAATAAAAATAAAGAAATCAAATAAAAAAAATTTTTAATGTGGCAATTAAATCATCTTTCCTACCAAGTAGCAAATACAGCTATACCTTGGTATACCTTCACTTTGCTATACATTCAACTTGGTATACTTTCCATTTGTGATGTGAAGAATTCTGTGTTGTATACAACGTTTGTTTGCAATATGCGCTCATTCACCAGACAGAACTTGTATGAGTCTAAATATGTCACAACACCACGTGCTATCCTTGTTTACCTAAATCCACAGATAAATGTCAATGACTTTGCAGAGAAGTACCACCTCCACATAACCCAAACAAGCCATATCAGCATTGTCTGGACTGACCAGACAATGTTACACTTATGAAACATCTTTTGGAGAAGGCTGAAGCACAGTTCGTTGTAGTAAAAGTGTAACTTGTTGAACCTCAACCAGGTCCAAGTAGGGAAAAGAGACCGAAAAATGAAAGTGAAAAAAAAAACATAAGAATTTTAGATTTCTTAAGTTTTATTGCGAGGGGACTTTCCTTCAAAACAATAAATCTCCATTCCAGTACCATCCTAGTAGGCACTCGACTATTCTCAGATGGTAAAGTGAGGCTCATTTTTCACTTATTTCATGTAATTGCTTATTCTAGAATTAGGCAATATGTTAATTATTTTATACAACCAGATCAATGTATAATATGCCAATAAGAAAATGATTTCTTTTCCACAGAAACAGATGAATCATTCTCCCATCATTTCTTATGGGAAAATTTGTTTGGGTTACATCCTGTTTGGTATATGTCCAAGGATCTGGTATTGATTAAATATATATATACTGAGGTACCACTGTACCACTAACATTATTTTAATGTAAATATTCAGACAACATACAAGAGGTCAATATTAAATGTTCTCATTTGTACAAGTAACAACACATCAGTCAAACATTACCATGATCTGCTGCATTTTTTGATTTAATTTCTGACATTCGTAGAATAGATTCCAGTGTCTCCACTTTGTCTTCTAGTTCCTTCCTTACACCTTCAATATTGTCTTCCATTTCCAGAAATTTCTGGCAACAAACAATACAAAATTGTCTTAATGAAATCATAATATAGACAAATACTGTAAACATTCTAATTTCTCAGACTACAGCAGTGAAATGATACTACCACTCTTCCCATAACTGCAAAAGATCAAATGGCAAGTCTCTGTCTATATCGCGCAAAAAAACTCCCTGGATCAGAAAGTGTATATGGCAGAATATGTGGCACTAACGCAATAAAATTTCAAAACAACTTGCTCATAACAAAATTTTACAGCATACAGTATACAGGGTGCCCCATAAATTTTCGTACATAGGAAAAATAAAAATATCACCAAAGCCATTACAAGCATGACTTCAGCTGTGCTTATACATGTTTTTCAGCAGTAGGTGACACTCATCTTAGTGTGCTTTCATTTTTTAAAAATGTGTTAATCAAACTAGTTTTCTTATATAATATGCTCTACATTACAACCACTGTTTTGAAAAAAATATCTGGATGTGAATCATATATATATATATTGCTGAAGACACGTTAAGCACTGCTGGAATAATGCTAGTAATGGTACTGGTGATATGTTTATTTTTCCTATGTATTGAATATCAGAATATCTTGGACAAAGAAGAGGAGAAATACTGACATCTTAAAAGATCTGAACATCAAGGAAGATTGGCTAATAAACAGCATCCTTTTTCAGAAGCTGAAATATTTTGGTCATATCAAGCGCCACGACGAATTGGAAAAAACTATAGCAGAAGGCATGGTACCAGGAAGGAGGGGCAAGGGCCGACCGACATGAAGATGGGCACAGGATATAAGTGACTCTTTGAGTATGAAAGTATATGAGGCAGGAGAACTGGCGAGAGACCGAGTTTCTTTCACGCAGACTGTGATGAAAGCGACGTTCTGCACGGGACCTGCTACATGATGATAATGATTGAAAATTATGGGATATCCTGTATAAACAATTGGAATCCTTGCCAGTGCTGAGACGTTTATGCTTTCAGCTGTGTTTCTCCCAGTGTGATAAGAATATGATGAGCACTAAAGGATAGTCTATGTGCAATTAAGGTCATCATTGAAATGAATCTCAGTGTGGATTATGGGGCCCCAGTGTGGTGTGGGTGTCGGGGGGAGGGGAATAGAATCACTGCCCGCTAACAACCATGTCATAAAAGTCAAATAATCAGAGACGTTTTCTTCATAGTTGGAGTGCATCTGCCGGAAAGGCAAGGAACAAACGGTCTTTAAACAAATAAGCCAGACCTGTAAAATGGATGAGCATGCAAAACTCATGTCTAAAACGAGACCATAGTCCAGACACAGTGCCTAGCTGATCATGTTCTTAGTGCACATGAGTGTCGATCGATACATTGTCTGTCTGTTTATTACATTTAATATATCTATACAGCCTCAAGGGTCCCCTCTCCTCTGTTTATTTATGTACAAGAAATTCAGGACTAGGGATTGAGATGGGCACCAATGAATACTGTACATCTGCTACAGATAGCATTCTACATACAGTAGAGAGATCCCAGGTTTTGGCAGGTTAAAACTCCAATATAAACCAAGCTGTATGAAACAGTGGAAGACATGCATCACACCAGACGTCCCAGCTGAAAACCAATGGCAGGGAGAACCCAAAAAAAGAGAAACATTTTTCTTCTTCTTCATGTTCACCCGCTGTAATCTCTGGCGGAAAGTTCTGGTTGTTCATCCACCTCTGGACTTTAGACTAGTTCCAGAACCTGAGTGTTGCAAGCACATCCATTTTATATATCTGACTTATTGGTATGCAGACTGCTGGTTCCATGCCTTTCAGGCAGATGCACTCTGACTTTGAAGAAAAAACCCCAATCAGTCGACTCTTACGACATGCTTGTTTGGGAGACAGTGGGTCTATTCTTGTTTTCCCCCACAATGGGGTCCTGGAACCCACACGGGAAGAAGAGAAGCTCAACACTCAAAAGTCAAGCAAAGGAAGCACAATGTACTGAACTGGGAAGTAATTTGCACTGTGCGACAGGGATGAAAAGGCAAAGGGAGTTTTTATAATACCACCAGGAAAATGTGCAAGTAAAAGGAAAGGCAGACCAATAAAAAAAATCACAAAGAAGGAAACTAGAAAGTATGTTAAGAAGATGGGGCGGCATGGGGTCAGTTGCATGTGATAACAACGAATAGACTGGCTTGGCATGGGTTGGCCTATATGCCACTGGGAGATAAAGTTTAGAAAGAGAAAGGTAGTGGGTTCAGATCAAAAACAGAGCCATACTTTCCTTTTTTTTTTCTTAATTTTGGCTTCCAGGTCAACCCAGCTATAAATGAGTAGTAGGTAAAGTCCTAGGAAGTAAAGGTGACCAGCAAGATGTTGACCACATCATCCCCCGAGTGCCGACTGATCTATAAAACATAAGACTAGCCCTCTATGCCCAATATGCCTACATGTGTGGAAAAGGGTCCTTTACTATGTTAGTTATTTTCTGCAGATTGCTATAGTGCCTTATCAAATTCCAAACACAATTCTTATCAATTATATCAAAGCCTTTTTCAGTCTATGAATCCAGTATAAATTTGTGAATTCAATTAAATGTTTTGCTCTATTATTATATGCAGTGTGGCTATCCGGTCAGTACAGCTGTTTTACTCTATTATTATATGCAGTGTAGCTATCCGGTCAGTACAGCTGTTTTGCTCTATTATTATATGCAGTGTAGCTATCCGGTCAGTACAGCTGTTTTGCTCTATTATTATATGCAGTGTAGCTATCCGGTCAGTACAGCTGTTTTGCTCTATTATTATATGCAGTGTAGCTATCCGGTCAGTACAGCTGTTTTGCTCTATTATTATATGCAGTGTGGCTATCCAGTCAGTACAGCTGTTTTGCTCTATTATTATATGCAGTGTGGCTATCCGGTCAGTACAGCATTTGTCTGGATGAAAACCTGTCTGTTCATCACATAGATGTTCATCAATGGCATTTTTTTTAACTCTTTCCAAAACAATCCTGCTGATTATTTTTCCAGAAACTGACAGCAACATAATTCCTCCATAGTTGCACACTCCCTCAGACTACCTTTTTTTTTTTCATTTCACACAATATCCTTCTCTCCAGTCTGCTGGTTCTATGTTCTATACCAGGGGTTCTCAACCAGTGGGTAGTGATCCTTTTTGGGGGTCGAACGACCCTTTCACAGGGGTCGGCTAAGACCATTGGAAAGCACATATTTATTAATGTTATGAAGTAGTAACGAAAATAATTATTTGTTTGAGGGTTGCCACAGCATATAGAACTGTATTAAAGGGTCGCGGTAATAGGCAGGTTAAGAGCCACTGTTCTATACAAACAAAATAACAAAAACAAAAGTCTCTTTCTAATTTATAATGGCAGGGATTTATTATAACAGACTTGAGAGAATACACATTTTTGTTTGACACAAATGTGCATGTCAAAAGATTTTTTACAATTCAGCAACCCAATATTTGTTCTACAATTTACAAGGGAAATTATAATTCATGCAAAACAATATTCACTTAGCATTTAACTCTTTGAGTCCCAAGGAACGTGTCATACGTTCATAGATTCCTACCTAGAAGCCCAATGAACGCAAGATGCGCCGATTTTACATCTTTCTTGACTACCCCTTGGGCCTGTGATGCTAAACCCCCTGGGACTCAAAGAGTTAAACTGGCAAAAGTGTCTGTCGTGCAACACCAAGATCAAAATATATAAGTAAAAGTAAAAGTAAAGGACCCTTTCCACGCCTTTAGGCGTATAGGGCATATAGGGCTAGACCTATATTTTTATAGACCAACGGCACAAGATGGGTGATGTGGTCAGCATCACGCCGGCCGCCTCTACTTCCTGGGATTGCACCAGGTACCCGCTCAAGGCTGGGTCGACCTGGGAGCCAAGGTCATTTTTGAAGAAAAGTCCGTCTCCCAAAATATATAAAATGTTGATAAAACCAGTCTTGTTTTATGGCTCTCAAACTTAGAGCACAACTAAAAGAGATGAAGCCCTATTACAGGTTTTCGAAAACAAAGTCTTATGACAAATCTTTGAACCCATCAAAGATGCAAACAGCAGGAAATAAAGAGAGAAGCAACAATGAAATTCATAATCAAGTTTGGAGGAAAGCCTATATATGTATATATATTGCATACAGAGAGAGAGAGAGACAGTAATAGAGAGAGAGAGAGCAGTGGATTTCTAACAGGAAATGTGTCATTTTGCATACCACCTAGCCTGGCTACACCATTGTTGATCCTTCACCACCAAGTGGTAAATACACTACAGATAGTAAACATATATTTTACTTAGTAACCGAATTATAGATGGGCTGACAGGACATTGATATTCATAATGACATATCAAATTGTATCAATTAATATTCTATAATAATTAACTGAAGTTGGCAATGCAAAGATTGAACAGCCTTAAAAGTCTATGGTTAAGCACCAGCAAGGAGATAAAAATTAGAATTTTGAGAGCATGCATCATCCCTGTGGCTACATACAGATGTGAGTCGTGGAGTATCTCCCAGTCCTTAAGAAAGAGAATAGGGGCTTTTGAGCTGAAATGCTATAGAAAGATTCTTAGAATATCTTGGACAAAGAAGAGGAGAAATATTGACATCTTAAAAGATCTGAACATTAATGAAGATTGGCTAATAAACAGCATCCTTTCTCGGAAGCTGAAATATTTTGGTCATATCAAGCGCCACAACGGATTGGAAAAAACTATTGGAAAAAAGCAGAAGGCATGGTACCAGGAAGGAGGGGCAGAGGCCGACCGACACGAAGATGTGCACAGGATATAAGTGACTCCTTGAGTATGAAAGTATATGAGGCAGGAGAACTGGCGGGAGACCGAGTTTCTTTTAGGCAGACCATGATGAGAGTGCGATGCTCTGCAAAGTAAAAAGGACTTGCTACATGATGGTGATGAAATAGCTAGTTATCTTTTACCTGTTCATTTTGGCATGATATTGCAATAAGTATTAAGTATAAAAAGAATCAAAATAAGAGATTCAATAGCTTTTATTAATATCATTATCATTATTATTATACTATGTTGCGTGTACCTGTTCTGCACTCTTCCGGAGCTGTTTCTCTCGCTCATATTGGGTCAACAGCTGCTCATTATCCTCCCGCAACAATTCTATTTCCACATCCAACTCTTGCTTCTCCGTGAAGGCCGCATCTAAAGTCTCTAATATACCCACAACTAGCGGCATCAAATCCTTAACCACATCCTCATCGTACCGCTTGATGACTTTCTCGAATTCCTTATACACAGTTCCAGCCAAAGTCTGCACCTTCTCCGACATAACATGGCTCTCCTCATTCGTGGTGCCATAAACGGTCTCTATCGACATCTTTTCAGACATCTTGACGAATATAAAAACTCTAAGAATTGATAAAATTAAATCACGTGTAAGAATAACGGTCGGATATCCAGGGAAGGAGAGAAGACCAGATGTTAACTGCACCCATTTTTGTGTCTGATTATTCACAACACATCATCCTCCATTTGTCTACGGTGGTCATTACAGTCATGTGACCACGCATGCGCAGCAATTAGGGGAACTCACAGGTCAGCAGTCAGCATCCTTAAGGGGGTGGGGTTAGTTAGTTAGTCTTTCCTCTTGTGTCGAGTGCGGCACATAGGGCAGAGGTCGTGACTCTCCATGCACGGCGGTCCGTTGCAATCCGTTGTAGGTCTTGGATGTTTGAGTGGCCCATGAGCGAGCCTTCCCTGATGATAGTTCTACGTAGGGTTTCCCTTGGTCTTCCACGAGATCTTTTCCCCTGTGGTGTCCAAATGAGGGCTTGGTAAGGAAGTCTTGATTTATCCATTCTAAGGACGTGGCCGACATAGTTCCAGCGGCGTTTTCGTATAAAATTAGACACATACTCTTGCCTGGATTCTTGCCTTATTTGTGTATTGGTTCGGAAATCTGACCATTTGAAATTTAGTATTCTTCTAAGGCATTTATTTTCAAAACTGTCTAATTTTGTGTCTAGAGTTTTCGTTGATTTCCAACTCTCGCATCCATAGGTTAGTACTGGAATCACACAAGAATTGAAGATCTTGAGTTTTGTGTGTTTGCTAAGTGTCTTTGATTTCCAGATGTTAGACAGTTTATTGAAGGCACTAGATGCCAGTGCTATTCTAAATGATATTTCTGGTGCGGTATCTCCTGTAGATGACATCTTGCTCCCTAGATAAGTGAAACTGTTGACTTTTTCAAGGCTGTTGTTGTTCAGCGTGATATCAACTGAACTGTTGGTAAGGTCTAGAATTTTTGTTTTTGCGGTGTTAATTTGGAGTCCAATTTGTTCTGAGAAATTCTGGAGTCGATTGATTTTTTCTTGGGCGTCTGTGTGTTCTGAACTCAGGAGTGCTATGTCGTCAGCGAAGTCTAGGTCTTCCAGAATTTTGTCAACCCATGTAATGCCTAAATTTGCGTTATTTATGCACTTGCGCATGACCCAGTCGATTGCTATACCAAAAAGCATCGGCGATAGGACACAGCCTTGCTTCACTCCTGTTTCCACCGGGAACCAGTCAGAATTGCCGGAATCAGTTCTTACACAGCATCGTGTTTCATTATAAAAAGATTTTATGATGTTGATATATTTGATGGGGAAACCATAGATGTTAAGCAATTTCCAGAGTGTTGGACGATGGATACTGTCGAAGGCTTTTTGAAAGTCGACAAAGTTGATCAATAATTTCGACTGGAATTCTGTAGAATCTTCAACAATTATTCTAAGAGTAAAGATGTGGTCTATGCATGACCGCTTGGATCTAAAACCGGCTTGTTCTTCCCTTAATCTTTCATCTATGGATTTTTTCAATCTTTCTAGTAGCATACTACAAAATAGTTTCCCTGGTATCGAAAGCAGGGTGATGCCTCTCCAGTTGTTACAATCGGATAAATCACCTTTTTTAGGTAATTTGAAGATTACACCATCTTTCCATTGTTGTGGTGGGTATTCGTTTTTGCCAGACTTCATCCATCAGCTGGAGCAAATGTTGCAGGGTGTTTTCATCCGCTGCTTTGAGCATTTCTCCTGAGATGTTGTCCTCTCCGGTAGCTTTGTTTATTCTTAATTTTTTAATAGCTGTTTTAATCTCCTCTATTGTGAATGACTCGCTGGAGGCAATTAGTGTTGGTGTAATAATTTTTCTTCTTCTAAATTGGCAATGATGTCAGGATTTGGCCTATTTAATATTTCCTTGAAATGTTCTGCCCATCGCTTTGTTTGTTGGTCGTCGGATAGCAGTAGTTTACCCTGCTTGTCTTTAATGGGTGTATTTAGTGTAGGTGAGTGATTGCACAGTTGTTTCATAATATGGAATACGGCTTTGTTGTTTCCAATCTTGGCAGCTGTTTCAGCATCGGAGGCGAGGTCGTGTATGAAGTTCTGTTTGTCTTTCCTTGCATTTGATTTCACTTCTTTGTCTAGCGTGCTGTATTTTTCGTATGAAGATGTGTCTTTTTTTGGATAAAAGTGTTAATTTTGCTTGTTTCCTTTCTTGGATTTTTGACCAAGTGTTGTCGCTTAGCCACTTCTTCTTCTGCTTTTGTACATAACCAACTGTGTTTACTGCAGCGTTCGTCAGTGTGTTCTTGAAAAAGTCCCAATTTGTGTCTATGTTATTTGTAGTATCCGCATTATTAGTTTTGGTTACATAGGTGGTGAGTATCTCTGCATTAAATGCGCTTTGATGATCTTTTGACAAAAGGGCTTGTAAGTTTATTTTCTTATTTCTGGGTGGTTTAAGTAGAGACTTGAGTTTAATTTTTAGTTTGGCAATACAAAGATTATGATCACTGCCAATATCAGCTCCCCTGTAGGCTCTAACGTCTTGCACTGATGTACGGAATTTGGCGCTGATGCAAAAATGATCTATCTGGTTTTTTGTTATGTTATCTGGCGAAATCCAGGTTATTTTATGTATGTCTTTATGCGGAAATAAGGAGCTTGCTGCTGTTAGATTTGCTATTTCACAGAGTTCAATTAGCCTCTCTCCGTTTTGATTCATATCTCCTGGGCTGTGTACTCCCATATATTTTTGAACACCTTTGTTGTCAGACCCTAACTTGGCATTAAAATCACCCATTACAACAAGGAGGTCGTGCTTAGGAGTTTTGTTTATGACACCAACCAGGAGGTCGTAGAAATTATCTTTGTTGCTGTCGGTGTCGTTGTTTGTAGGTGCGTAGCACTGTATAATAGTTAGTTTGAAATGTTTGGGGTGGGGTGGCAGATTGCTATACTTGCATCATGATCATTATCAATAATTCATTATTTTTCTATACTGCTGACGTGAATAAGGAGTGACTGCAGTTGAGCTGATTGCAAGAAATGACAAATATAACACGAAGTGGGACTAGAAAGCTCAATGGAGGGAATGGAAAAGCCGCACACAAACACACCAGAACGTTTCGACCAAAGTCTTTATCAACGGACTATAAAATAACAGCACAAACTGTGACTATAAAACTCAATGGGCAAGACAACATAGCTAATATACATCTGCTATACTTGCAACGTGATCATTATTAATAATTCATTACTTGTCTATATATCGTTGCCTCGTATCTTTTTCTTTTCTTTACTGTCGCATGTATCATCTAGCCTCACCAGGGGACGGGATGGCGGTTTGCTATACTTGCATCCTCATCATTATTATTAATTCAGTACTTTTCGATACATTGTTGATTTATCGTATCTTTTTTCTTTTCTTTTATGCTCTTGGTTCACTCAGGAGCATCTAACCCACCGCCTTCTCTAGATAAATAGAGAAGACCGTGATCTAACCCCATCAGCGGACGGAAGGGCGGCTTCACTGATCACACGTTCGGCTAAGGGTTTCTCTTAAGCGTCCTCTTTTCCTCGGACCATCTATTTCCCACTTCATCGTCTTTTTGGTGATTCTCTGTTCGCCACTTCTTACAATTTGTCCAGTATAGCGCCATCTTCTGATTTATAATTGCTGATGTTAGTAATAGCCCGGATGTCTCTTTCTTAACTCCTTTTGAACTTACCTCCATTGTTACTTTTATTTAAGTTGTTGCCTTCGTTTGCTCAGGTTTCAAAAGCTTTCAGGCGACGGGATGGCAGCTTACATCATGTATGTCCCCTGCCTCTCGAGCAGATCTACTTCGAATAAAGACGTCGATCCTATTCTAGGATGACTGTAGCCATTGTTTCATGGGACATGATGTTGCATTATTTGTGGTGTCCACTTTGTTCCTTTATCTACAGGTGTTACCCCCGGAGAACCCATTTAGGGAACCCGCGTGTAGACTGGTTGGCCCTCGATTGACTGATTGATTGATGAAAAAAAAAACATATCCACGTTCAGCTAGCCTTAGTGGAGCTTTGGATCAAAGCCAACTCTAAAGGAGCGTTTGGTTATAATTGTGCATTCTTGTTTATGCGCCAGAATTACCGGATTCTTGCGCCGTGGTTGTTGGCTCCGTCTGGTGGTCTCTCCTGGGACCTATGTCTAGGCTTTGTCTTTAGTTGACTGTGTTTCTGTCATCCACCGTCTCTCACTTTGGCCCGGTGGGTAGTGGGTAATCTTTAGAAGGATTCTTTTCGACTGTTTATTAGTCCACCATCTGCCGCCTTCCCTTCCCTTGTGTCGTCTACCTTTCTTATGGTGTTTGCTGTGTGTGTTTTTTTTTTTTTTTTGGTAGCCGTGAAGCCCCTTTCCTCTATTACTTGTTAGTAATGTTAGATAAATGACGGATCTTTTAGCTCCTCATCGGCATGCAGCCACTAAAGCCGCATTCGTACAATTCTCATTTCCTCCTGCATTATTTCTTTCATTTGGTATACTTTCAGTATCATTTGTTGTGTGCTAAGTTCTTGTGCATCGACATCAGTTTGGACACTTTTGTTGCGCCTGGACTTTATCATCTGCTTCTTTTTTGCTTTTTGTGTTGACATGTCTGATTCTGTTCTATTAGACTTGAAGGCTTCAGCTGGTGGACTTGATTGTTTGTTTATATCGTCTGTCAGTAGCTCCCACTCTTTCTGAATAGCTATCACGACCTTTACCTTGATATGCTTGAGTCAGTCAGCTTCGGTAGAAATCGTCTCTGATTTCTTTCATCTCTCTCAGGGTGTTGTCTTTCTCCTCCATGTCAGCATGTCTTCGTCTGTCTTGGTTGCACCAGTCATCAGAACCTTCTTATACATTACTGACATGCGTATTTTAATTTCCGTCACTGCTGTGTTTTAGTGGTCATCTCTCCTCTACTCAGATGTCACTAGTCAGCCTCCAGGGATCGAGAAGCGGCTTGCATCATTGCTCAATATCACATTCCTCTACACTATTCTCTTCTTCTTCTTCTTTTTCTTCTTCTTCTTCTTCTTCCTCTTCTTCTTCTTCTTCTTCTTCTTCTTCTTCTTCTTCGCGTTTTCCGTCTGTTCTGGTTGTTTGTTCACTTCTGTACTTTGATTTCATTATAGAATTTCAATTTTGCGCACAGATCTGTTTTACAGGTCTGGGTTATTTTTATATACACCGTTGGTCCCTCTCCGTTCAGACTGAGGCACTCCGTCTTTAAAGGAAACACCCTCTAATTAGCGGCCTCTGAAGACTCGGAACCCACACAGGAATCTACATGATTACCGTATCGTGTCTTTTCTTTAAAAACCAGATGCATTCAAAGAAGTGAAGAAGTAAGAGAATACCATAAACCTCCTGTGGTAGCCTATACGGCTATCAAAATAATCACTACGCATCGCTGCACATATGAACTGATTTCCAAACAGTCTTGAAGCGCGTGTCAATTACTTATATTTTATTTTTAAAGGTATACACGTTATTTGTCAAAGATAATTGAAATTAGCCGCTTTGATAAAGCACCTCAGCAATTATAAATTACAAAACCCAGTGGAAATGGGAAATAAAAGGCCACATGCAAACAGTTCGTGTTGATCAATATTAGAGTTTGTGCGACATTTGTTAAAATGTGAGGGCACGAATTTTGAAACGCACTATAAGAGAACTGGCCTGAAACATTAGGCTGTTGGCAGCTACGAAAGCTGGCTGGGTCAACAATGGCTGGGGTTCAATGTTTACGGCGTCTGATCTCTCGTAGAGCCCCGCCTTGTTACGCCTTCCACTCACACTACGATACTTTTCGACCGCAGAAAAGATGCATCCATGATCATATATTAAAGGGAAAAGTTGTGAAGATAGGATGTGCAAGCGGCTTTTGGGGCGACACCGCTTGTGCAGGTATAGTCTTCATACTTCATCAACTTCATGTTCATGTCGTTCACTCTCGCCCGCTCTCACCTTTGGCTTAGTGCTTGGTCCCCATTGTTTACGAAATTTAATTTTGAATTGAAAAACCAAATTAAATGCATATAAGATATTAAGTGCAGGTTTTTTAACACCAACCAACACCAGCATTTATTTCTTAGCTGTTTCTTAGCTTAATACTTTCAGTAATTTTCCCATCGTTTTATGAAGGTACGACGCTCATAGTGACAGATAGGCATAGCTAGTCTAGTGTCATACTGTTAACAGATCCATAGCAGCTGACTTCAGACTCAGCATGGCAGGTTGAGAGACTGCGAATATTGAACTCTGACTATTCTCACATCTCTCAATTATTATATATTTCTTTTCCTAATATTAACTCTTTGAGTCCCAGTGGGTTTAGCATCACAGGCCCAGGGGGTAGTAAGGAGAGTCATAAAATTGGCGCATCATGTGTTCATTGGGCTTCTATGTAGGAACGTATGATGCGTTCCTCGAGACTCAAAGAGTTAATATATACAGTCATATTACATATTTTAAACAGCGAAATTAGTAGGCTAATACACATTTCAATTGTATAATCGCACTGTTTTTAGTTTAATTAATTTTGCACCCATAATTGTGCCCCTACAGTTCTTGAATACTTTGCTAACTCTACCAACTCCAAGCGATTACATTTACAACAGCTGCTTAACTAGGGCAATAACACTAACTGTAAAAAAACAAGTATGTTTTCACAGGAGCCAGATATCTTTATAATTTATAAAATGCAGATGCTGTGACTGTGTGAATAAGCACACTTCCTACGGCAGAGGTCATATCTGTCCATGTCTGGTGGTTCGTTGCCACTTGCTTGTGGTCTTGGATGTTTGTTAGGCCCATGGTAGAGCTTTCCCTAATGGTGGTTCTACGCAGGATCTCTCTTGGTCTTCCCCATTTTCTTTTCCTTCCCAGTGTCCGTAGGAGGGCTTGATGGGGTAGTCTTGTCTTACCCATCCATTCCCAGTGCATGACCGATGTAGTTCCAGCAGTGCTTTCTTATAAAAATTAACAAGTACACTGACCTACTTAAAAACTAGCAAAACAGATCAGTCCTAACTGGGAATTTTTATGGTAAAAAGTACTGATGCTCACCACAAAGTGTGTTGGAAAGAAAAAAAAAACATGCCAGTACACACCACAAAGTGTGTTGGAAAGAAAAAAAAAACATGCCAGTACACACCACAAAGTGTGTTGGAAAGAAAAAAAAAACATGCCAGTACACACCACAAAGTGTGTTGGAAAGAAAAAAAAAACATGCCAGTACACACCACAAAGTGTGTTGGAAAGAAAAAAAAACATGCTGGTACACACCACAAAGTGTCTGTTACATCAGTGATGAAAAAATAGTGCCATTATGTACTGCCAGGAAAACCTGGTCCGGACAAATTTCAGCAACCTGCACATATTAAATATATAATGCAACTGCTATATGTGCCAACACAAACATTCCACCACTAGAACTGTAGTTCATGGTTTCAGATAGCTATATCTATCAATAAATGCCATTCAGTTTATTGATTTATTTCTTAGGTCAAGTACCAAGCTATTGGTCTTACCCATTGTTATGCTAATAAATTCGAACACCATGGTTTTGTCTTCCTTTCTTATAGCCCCACAGTTGATCTATGGAGCCAAACTAAACTACATCGTGTTCGACTACTTGTCAGAAATCACTATGTCACTTCTCACCGCTGGCAGAAGAAATTCACCGGTAAATAATATATAATTTTTTCTGCAATTGCTGAAATCAGATGTGTTGGGCCGAGAAGCATAGACATCACAGCCTAGCTGTGAACAACAACAAAATATGTCAGTCGCCCATTTAAGATCTTTTGCAGAAAAAAACCCACTAGAAGTCGTCAAAAACAAATAGGCTACTTATGATTTCTCTGTAGAATTCTTCTAACTTTTCCATAGACAGCTAAGAAGATCAATTCCCACTTGCTACCCACATCAGGATAAGACAGTTGTTCCAGATTATTCTAGATTGACAGCCATTTATTCCGTTCAAATATGGAGGAGTAAGCATTTCAGAATGTTTTGCTTCAAAGTTATTTTTGCTTCTGACAGCGCTTTGCTATTGCAATTTCCACATAGGGAGCTACTGAGTTTAGTGCTAGGCACAGCCCTGTAAGCTGTGTGCTTCATATGGAATGCCTTTCATTTGTGCAGCTGAATCAGGGTTTTCATTATGGCCTGTAGCCGGTTTGCATGTGGGCTGGTGAAATACGTTAATTAATAATTTTACGTGTGTATAGCCAATTTATTGTGACCAATTACTTCCATCAACGACAAACTGCATTTCTGGTGGCGATTATTGGCTTTGGCACCTCTAGCACCTGCCATGTGCATTTACTGCATGCGCATATTTCTGGATTGTGCTGGGATTAATTGTTTGTTCACCAGTTTTTCAGAAAGGACTGTGAAAGGGATTTCATTTGATTTTGACTGGCACAGAAACGGAGTAAGTATGGGGTGACCTGATTGCAGTGAAGTTAAAACCTCGATTAAGAGTAAGCGATATATTAAAATTGGTTCTCTGTAAGATGCAAGAATTCTATTTGTAACTGATAAAAGGGCTTTGTTGGACAGATGCATAGCAAATGTTCGCCACAGAAGAAGAAGAAAGGAGGTTACATGTGATTTCTCTGTAGAATTCTTACTTTACAATAGACAGCTAAGAAGATCAATGCCCACTTACTACCCACATCAGGACAAGACAGTTATCCTGTATAAGTCATTTTGTGAGATGATAATGTCTGGGGAAGGCAGCATAGCTGGCAAGACTGAGGATGTTAAAGATGGGCAGAACATTCTGAATGTTTTGACAGAGTAGCATGCAAGACAATGAAGGCTGAACTTCTAGAAAGAATTAAAAAACAGAGGACGGATGTTTGTGGAGGAGGAACACCATCTGTGCCACTCCCCTTGGCATTTTCTTCTGCTTATTTTTAGCATTCACCAGCAGTAAACTCAGATGTAAAGTTCCGGTTGTTTATCCACTTCTGCACTGCAGTCTTGTTCCAGAACTTGAGTTTTGCATGTAAATCCATTTTACAGGTCTGGTTAACTTGTGTGTTGACTGTTGGTTCTTCACATGTTAGGCATATGCGCTCTGACTTTGGAGGAAAAATACCTCATTAGTTGCTTTTTACGACATGCCTGCTAGGGAGGAAGTGGGTTTATTCTTTTCCCTCAAAATGGGGGTTCCCGGAACTCACACAGGGAACGTTGGCATTTGATGATGATAATAATGGTGAAGGCGTTAACATATCCTCGTCATTTATTTAGACATGTTGGTGCTGCATTTTGGAGTAAACAAGGCAGGTCAAGAAAGAGGTCATGCGGCAAAGGAAATACGTGGTCTCTACAATACAGCCCGGGCTTTGTGCTATAGGCAGGGAGGAACTTCATCCTTGTCATTTATTGGCTGTAATTCCCGTGCCTCTCTGTAAGACATTATACACTTATCATCTGGAAGATGGAAGGGTGCCAACAGAGTCACTGAATTCTTCTTCTTCTTCGCATTCATGGGCAGTTAACTCTGGGGAAAAGATCTGGTTATTCATTCGCTTCTAGACTTTGGACTTGTTACACAACTTGAGTTTTGCCTGCACATCTGTTTTACAGGTTTGACTTATTTGTATGCAGACTGTTGGTTCCTCGTCTCTCAAGCAGGAGATGCATTCCAACTTTGAAGGAAGCACCACTGATCTTTTCAGATTTGTTGTGGTGGTGAAAAGGGGGTTGGGGGGAGGGGGGGGGGGGGAAGGGGATTCATATAAGGACAGAGCTCATTTGATTTTATACATTTTCATTTCAGGATATGGGTTATGTTCCAGATTTCGTGCAAGTAAGTGTGGCCCCTTTCATCAAAGACATCAAATCAAAAGGTAGGTAGCTCGCTTTCTCCCCCTCTCTCCTTCTCTCTTTCTTACCTACAACACACCTACATGCGACAACTTTGGCAAGTGTACATTGACACACACATACTGTCCTACTCAGCACTCATTTACCCTCCTTTCTTCTGTGCTCCACCTTCTAACACTGCTCATATCTCTTACTCACAAATCTATATAAATTCATACATACAGATTGTCTTCACCATATATTAGCTATTGTGGCAGATAGTTAGAACACTTACCCGCCAAAGCAATGGTCCTAATTCAATCTTCATGTGAGGCAGGATTAAAGAATAAAGAATGGTACATTCATGCAGAAGAGGCACATCAGATGTACAAGAAGAATATTAAGCAGCGTGGGACTGGCACTGCCAACCGTGGAACACTATTGTCTATGCTGATAGGGGAATCTGAGCACCTATGGACATGTCCGGAGTGCTGTGAAGTTAACCCAAGTCATAACTCAGGGTTATCTCCCCCTCCCAAATTAGTAATTTTTCTGCATTTTAAAATGGTTTTTCATTCCCTGGGCCGAACAAAACATGTGTATCAGGTAACTCATGCTGTGACCTCCATCAGTGAGGTTTATAGGGAAATCTAATGTCAGCTAGGCTTCTAAAAAGCTGTTCAGCTCAAAGGAAACCCCTCTCCCAATGCTATTTATGGTTAATGTATTCATATCCTGATCTGCTAAACGTTTATTCAGGCAAAGTAACAGTCAGTAGCATTAACTGCATCTTGTAAATGGGTAACTATAGACAAGTCAGAAAGGTGACATTTATGGGGAATTGGAATCAACTGGATGTTTTCGGTTTTACAGCTTCTCATGACAAAAGGGTTAAAAGTTCTTTTTCCATTTCTTTCAATGTGTCCCAATCCATACATGATAATTTGATTATCGCACACATCACAGCTGCAGCATTTGTTGTAGGGCTAACTCCATTTCATTTCCTTGAAAAATAACTTTAACTTAATTGACAGAAAATGACATGTCTGCAGGAATCAAGCTGCTGACCAATGCAGGCGGCATCAACCCTGGAGCTTGTGCAGAAGCTCTTCGAAAAATTTGCAGGTCAGAGGGCGTGGACTTAAATATTGCTGTTGTCAAAGGAGATGATCTAATGTCTCATGTATGTATTTTTCTGTGTTTTTGTAAATATTTTTTGGGAGGGGTGGGGGGAATATAGTTCTGCCAAGGGGTCTCTGTGATGAAGTAAGTGGTCATGCTATTTGCCTTGCACTGTGACGGCCGTGGGTTTGTTTGACAGACTACGACGTTTGGTTCACAAGTAACACATTTCACACCATTGGTGCATATGGTGCTACTTTCTTATACACCAATTGGTACTCAATGGCTGATGAAATCATCATCACATCAACCACTTTACTTCCCAGGGCATTGCCTGGCACCCAGTTTAGGTTAGGTTGACCTGGCAGCTAAGAGCATTTGATAAAAATCCACCTCTGCACACCTCTGCAGATTCAGACTCAAGATTTCTGGTTGAACATGTGAGCATATAACTATTGCGGCTCATAAATGTCACTGAAAGAGATGTCTGTTTTATCCTGCATGGCTCACAAATATGTCAGAAATAGATGTCTGTTTTTTCCTGCATGGCTCACAAACATGTCTTAAATATGAGTCTGTTTTATCCTGCATGGCTAACAAACATGTCTTAAATAGATGTCTATTTTATCCTTAGGATCACAAATATTACTGAAAGAGATGTCTGTTTTATTCTATATGACTCACAAATATTACTGAAAGAGATGTCTGTTTTATCCTGTCTTGCAGATTAGGGACCTCCAGAAGCAAGGCATTTATGAGATGAAGACAGGGCAGCCTTTTCCCGAGCAGCTTCACAGTATGAATGCTTATCTTGGGTAGAATTTCTTTTGCCAGCCTAATTCACATAATGAAATAACCAAAAAAATATTGTAGTATGTATGTTATGAGTTAAGAAATGAAATCACAGCACTCAGGACATTTTCATGCTGTCCCATGCTGTCTTTACATACAAACATACATACATACATACATACATACATACATACATACATACATACATACATACATACATACATACATACATACATACATACATACATACATACATACATACATACATGCATGCATGCATCCATCCATCCATCCATCCATCCATCCATCCATCCATACATGCATCCATCCATACATACATACATACATACATACATACATACATACATACATTCATACATACACACACACACATACATACATCCATACATACATACGTGCGTACGTATGGTTGTATGTATGTGTGTGTATGTATGTATGTGTGTGTGTGTATGTGTGTGTATGTATGAATGTATGTATGTATGTATGTATGTATGTATGTAAAGACAGCATGGGACGTACGTACATCCATCCATCCATCCATCCATACAGACAGACAGACATCCATCTATCCATCCATCCATCCATACAGACAGACATCCATACATACATACATGTACGTACGTACATGCGTGCGTGCATGCGTGCCTTTTTCATTATCTCTTCTTCCATGCTCTGTCCCCATCTTCAGCAGCAAGTGCAGAGTTTGATTTTGATGGTACTAGTAACAATGATTCTGTGTCCGTCTCTCCTCTCCCCTGAAAGTTGAATGCCGGCCAGATGCCCTGTTCATTCTTTGCTGCACCATTCACTGTTTCTTCGCTCTCACAGGGACCTTATAACATCCAGCTTGTTATGCATCAGTTTACCACCAAGTGGCACAAAACCTGCCAATCTGCCTGTTTATTTCCCAGCTTCCTTCGGAATTGGGGTGCATCTGCCTGAGAGATGAGGAACTAGAAGTCTGCATACAAAGAAGTCGAATCTGTGAAATGGATGTGCACACAAAACTCAAGTTCCCGAACAAGAACAAGTCTAGAAGTGGATGACCAACTTGACTTTCTGCTGGAGTCTACAGTTGGTGAATCTGAAGAAGATGGATAGCGATAAAAATGGTTTTAAATGTCTGATATAAATTGGAAAGCAAAATATGTCAACATATGCTAGGAAGAAGTTGGTTATGCAGACCAAAAGGTAGAATCATCACCCCAACAAAAAAAACAACAAAAAAAACAGTTGTGCCATCTTCACAGTAAAAGTTGCCTCATTGTATTCACTGCTAACTATGGAAATATTATCTGGTGAGACCTCATTCTCTTCCATGGTGTGATTCTCATACTGCTGTCTGAAAATGAATCAAACCCTGTTAAATATTGAGGATTGCACTGTGAACCTATTTCGCTAACCCTTAAGCCAGCGGGCTACACTGAGTCGTTAATAAATACAAATATCCTGTAACAAAACAAAAAAAAAACTATAGACAAAAAGAAAAAAAAGAAGAGCAAAGACAAAGAAGTAAAATGAAACCTCATTAATACAAATTCAAAAAATTAAGAGTTTGTATGTAAAAAAAATGCTGCCAAACAGGGAGTGATTAAAACATTCCTGCTGGACGAACCTTTTACTCATATTAACTTAGTGCTTTTAAGCAAGTGCATATTAACATAAGTTTTACTGTATTTGAGTTTGAAAAATTGTTTGAAGTTGCTAGAAATGTTTC
Organism: Candidula unifasciata; assembly: GCA_905116865.2. NCBI lineage: Eukaryota > Metazoa > Mollusca > Gastropoda > Stylommatophora > Geomitridae > Candidula > Candidula unifasciata. Next base: position 414,657 of record CAJHNH020003090.1, read on the forward strand.
TCTATGAACATTTGTTATGGTAATTTTTTTTCTTACCAATTAAATTTTAATTGTTGCCAAAATCAACAGGGCAGGACCTCTTGCACAGGCTTTATCCATGGGTGCAGATATCGTCATAACTGGCAGGTGTGTGGACAGTGCGTTAGCATTAGCTCCCTTGATCCATGAAGTAAGTGTTGTCAGTTTTTAATTGCAGTTTCTTCTTTGAGGTCAGAGTGCATCTGCCTGAGAGACATGGACTTAACTCTTTGAGTCCCAGGGAGTTTAGCATCAGAGGCCCAAAGGGTAGTCAAAAGAGGTGTAAAATCGACACATCTTGCGTTCATTGGGCCTCTAGGCAGGAACCTATGAGCGTATGATGCGTTCCTTGGGACTCAAAGAGTTAACAGTCTGTACACAAACAAGCCAGGTCTGTAAATGGGTATGCACACACATTTCAAATCCTGTAACAAGAGTAAAGTCCAAAAGTGGGCGAACAACTAGAGCTTTCTGTAGCAGTTTAAAGCCGGTTAATGGGAAGAAGAAGAACAAAGAAAATGTCAGGCTTCTGAAGATTGAATAAACATTCCACAATATTATGCATTCTGATTCTTCAGAAAACTATCCTGTCTCATCATGCTCTTCGTTCATCTGCGAGTGGAGCAGAGGCACTCAACTCACACGAAGCTCTTTGTAGACTCGTTGCACAATATTAGGCAGTCATTCTGATGCTTTAGGAAACTGCCCTCTCTCATCACACTTGCCTCTGCCACCAGAATAGAGGTACTCAAATAACCCTCATCAATCTCTTTGCAGACTCATTCATAATTGGTTACATTTTGGAAATAAAGTTTTCTGTAGGATGATGTAGTCTCTTGTCAACCTTCTGTATTTGCTGGAGGTGCCTTCTCAGTGACTACCAGCAGCATGACAATGGAGTGATGGCAGTGACACAAGCTTTCATATGGCTGGAATCACTGGATTACTTCCACATGCGTGAATTCCAGTATGTTGAGTAATTGTATGAGCTTGATCCAGCAGGTTAGAGCAGGCTGTGCATGGAGTTACCTTCACCTTTGTCCTAGGGGATGTGGGCGTTGTTAGCAATGAAAGAGCTGATAGATTGGCCAGTTCTGTGTTTGTAGTAGCATGGGCCGTCTGTGGATAACACTGACAGTGTTATTGCACTTTAACAATAGGATAGTGATACTATTATTTGCTTTCTGTATGTCCTATAAAACATGAATAGATAATCATGTTAACATCTCTGTTTTCAGTTTGGGTGGACCATGGACCAGTTTGATTTGTTGGCTGCAGGCAGGTGAGGGACAGTACAGGTGAATGTAATCGCATTATAACAACTTCCCTATGGCTTTCATGGCTCCATTTTTACTCCAAGCTCTTTGTAGACTCATTCCACAATAGCAGGCAGACGTTCTGATGCTCTAGTGGAAACTACCCCATCTCATCACGCTCTTCTTTCTCTGCCTTTTATCTGCCACCCATCACCATGAGAAGACTAAATCTAGTCACTTCCGGTTGTGACTCGTTCAGTAAATGCCAGTATATCAGCTTATTTGCTTTGACCTGTTAATAAAGAGTGTCAATTGCATTGGTTCTCTATGAGTGTTTAATAGGCCAAGGTATGAAAATGGTTTTTTTTTTTTTCAAATACAATTTGGTGGTAGGAAGATTAGGAGCAGCTCTATCCCTGGTTTTAATCGGTGTTGCCATTAGCTGTGATTCTCATGGCTCCCTAAAGCACAATCAGAAACAAAACGATAATAAGTGAAACACAAACTTCATTTTATGAGAATAAGAAGATGGATCTGTCACATAAAAGTATGCCAACCATCTTCTTTTATCTATACTGTTTGTGTGTTGTTAATTGTTCTGCCAGTTTGTCTCCTTTTTAGCTTTCACATGCTGTAAACTCTGGCAGACAGTTCTGGTTGTTCATCCTCTTCTGGAGTTCGGTCTTGATTGAGAAACTGTGTTCTGTCTTCACATTCATTTTACAGATCTGGCTTATCTGTATGCAGAATGTTGGTTCCTTGTCTCTCAGGCAGATGCACTCTGACTTTGAGAGAAACACCCCTAATTAGTTGCCTCCTATGACATGCTTGTTAGAGAGGCAGTAGGTCAATTCTATTTCCTCTAAAAGGTGTAAACAGTCACTGCTGCCTTCTGCTGGCTTGAGAATCAGCTGTACACACATGCCATGATTGTAACTGACTCACAGATCATGTTGAGAAAGTTGGAGACAGGCATGCTCCGTGCAGATTGGCAAGCATCACTTCAGAAGTCCCAGGTAGTTAGCATCCTTTAGAGGATATTATCTCTAGTTTATGCCAGTGTGTTAGGCAGTGAGCAGGGAGAAAGACTGGCCAGTTCTGCACCACTTGGGGGTGAATTGATGTATGACAAGCTAGATGCTGTGAGGGCCCTTCGGGAGCGAGTGAATAGTTCAGAGGCGCAAACAGATCATTATGGTCTGAGGAGAATTGCACTGCAGGGAGTTACCGGGGGATCTGGCTGACGCTCAACACCCAAGGTAAAGAAAGGTGAGACGGATATACATTCAGACAGTTACTGGTGCCATACCATACAAAGCATACATGGAAAGAGAAGAAGGACGTAGAGCACGGGGTAGACCAAGAACAAGATGGAAGGATAACATCAGAGAAACTCTACAACAGCACAATGTGCCTATGGTCGAGGCAGCCAGAAGAGCTAGAAACAGAACCTTATATCTCCCTCGACACCCACAGCGGTAAAAGAGGAAGTGAAGAAGAAGAAGAAGACGAAGAACGGTGCCATCGGAATTGGAACTCTTTGCTTGCTGGTGAAGATGGGGACTGAGCACTTATGTGAGTGTCCCTAGTGCTGTCGACATTCAACAATTTTTTCCCATTCAAAATGGAGCCCCGAAACCCACATGGGAAGTGCCATTTCCATGTTGAAAAGATACTTCTTCACATTGTTGTTGTAGTTCACATGAGAAATAAAAAAACAGGTATTCTTCTTCTTCTTCGCGTTCACCAGCTGTAAACTCTGGCGGAAGGTTCTGGTTGCTCGTCTACTACTGAACTGCAGTCCTGCTCCAGAACCTGAGTGTTGCGTGTGCATCAGTTTTACAGATCTCATTCTCTTGAATACAGACTGTTGGTTCCTTGCCTCTCCGGCAGACGCACTCCGTCTACAAAGGAAGCTCCCCAATTAGTTGACTCTTACAACATGCTTTTGGGGAGGCAGTGGGTCTATTCTTGTTTTCCCCACAATGGGGCCCCGGAACCCACACAGGGGAAAACAGGTATTGATTAGCACCACTTATCTTAGTACATGGGAGCTGTGGTAGTGGAGTGGCTAGATACTCATCTTACATTCAAAAGGTCTAGTTTTTGAATTTGCATCGAGTTAGGTATTAACTAATGACCTTGGCTCACAGGTCAACCCAGCCTAAAATGGGTGCCATGTAAAGTCCTGGGAAGTAAAGGCAGCTAGGCTAATGTTCCCCACATCACCCCTTGAATGCCCATTAGTCTGTAAAAACATGAGTCAAGCATCATATACCCACTGCGCCCCTGGCATCAGACGGGTCTTTTGCTGATACTTTTATAGGAGTACTTAATATTTGATTAATAGCTTGTTTGTATACACCAGCTGTAAACCCCGTGGAGAGTTCTGGTTGTTTTTCCATTTCAGGATTTTGACTTAGTTCCAAGAACTGAGTTTTGTGTGTGCATCCATTTTACAGATCTTGCTTGTGTGTATGCAGACTGCTTGTTCCTTGCCTCTCAGGCAGGTGCACTCCGACTTCGAAGGAAACACCCCTAATTATTCACCTTCTGCAGCATGCTGGTTAGGGAGCGGTGGGTCTGTTATTCTTCCCCTATCCACCAAAGGGGGGGCCCAGGAACGCACACTGGGATTTATCTTAGTAAGCATCTGTACATTATCTTTCATTTTTATAATTGGCTGTGATACAATTTTTATTATTTTGGCTTCTTATACTTCATTTTTCAGCCTTGCTGGTCACTTAATAGAATGTGGAGCTCAAAGTACTGGCGGTGTCTTTACAGACTGGCATCTGGTTGAAGAATGGTAGGCCAGGTTTTATTTTTTGTGATAAATTGTAGCATTTCCATGCCTTTAGAAACATCCCATGTGTAACTATGACTAGAGTTTATTTTAAGTGTAAAGTGTGGGCATAGTGTAGGGCAACAAAAGAAGATATGCCAGTTGACTCCTTCTGGCTGCGGTGAACATGAAGACACTGAAATGGCTGGCGACTCTGAGGATGGAGCACAAATAGGTCAGACAGATGTGCCAGGCGATAAATATAGCATGCAGCAATTAAAACAGTAGCCTAATCTGAACAAAACTACAGACCTAATTAATACAAGACTGGTGATCTTGTGAAATGGCAAACCATAGTCATATTCATGCTTTTAGAAATGTTGCATGATGATGATTTGTAAAAACACATCAAAAAGAATTGAACTCAAATCTCTCTGACCCTGCAAACATTTGCAAGACTTAACGCAGGCTGACCTTGCTAGTCGCTGACACCATCGCCATGGACTGTGATTCCCATATCTGGCTGTGATTCCCATGCCTGGCTGTGATTCCCATATCTGGCTGTGATTCCCATACCTGGCTGTGATTCTCATATCTGGCTGTGATTCCCATATCTGGCTGTGATTCCCATATCTGGCTGAGATTCCCATATCTGGCTGTGATTCTCATACCTGGCTGTGATTCCCATATCTGGCTGAGATTCCCATATCTGGCTGTGATTCCCATACCTGGCTGTGATTCCCATATCTGGCTGTGATTCCCATACCTGGCTGTGATTCCCATATCTGGCTGTGATTCCCATACCTGGCTGTGATTCCCATATCTGGCTGTGATTCCCATACCTGGCTGTGATTCCCATATATGGCTGTGATTCCCATGCCTGGCTGTGATTCCCATACCTGACTGTGATTCCCATATCTGGCTGTGATTCCCATGCCTGGCTGTGATTTCCATATCTGGCTGTGATTCCCATACCTGGCTGTGATTCCCATACCTGGCTGTGATTCCCATATATGGCTGTGATTCCCATATCTGGCTGTGATTCCCATATCTGGCTGTGATTCCCATATCTGGCTGTGATTCCCATACCTGGCTGTGATTCCCATACCTGGCTGTGATTCCCCTATTTGGCTGTGATTCCCCTATCTGGCTGTGATTTCCATATCTGGCTGTGATTCCCATATATGGCTGTGATTCCCTTATCTGGCTGTGATTCCCTTATCTGGCTGTGATTCCCCTATCTGGCTGTGATTCCCTTATCTGGCTGTGATTCCCTTATCTGGCTGTGATTCCCCTATCTGGCTGTGATTCCCCTATCTGGCTGTGATTCCCCTATCTGGCTGCGATTTCCCTATCTGGCTGTGATTCCAATATCTGGCTGTGATTCCCATATCTGGCTGTAGCACAGTATGACAGTATCAGCTGGCAAGAGAAAAAGGTGCCAGTCAACTGTCACGCAGCCACTAGTTATTTGGTATTCTATCCTGTTCTTTTCAGCGTTCACCGACTATAAACTCTGGCGGAAAGTTATGATTGTTTGTACATTTTTTGACTGTGTTCTTGTCCTAGAACTATAGTTCTATGTGCACATCCATTTGACAAATGTAAAGATTAATCCTGAAAGCAGATAGAAGTGTGAGTGGAATGTTTTATATAGCTTTGCAAGACCGCAGTGAAATGGAGATTTCTGGAGTTTTTTAACTTGTCAGTAGCAGTAATATCATCAACTGAATTGATTCATGCAGCAAGGGACAGAGTCCTGGGGAGAGACATAATGCCTAAACCATCTGGCCAGATACCAGATGATGATGACTTATTGTCCTAAAAAAACACACCCCTCCCCTCTCCAAATTGTTATTGTTAACTGAGATGAAAGGAAGGACCCCCCAAAAAAATTCATTTATTTATTGACACCTGTCCTTGTCAATTTTTATTTTTTTACAAGAGACAGTGATGGACATTCTGTGTGGTTTTCTTTGGCACAAGATATAAAACCAAACAAAAAGTATATCAGCAAGCTTCACAATATAACAAGCACAAACAAAATGTGAAACTTGCGGCTATGGAGCCTTCTTCAGCACATACATAGATTAGACAATACTACACAAATACACAAAATCACTTATGTTCGTATCATGGCAGCCAGGGTCGATGTCAAGACAGCAGAACAACTATGGGGGTGACCTGTTCGCTATGAAGTTGGAACTGCGGTTACTTGATTACTATATATGGGAGTGAGCTATTTTTTTAATGAGAGTCTGAATGAATTTTCAGGGACCATATTGGTTTCCCTATAGTGTCAGTCGGCTCCGACGGCAAGTTCACACTTTCAAAACCTCACAAGACTGGAGGGCTGGTGAACAAAGCAACCGTCAGTGAGCAACTGCTGTACGAGATCGATGATCCAGCTCATTACTTCCTTCCCGACGTCGTCTGTGACTTCACGCAGGTGGAGGTTGATGAATTACCTGGCGATATGGTTTATGTTGTTGGAGCCAAAGGGAACCCTCCTTCTGGCGAATATAAGGTCAGTGGATATAGTGTCATACATAAAACCATGTGGATATAATGTCATACATAAAACCATGTGGATATAGTGTCATATATAAAACCATGTGGATATAGTGTCATACATAAAACGATGTGGATATAGTGTCATACATAAAACCAGGTGGATATAGTGTAATACATAAAACCATGTGGATATAGTGTCATACATAAAACCAGGTGGATATATTGTCATACATAAAACCTCATGGATGAAGTGTTAGACAAGAAACCTTGTGGATATGATATTAGACATAAGAGATGTTGGAGATGAGCTACATGTTTGTTTTACAAATTGCAAAAACAATTGTTTTGGTTGGATGAATGCTCTTTATGCTATACCTGTGTGAACTATGTTGATCAGATGAGTGCTATGTATGCTACAGATATGTTTTTATTAACATGTGAATTATGTTGATTAGGTGACTGCTACCTATGCTACCGGCTTCAGGTCAACAGCTGCATGTGTGGTTGGTGGACCCAGAGCCACTGAAAAGGCAGAAAAAACTGCTAAAGCCATTCTCACCAGGTTTGTTTTGTGTGTGGAACCAGTTTTGCTTGTGTACATACATGTTTCATTTGGTGCAGACTGTTGGTATGCAACATACAGTTTCCATGTGTGGGTTCTGATGCCTATTTTTTGCTAAGTAAGGTGACCAGCTAAGGGTGTTTTGGACCGAAATGTGCAGATATCACAGCCTAGCTGTAAACTGCAACACTTTGTGCTACCCCCACTCTTTTAAGAAATGCAGAAACAAAACACATGCTATACACTTTATTTACTTAAACTTTTTTATCCCGGGAAGCCGCAGAACTAACGCTTACATTTGAGGCCAGTTCCCCTGAATGACACTTTTCAGACTTGTCTTTAGTGGCCTGTTTACGAGATGTATAGTTAATGCTATTAGCTGTGTATGCTTGCACAAACCTTTATGAGGTCAAGATGAGAAGATATTAACCAAGATATTAAAGGCAAGTTGATGTCAAATTTTCTGTAAGCCTCATTGATAGAGGTCATGGGGTCACAGCATGAGTCACCCTCTACATATATTTGTTAGGCCCCAGCAAATGTGTTACATTAAATGCTTCACCCTGTTAAAGTTATCTGGTTACTCCCTTAGCTTTATACATCCCCCCCCCCCTCCCCCAACCTTCCCCTCAAATGTTATAAATAAATGTTTACAAATTTACTAATAGCCTGTGTAAAACTGCCTTTAAAGCATTTTCTTGAGGATTCTCATAGGGTCATGACCCCTCCTTTTTTTTAGGTGTTACCAGGGTAAAAGGGTCAACTCTTTCAGATACAGAAGTATTGTATCAGATAACCTGATGGTACTAGTTTTGAAGGAAAGTCTCCACGCCCATTAAACTTTGCTATGTGGTGCCAGCCACCCATCATTAGTTGTTGCTATACATTCCACTTTTTTTTTCTCTTCTCATGTGTCCTAAAGAATGTAAACCATTTCCTTTGGGTCTTTATTGTATGCGTCCTATCTAAGCATCTTTTAAAACATGTTCACTACTAAATTTCACTGGCCAAAGTATTTTTAACATTCTTTTAAACCACATGTCTTCTTCAGCATTTTGAGCCATTGAGGTCCCTTGCTGCAGATATCACTTGCCTCCATTAGTCTCTGTGATCAGCTTACTATTTCTGCTTGGTGACTCTAAGTGCCTGTATATATTATTTCTTCACCCTCTTCTTGGTCTACTTTCATTCAGCTCTTTTGTGTACACAGTTTTTGTGACTCTTTTATCTGGTTGTCTCTATATGCCCCAACCAAAGCAGTTTTGAACTGGTTCCATTACGCATAGTCTTTCAGAGAAACCATATTACCTTGCCATGTAAACTATTGTCATAATTTCTCCTCCTCCCTATATGGGTACGGGGACCCCATTGTTGGGAAAACTAGAATAGATCTACTGTCTCCCCAACAAGCATGTTGTAAGAGTCCACTAGCTGGTTGTTTCCTTTAAAGTCGGAGTGCATCTGCCCAAGCGGAAGGAACAACCAGCTGCACAGAAATAAGCCAGTAAAACTGATGTACATACAAAACTGAGGCCCTGGCACAAAGCTAAAGTCTAAATGTATGAACAATCAGGACTTTCCACCAGAGCTTACAGCAGGTAAATGAAGAAGAAGAAGAAGAACTGCTCCTCCACATGTGCAGTTAACCATTCATCCCAACAACAAAAAAGATGTTAGTTACGTATCCTTTACAGGACATTGCAGAACCAATGCCAGCTTTTTTATTTTTCTAGGCAAATTTTTTTTTATTAGTTTGCTATGGCTGTCTAAACGGTTGGCTCTTGATACTGCTGTCAAAACCAACGCAAAGCAGTCTGCTGTCAAATCGCCTGTAGCTGGGATCAAACTTGGCATTACACAGCACGTTCACAAAGCCTAAGCCACATAAGCCAGTATTTCTCAAGCTTTTTTTTTTTATAATGTCCAAAATGTTTAGTCTGTTGGTCATTTATACTGTTGTTTTCATTTCTGATATGTTTGTGATTGTCTTCTGATATGTTTGTGATTGTCTTCTGATATGTTTGTGATTGTCTTCTGATATGTTTGTGATTGTCTTCTGATATGTTTGTGATTGTCTTCTGGTATGTTTGTGATTGTCTTCTGGTATGTTTGTGATTGTCTTCTGATATGTTTGTGATTGTCTTCTGGTATGTGTGTGATTGACTTCTGATATGTTTGTGATTGTCTTCTGATATGTTTGTGATTGTCTTCTGATATGTTTGTGATTGTCTTCTGATATGTTTGTGATTGTCTTCTGATATGGGTGTGATTGTCTTCTGATATGTTTGTGATTGTCTTCTGATATGTTTGTGATTGTCTTCTGATATGTTTGTGATTGTCTTCTATGTTTGTGATTGTCTTCTGATATGTTTGTGATTGTCTTCTGATATGTTTGTGATTGTCTTCTGATATGTTTGTGATTGTCTTCTGGTATGTGTGTGATTGTCTTCTGATATGTTTGTGATTGTCTTCTGGTATGTTTGTGATTGTCTTCTGATATGTTTGTGATTGTCTTCTGATATGTTTGTGAATGTCTTCTGATATGTTTGTGAATGTCTTCTGATATGTTTGTGATTGTCTTCTGATATGTTTGTGATTGTCTTCTGATATGTTTGTTATTGTCTTCTGATATGTTTGTGATTGTCTTCTGATATGTTTGTGATTGTCTTCTGATATGTGTGTGATTGTCTTCTGGTATGTGTGTGATTGTCTTCTGATATGTTTGTGATTGTCTTCTGATATGTTTGTGATTGTCTTCTGATATGTGTGTGATTGTCTTCTGATATGTGTGTGATTGTCTTTATTAGACACATTTATCTGTAAACCGATTATTTTCAGATGTAGGCGCATTTTTCATCAACTCAATATGGATGACTTCACTGCTGTTCATGTTGAGGTCGTAGGTCGAGACAGAAGGCCAGAACACATGAGGGGACTAGGGTCGCCGGTAAATTTATTGCTTTATTCTTCATGAAGTATGCCCATCTGACATGGACTACCCTGTCTGTCCACAACCCATATTTTATAGTACTGTTTACTATTTACTGTGACTTAGGCGTGGTGAACGTGCTTCGTAATGCTGGGGTGCTGGGTTCGATCCCAGCTCGAGGCCTTGCGCCTTGCACTGGTTTCGACAGTGATATTGAGAAGCTGACAGTCCATAAAGCGATGGCAAACTACTGGACGTAAACATGCCTAGAAAAACCAAAACAGCCAAAAAATTCTATAGCTGGTTCTGAAACGTCCTGTAAAGGATACACAACTAACTTTTTTCTTGCTATTTATATATTCCTTGCTAAGTTACCATTCTTATATCTGTTACGTATGCTTCACACTGTCTAATTTCAAAAGAATTTTGCTGCTTGTCAAAGTCATATTGATCATTTGTGATTATTTATTTGTAACATACTTTAAAAAGAAAAAAAAAAAGACTAAACAGCATTACAAGTCTGTAAATAAGCACCAGCAAGGAAATCAAGATGAAAACTGTGAGGGCATACATCTTCCCAGTGGCAGCATACATATGCGAGTTGTAGACTATCTCGCTGTCATTAAGGGAGAAAATAGGGACTTTTGCGCTGAAATGATATAGACAGATTCTCAGAATACTATGGGGCATCCTAATTTGATATTCTAAAAAACCCGAACAGCGACGTTTTAGAGTGTTTCCTTTGAATTCAGCATATGTCTGCTGAGAAGTGGGGAACCAAGAATCTACATACAGATGAGTCAAATCTGTAAAATAGATGTACAGTAAAACTTTAATTAAACGTCACTCATTTAATCATTAGTTTCTGCTATCCGTCTTTGTCCAAAAAACCCAGAGATACAACATAAATGAAGCTATTTTTAATATCCCCACTGCCTGGACTAGCCTTGCAGTGTCTACCTGAAAGAATGGATGGAATATACTCTTGCCTGAACCTGTTGATGAAAGTGATGGACCTGAGACTATTCCTGGTGGCAAAAGTGTGCAACAGTGTGGGACAAATGCACAGAAGAAGATGACAGATTATTTTAAAGTAACGCAGATTTGTAGTATTACAATACATTTCTGTACATTACTACTCTTATGTTGATGTTTATATTAATCGTTTTGTAAAATTTAAAACAATATGAGTATTGTTCACCTTTTAAAGGATTTTTATTTTTATTTTTGCCCCAAGCCCGCGGTGAAATCAGGTTGCTTTACATACATATTAGATTTCTGTTATCCGTCTTTTCAGTTATCTGTCACAGTGAAGTGAAATAGGAAGAGTTGAATTAAGAGTCGACATCAGAAAACTCGGGACAACCCCATAAGCACTCTATCCCCATCTTTAGCAGCAGAGAAGAGTTCTAATTCTGATGGCACCAGTAACTGTCTGATTGTACATCTGAAGTGAAATAGGAAGGCGGACAGAAGGGGTTAAATTAATAAAGCATACATTTCAGATCACCATCAAGGCATACTAATCCATCACTGAGTGACATGACAGAAATGGGTGATTAGAAAGCTGGCCTGACCAGCGATACAGAACATCTGCACGGTGACCAGAGTTGAATTAAGTGCGGTTATCATGGTAAAACCATGACATCTGACAGTGAAGGATGAAAACATACGACAGAGAGGGAGGTCGACGAGTGCCCGAGAACAACGCGATGCACGTGTCCAACTGAAGATACGTTTATTCAAACGTGACCACCAGAGACAGATGACAGGGGGTGATTGAGACCCACGCGAGAAAGAGAGGGAAAGCGAGGGGAGGTGAGTGAGTAGTGAGCGGCTTGAGAGAGCAGTGGGACAGTCAGGAGCGAGCCGCTTGAGAGACGAGTTGGAAAAACTAGAGCTGTGCTTCGTTAGAAGATATATATTAAACTTGGAGTTTAGTTAAGAGAGTGATTAAGGAACTCATAGAGAGACATACGAATAGCCAGTAATAAGATAATGAAGTGTTCCTATACTATTGGTTATTGAAATGATTCATTCTGTTTGACTTGATAATATTGTTAATAAATAAACTCCTGTGTAATTGTTACATCACTGGCCTTGTTCTTGAGTACAATTCAAGAGAGCTACAAACTATATCCATAACACACTATGTCCGAATTAGGCACATCTATTTCTTGGGGGATGTGAAGATACAACTGTGTCACAACAGCCCTGGTCCGGACAGTGATGGTTAATTTAAGTTATACTGTGCATGCAAAACTTGATTCTGGAACAAGACCAATGTCCAGAAGTGGATGAACAACCAGAACTTTCCACCAGAGTTAACCCCTGGTGAATATGAAGAAGAAGAAATGTTCACATAATCTGAGATATCGGTTATTTATGTTGTATGTTGTTCAAATACTGGGAGATTTTAGTTATTTTTGATGACATGTTATTGACATACTTTCTTTGCCAGCCTGGTCCCAAAGATGTTCTTTTATGGATTGCTGTGACCCACAATGATAGGAAGGCTCTAGAGTTCTTCTCCAGAGAAATAGCACCAGCAGGAACTGGAATGGGTGAGTTATACTTCCAAAAAAGTTATAAAAGTGTGTCCACAGCAATGTTTTGGCTACTGTAATGTGTTAGTGCAGTTGATAGGAGACTCACTTTCAAATACAGCTGCGACTTGCTGCAGCCCACGGCAGGTGTGTCAACACTGGGCGGTTCCCAGGGTTTACCCAGCCTCTAGGTATTGGGTACCAGAGTTAACACTCTGAGGTAATAGGAGGAACGTTGCTCTAGCTACGGATTTTCCTGCGGACGGCGACACAGGCGGACAGTTTCTTATCAGCTGTCCATACTGGTGGCAAAGCACTTATGGTTTATAACTGTGTGCCGCGATGCTGGTTCACATCTCCCGACTTTACCTTTTTTATTGAGACAAAAATTATTTGTACAAGAATGCATTAACCCTTTTGTCTTGAGAAGCTGCAAAGCTGACACTTCCGGTGGGAGCCAATTCCTCATAAAATTCACTTTTCAAAATTGTCTAAAGTGACCTGTTTACAAGACACCTAGTTAATGCTGTTGGCTGTGTTCGTGGCTGTGTTCATGGCTGTGTTCATGGCTGCACAAACATTTTTGAGATCAGGAGGTGAATATTTTAACTAAATATAGCATTTATAGGGTTCTCGTTCAAATTTTTTTTTTTTTAAAGCTAAGTTGACATCTAATTTCCAAAAAGCCTCAGTGATGGACTTCATGGGATTACAGCATAGCTCACCTGATACTTATATTTTTAGGCGCAGGGAGTTGTATTCCATTTAATGCTTCACTCTGTTCATGTTTTTTTTTTTATTACTCCTTTTGTATATCTTTATATAAGTTTTAGAAAAAAAAATTAAAAATATATGTAAATATATTAAACAAAAAATTTATTAGTGATCATATTAAAATAGTTGTTTTCAAAGGATTTTTTTTGAAAATTCAGTCACTTGTTTCATTGCAGTATTCTAAACTTCTAGAATGTCGATAAGAGTGTGAAAATAGTTAATATTGAATATTAGAGACATACAGAATTACACAAGTTTTAATAACAGATCTATGTTTTCAGCTCCTGGATTGTGTTCAACTATTGGCGGCAGACCAAAAGTGTAAGAAAACTAATAATAATTTTATGTAAATTATGTTTTTTTAAATATATTAATTTCATTAGGATGGGGCAAGAAGGGGGGGGGGGTTGTTGCTAAATTCTCCCTGTTGGCTCAAAGATCTGCGGTCCGAATAATCAGCATTGAGTCAGATTTTGATCAGAACAAAATTACATTGGCTCCCATGTGGACATAGCCGAAAATGAGTACTTGGGAAGTAAAGGCGGCCAGCGGGATGTTGATCACATCGCTCACTGAATGCCGAATGGTCTATAAAAATATGTCTGGCATCATATGCTTGATATGCCACTGGCATGAAAAAGGTTCTTTACAAAAGGATGTGTTGAGTGTCACTTGGTTTATTAAAATATAAACTAGCACTATTAACAATATACCTCAAGGCATGTGAATGGTTTTTTACTTGCTACTTCATTATGTAAAAATGTAGGTACAAAATTACTCTTTTTTTTATATTGGTCTCCCCCCCCTCCCCTTTTTTCTTTTTTAAACATATATATATATATATATATATATATATATATATATATATGGATATTCCATCTATCCATCACTTGTATGGTCGACCTCTAGAACTGCTTCCACTATGTCTAAATGACAGAGCTGTCCTTTAGGAACTATCTTGTGGTAATCTTAACACATGTCCAAACCATTTGATCTGTTGTCTATTGATGTAGTTTAGTAGTGGTTCCATCCCAGCTTCTTTTATGATATCTTAATTTCTGATCCTGTCTCTTCTAGTCACATTTAAGATTTATCATAGATATTTCATTTCAGGTTTTCTGTTTTTGTTTTTCTGTTGTTAATGTCCATGTTTGGCACTGTTAACCCAATGTTGGTAAGAATACTATATTGAATAGTGCTTTGTTGGTGTCATTTGTTACATGTGGTTTCACTATATGAATCCTGTACATAGTTGTAAAGGGAAGATTAATATTGTATACTATTACAACAAAATTATAGTTTTATGTTTTCTGATTTCTCAGTTTTTTTTTTTTTAAACTTCTTTATTTCCAGGTCTCCAGTGCTCAAGCTGTTTTGTTTTCTTCATCCAAAACACAACTTCAAGGTTGGTCTCACATAATTTTTTTTTTAATTTCATTTATAGCTACTTTATTTTTTTATTTTTTTTTCACCTGTACATCTTCTTCTTTTTACACTGGCTGTAGACTTCAGCAGAAAGTCGTGGAAGTTCATCAATTTCTTGAATTTTTGTCTTATTACAGGACTAGAGTTTCATGTGCAAATTCATTTTGCAGATCTGGCTAATTTATGCGCAGACTGTTGGTTCCTTGCCTCACAGGCAGATGCACTGCAACTTCAAAGAAAATGTGTATCCTACCTATGTTGGATAGCTTTTTGGTTGGGAACCAGTTTCTGGGATGACCATGGAGAGTTGGACTTGACCAGTATGAACTCTGGTCTTCTTGCTTCACCACGTGTGATTCAACACCACCATGTGTGGTTCAGCACCATCACGTGTGGTTCAGCACCACCACATGTGGTTCAGCGCCACCACATGGAGCTCAACACCACCACGTGTGGTTCAGCGCCACCACGTGTGGTTCAACACCATCATGTGTGGTTCAGCACCATCACGTGTGGTTCAGCACCACCACATGTGGTTCAGCGCCACCACATGGAGCTCAACACCACCAAGTGTGGTTCAACACCACCACGTGTGGTTCAGCGCCACCACGTGTGGTTCAACACCACCACGTGTGGTTCAGCACCACCACATGTGGTTCAGCGCCACCACATGGCGCTCAACACCACCACGTGTGGTTCAACACCACCACGTGTGGTTCAGCGCCACCACGTGTGGTTCAACACCACCACATGTGGTTCAACACCACCACGTGTAGTTTGACAGCACCACATGTGGTTCAACACAACCAAGTGTGGTTCAACACAACCATGTGTGGTTCAACAGCTCTGCATCCTGTTTTATCAATACAAATTTGTAACCCTTTCGCTGCTATGGACGTCTTTTCCCGATTTCCCGTACGCTGCTACGCCCATCTTTGGACGTTATTTTTTTTCTTGACCCCCAGTGCTATGGACGTCCTAAGCCGTTTTTGGACTTTTCTTACAGATTTCTGTTACCTCGTATTTTATTGACTGAAGGGCAATATACATTAGCTATATTTAGATAAAACTGACCCATTTACATATGATTAAAAGCACTTGCACGTACTTTTAGGCGTGTTTAAGGTGTGTTTACTGCATTTTGCGTTATCCCGTTGCTTTGTTTACCGTGACAGCGTGGTCGGTGATCTGTGTATTTTGTGCCCTGATATATATTTGTGCTTTTAGATTATTCTACACTTAGTACAAAATGGCAAGAAAACTTGTTAAAGTTGATGAAGAATTGATGGGGTTTCTGTCAAAAGTGATAGCGACGATGACTTTGAAATGTGTACTTCTGACAGTGAACAAGAAGATTTGACTAGGCCATCAATATCGACTGCTGAAACCGGCGTGTCCAAAAAAAGCTGTTTGCCTGTCCGACGTCCTCATCGTCGGAATCAGATATCAGCGACAATGAAGCGCCATCAAAACGGCAATAAATTGATCAGTTATCTTGATGAACCGATGATTTGAAACCAGTAGTGCATGATTTTGATGACTCCAGCTCTATCTGTATTTCTGCTACTGTAAATTCAAACAGTTAAGTCACTAAAATTTCTCGTCTTTCCCGATGGACAGACACAGATTCGGACGAACTAATTTTTTTGTCTGTCTGTCTGCTATTGCTTAGAACAAAGAAACTCAAAATAGAGTACTTGAGCAAAAACTGTTTGCGAAAAATTCCCGTAAAATAATGTCGAGGGACATATTTTTACTATTGTTGAGAATCTCAAACATTTATTAGACAACAGTGCTCATGCAGGCGGCGATAGACTACAAACTTAGACACATTATTGATAGTCTGCGCATATCGTTCATTGTGATCATTTACACAGCGCAATGCGTCAAGCGGTAGCATAGTGTAATTGGTATCACGTTCGCCTTAGAATCGGAGGGTCGTGTGTTCAACCCCCGAAGTTTTTTTTTTTTTTTTTTTTTATATTAATTGTAAATTTTCCTTTGAGTTCCTGCTACTTTTCAGCAACGGACGACTTGAGTATATTATTATGAATATTTTTTTTTAATTATTTTGGTATGTAATAACATGGTGACTACAAGTAAATATGATTAAAGTGGCAGCCGTGGTAGGTTCGGCAATCAAATTTTGGGATACGGACTGGGAACAGTTCTTCCCATTAACCCCGGCCCCCCTGTCCCTCTCCAGAAGGGTGATAGCTCCGTTAGTCAAGTTTGTGGGGCACCATCGTGCCTCTGACTTGTCACCACTCGGACCAACCACACAACTCCCCGGGGTAAAATTTTTTAGGTGAACAAAACATAGCCCTCACCGCGGACACATCTTTTGCGTTTAGAGGATAGAAAAGTATTGCGCACAGCAGAGACTTTTTTTTTCACATTGCTTAGCACAGGGAGGACAACTTTTTCCGGGAACGTAGCAGCGAAAGGGTTAACAATGATCAGGCCTAGAGTGTGTTATTTTTACAAAAAGGTAATGTTTCAGAGTTTAAAGTAAAGAAAGTTAAAGACCGTTTTCCATGCTTCCATGCCTACTGGGCATATAGGGCTAGACCTATATTTTACAGACCAATCAACACTCGATGGGTGATGTGGTCACCTTTACTTCATAGGATGTTACCCAGTACCCTTTAAGGCTGGGTCAACCTGGAAGCCATTTTCACAGTGTGCAGTACATTATTTCCACAATTTTATGAATATCAAAGTCAACAGCAGAATAATATAATCTTCACAATAAGTGTGTCAATTATCTGTACCTTCCATTATTACATAGCTGCATCTGTAAAGCTGTGCTAAATGTGAGTCTTCCTTTTTATTTGCTGCAGATAACAATAGAAATGAACGGAGAAACACTCGAGTACAAACCAGCCAGTGTTCCTACAGCCGAGTACCTGACCCAAGCGTATCCTGCCAGCGATAGCAATGGCAATGGAGAGAACAAACAGTGCAGAGATATCGAACTCCCTTCAGGAGAGTTCTCTTATCGGTTAGAGGAACTGGCCTATACGCGATCAGGAGACAAAGGAAACGACTGTAATATAGGTTAGAGGTCATTAAGATTAAAATGTGTTTTGAGTAAACAATCTATCTATAAAGAGGAATTCTGAAAGCAATTGGAAAACAAACACTGGTTATAACCGTGAAAAAGATTTCCTCAGTGATCTGAAGAAAACAGACCAAGTCACAGTTTGTCACTTGTGGTGGACACTGCAGACTCAACAAACATTCATATAAATAAGGTATGAGCCAGACAGCTTTCTGCCAATGTCTTCATGCTGAACAACAGACCCAAGAACATGTCTTGCAAGACTGTCTTCTCTTGGAGGAGCTGTGAAGAAACATGTGGCCACACTCAGTAGACCTACAGCTAAGCTTTGAGGAAACTTAAGACACCTTCAGATGAGATGAGTTTATGACCCATTGTGGATTAATTGCATGACCAGAGATTTCTGAAGGAGAAGAAGAAGGAAAGGTACCCGCTGAGACGCTGATTTAAAAAAAAAAAATTCACCTAGGCTTTCAGCATGAAATAGTCGAAAAATTGCACAGTGAAATGAGGAAATATACCAGGATATAAAGGCAGCTAGTGGGATTTTAACCACATCACCAATCAAGTGTTAATCATCCCCATTATCATCATAAACCACATCTGCCGTTTAGATCCATGGGCAGGAAAAATTTGTTATCCAGTGTACGCTGGCTGCCACTGGTTGTTGTCATGCCGTGAAGGTGTAGGGTGTCTTTAATGTTGTTGATCTGAATTTTCCACGGCCGTCCTCTTGCTCTTGTAGTTGATCTTCTGAGATGTAGTGCCTGTGATGGTATTTGATCTTGCTGCATTCTAACGAGACGGCCAAGTGTTGATGAATCTGTAAAAATTTGCAGCTTGCACCAATTACTAGATTTCCCGTGTGGGTTCCAGGGCCCATTTTGGAGGAAAAGGAGTAGACCAACTGCCCCCCACAAGTATGTTGTAAAAAATGTCCAATTAGGTGTGTTTTCTTTAAAGTCAGAGTGTATCTGCCTGAGAGAGGAGGAACCAACAGTCTGCATACAGGTGGGCGGTAAAACGGAGATGCATGCATGAAAAACTCAAGTTTGGTAACAAGAATAAAGTCCCTAGGTGGACAGACAATCAGAACTTTTAGCCGGATTTACAGTCGGTGGACACGATGAAGAATTAACTGCAGACATTTTTATGGTGTGAAAAAGGATCTTATGCTTCAGTAATAATTTGTTTAAGCAGACGTGAAAGGAAAACCTATCAACAGTTTCACTTGGAGGTCTGTTTGTCTGTTCTAGGTGTGATAGCACGGCATCCTGCCTACCTTCCATTTATCCGAAAACAACTGACAGCGGAAGCTGTGGAGGCGTTCTTTGAACATTATTTTAAGGATAACATTGAAGGGACTACAAAGAGTAAAGTTCAGAGGTAAGTCACATGTAGCACTGTTTTCCCCACCCCTTCCCCCCCCCCCCCTCCCTTTCTCGACAAAGGTGTCGCGGAACTCACATGGGGAAGTAATGGGAAATAAAACAATGAACTCCACATCACCCGTTTTGTGCCTTTGGTCTATAAAATATAGGTCTAGCCCTATATGCCCTATACGCCTAAAGGCGTGGAAAAGGGTCCTTTACTTTTTTTTTTAAACAATGAACTAAAATGTTTTATAGAATTAAAGAAATGCTGAATTCTTGAGCCCCCCCCCCCCCCCCCCCACCCCCCCCCCCCCCCCCCCCCCCCCCCCCCCCCCCCCCCCCCCCCAACCACCCCCAAAAAATTAACTACATTAGTGAACACTCTTTTTAAAAAAAAAATACAACTATTTTAGTAAAAACTAACGGTTTTGCTCTGTGATCTGAAGCGGTGGTCTTTGCCCCGACAACCTTTATTGGGTATATTGCAAGACCTCAATGTCTCCCCCTTCCTCTCCCATAACAAACTGTGATTAAAAAAGGTACAAAAAGAAAAATCCCAAACACTGTTAACAAGAATTTGGAGAAGTACATCCACTTAAATGTTGAATTAAGAATCAACATCAAGGCACTTGGGACACTTCCTTAAGCGCTCTGTCCCCCATCTTCAGCAGCAAATGAAGAGTTCCGATGACAACAGTAACTGTCTGATTGTATATCCGTCTAGCCTTTCCTCTTAGTGTTGAGCGTCAGCCAGATCCCCTGGTAACTCCCCGCAGTTCCATTCTCCTCAGACAGTAATGATCTGTTTGTCCTTCCGCACTGCTCCCAGAGGGCCCTCACAACATCTAGTTTATCATACATCCGTTCACCACCAAATGGTGCAGAGCTGGCCAGTCTATCTGTCTGCTCATTTCCCAACACACCGGCATGACCTGGAGAAAATATCCAAAGGATGTTAACTACCCGGGACTTCTGAAGTGAGGCTTGCCACTCTGCATGGAACATATCTGTTTCCACCTTTCTCAACATGCTCTACGAGTCAGTTACAATCACGGCATGTGTGTACAGCTTATTCTCAAGCCAGCAGAATGCAGCAGTGACTGCCTCCACCTGCATGCTCAAACTAGACATGAATGAAAGTGTCAGATAACACACACACAAAAAACCAACAAAAAAAAGAAATGACCAAACAACCAGTAATTTAGTGTACAAATATCAGTGTGATGGTTGAGACTGTTTTGTCTTGATGAAATCTGCAATGTTTGGTCCAGTGTTGGACAAGGCACAAGGGAGGTCACTCTCTACATAAAGCTGGCAAAGCATTTTTGTTTTATAGTATTAACTCTTTGCGTCCCAAGGAACGTGTCATATGTTCATAGGTTCTTACCTAGAATCCCAATGAACGCAAGATGCGCCGATTTTACGTCTTTCTTGACTACCCCTCGGGCCTGTGATGCCAAACCCCCTGGGACTCCAAGAGTTAAAAATATTTATTTATGATTAAACTACAAATCTTTGTATGACAGATTATTACCAATATAAGTGAACTCAGTTTCACAATTTCTGACACCCACCTTGAAATCTTCTGCCCTTTCCTAAAGGGGGCATGATCCCCAGGTTGAAGACCACTGACCTAAAGGTCCAGTATTTCCCTCATGTTTTGGAACTCTTGCCCTCTGAGTGGTCCCTGTTTTAAACCGTTCTTTATTTACTCAACAGATTTGATGTGCCTGGCATTGAGGCTTTGAACTTTGTGTTGAGGAACTCTTTAGGAGGTGGAGGTATTGCATCACTTCGTAGTGATCCTCAGGTGAATATTGTACACTTGTTGCTGAATGGATGCAATTTCTTTATCATCTTCTTTGAGTTCACCGGCTAAACTCTGGCAGAAAGTTCTGGTTGTTCATCTACCTCTGGACTTCAGCAGTCTAGCTTGCACACCCCATTTTACAGATCTAGCTTATTTGCATGCAGATTGTTGGTTCTTTGCCTCTCAGGCAGATGTAGACTGACTTCGGAGAAAGCCAGTTGATGTGGAGAAAGCACTATCATTACTGGCTACATCACTCAGGATACTTGGTCCATTTTTTGTAGCACATGACTTCAGCAGCATTATTAGATGCTTGATGGCCTCTTCCTTAGGAGTCTCTGCAATGTCTCTGTCATAATCTTTTACTTCTTCTTTTTCTTCTTCTTCTACGTTCGACATCAGTCATGCTAAACATTGAGTCCCGCCTGGGTCACAAAAAGGATTGTGCGTTTAAGGTCGCCACCGATCCCCTATAGCTTCTCTTGCAATGTTGTTCATTTGGGCCAGATCCACAGTCTTTGCTGGGAGAGGTTAAGGCAGTACTGTAGTATGTGCCCAGGGGTCTGTCTTTCTGCTCCACAATCACAAGCAGCAGATTCTTTTATGCCTATCCTGTACAGGTGTGCTAGAAAACCACAGTGTCCTGTCTGAAGTCTAAAAATTGTTGTTTGTTCTTTCCTGTTGAGTTTGTTTATGCTGAAACTTGCATCTTCAACTTCACCAGCTGCTTCATTGACTGTTATGCTGGTCTGTGCTTCCAATAATATTGCTTGCAAAATATCTTCTTGGTCATTCATTCACTCTTTGATATCTGATGCCTTTTATGGATAACAGCATACGTCTGCTTTTGCTATACATTTGTTTTCTGTGCATTGTGCATATCCTGGAGAAAAACAACACATAAACAGAGAATAGAATTAATGAAGTTGAATAAGATGGAGGAGAAATGGAGGGAGCTGTACGTACATGCCGACTAAGACTGAGACGATTTGGGGCTAGTGTGTTGAACACATGTGCCCCACTGAGGGATAAAAGGCAGAAAAATGCTTATAGATTTGTGTTATTAATTATCAGATTCTGTCATCATTGCATGCCAAACAAGTCTGGATAATGAGATCTGTACCACAGAATCTAAAGTGGATAGAAACTGATCAGGCTTGTTATTTTGTAGTGTTGTTATTATGCCGACTGGAAAGATCACTGGTAGAAGAGGCAGAGGCAGACCGAGAGAAATCCGAGATCTCTGGAGACGCATGAATGCCTACGCCAGTTGGCAAGGCACTTGATGATGATGATGATGATGGGATCCGAGCGCTTAAGGACTTGCCCGATATGCAGTGAGGATACTCTTTTGATTAGCTAACTAACTATTGTTATTAATTATATTTGTTTACAATTTTGTTTTCAGGGTAAAGCCATGGGTCAGGAATTGCTGGACTTTGTCATCAAAGGTGTTCCCAATTTGAAAAAACTGGCAGAAGAAGCTTTAACACACAAAAGCTAGTACTTGTAGCTTTCCGTGGTAGTATGTGGCAGTGGGGGTTGATGAGGTTGTGCTGTATGTGGCAGTGGGGGTTGGTGAGGTTGTGTTGCATGTGGCAGTGGGGGGTTGATGAGGTTGTGTTGTATGTGGCAGTGGGGGTTGATGAGGTTGTGTTGTATGTGGCAGTGGGGGTTGATGAGGTTGTGTTGTTTGTGGCAGTGGGGGTTGATGAGGTTGTGTTGTATGTGGCAGTGGGGGTTGATGAGGTTGTGTTGTATGTGGCAGCGGGGGTTTGATGACTTGAGGTTGTGTATTGTGTGGATTGATGCCTGAATGTGTAGTCTCTGGATTTATGCCTTGTAGCTGTGTAGTCTGTGGCAATGTGGATTGATGAAGTTATGTTTATGTCCCAGTGTGCATTGATGCCTTAAAGTTATGTAGTATATTTATGTTGGAGTGCTTTTAATTTTTAGGCTGGCAGGGGGAAAAAAAGGGAGGGGGGGGGGTATTTGCTTGAGTGGATGCCTTTTACTGATTGTTACCCCGTAAATAGTTTTGTTACCCCAGATACAATTTACTCTATTTAAATGTATTAATACATATTTATAAAGTACGCAACTATGATATCTTTTCATTGTCTTCTTGAGCACACTTAATCTAGTCATCTCCTTGTGAGATGCAATTTTTCTTTATTTTGAAGCCCCACCTGTGGCTCTTGCCAGGGGCCGCAATATAGCTCGGCCATAAATATGGTCTAATGGCTTAACGCGGTTTCTGGGACCTCTCCACGAGTGATCCTCATCCACGGGTGATCCTCATCCACATGGTGGCACTTTGTGTCATCAGGTGTTTATTGCTTGTGTGATGTCCTAGTGGAGTAAAACCTACTACTACTACTACTAATGAGCACACTGTATAGTTGTCTGAGTACACTGTATAGTTGTCTGAGTACACTGTATAGTTGTCTGAGCACACTGTATAGTTGTATGAGTACACTGTATAGTTGTCTGAGTACACTGTATAGTTGTCTGAGTACACTGTATAGTTGTCTGAGTACACTGTATAGTTGTCTGAGCACACTGTATAGTTGTCTGAGCACACTGTATAGTTGTCTGAGCACACTGTATAGTTGTCTGAGCACACTGTATAGTTGTCTGAGCACACTGTATAGTTGTCTGAGCACACTGTATAGTTGTCTGAGTACACTGTATAGTTGTCTGAGTACACTGTATAGTTGTCTGAGCACACTGTATAGTTGTCTGAGCACACTGTATAGTTGTCTGAGCACACTGTATAGTTGTCTGAGCACACTGTATAGTTGTCTGAGCATACTGTATAGTTGCCTGAGTACACTGTATAGTTGTCTGAGCACACTGTATAGTTGTCTGAGCACACTGTATAGTTGTCTGAGCACACTGTATAGTTGTCTGAGCACACTGTATAGTTGTCTGAGCACACTGTATAGTTGTCTGAGCACACTGTATAGTTGTCTGAGCACACTGTATAGTTGTCTGAGCACACTGTATAGTTGTCTGAGCACACTGTATAGTTGCCTGAGCACACTGTATAGTTGCCTGAGCACACTGTATAGTTGCCTGAGCACACTGTATAGTTGTCTGAGCACACTGTATAGTTGTCTGAGCACACTGTATAGTTGTCTGAGCACACTGTATAGTTGTCTGAGCACACTGTATAGTTGTCTAAACACAGGTTGAGGTCAGTGGAATCAGAGATGCTGCTGTGGCTAGCATGTTGTTTGTCTGCCAACCCTGTAGTCGTATGTTTCAATCCCTATCAAGGCAGGGATGGTGCAGTGGCTAGCATGTTGTTTGTCTGCCAACTCTGTAGTCGTATGTTTCAATCCCTATCAAGGCAGGGATGGTGCAGTGGCTAGCATGTTGTTTGTCTGCCAACCCTGTAGTCGTATGTTTCAATCCCTATCAAGGCAGGGATGTATTTTTATTTAAATTGACCTACTCTCCCTTGTCAACCCATTCTAAAATACCATGGTGAAATTTCCTGGGCAGTAAAGGTGATCAGTATGATGTTAACCACATCTGTCATTGAACGTATGGGTTCCAGGGTCCCATTGTGGAAGATTAGACCTACTGCCTCCTAAAAAAGCTTATCGTAATGTTAAAAAGTTAGTTAGCTCTGTATCCTTTACAGGACGTTGTCGAACCCACTTCAGCATTTTTTAGCTGTTGTGGTTTTTCTAGGCAGATTTTACGTTCAGTAGTTTGCTATAGCTTACTGAATGGTCAGCTCTCGGTACCACTGTCGAAACCAACGCAAGACAAATTGTCCACAGCCGGGATCGAACTCAGCACCCCAGCATTACGAAGCCCATTCACAACACCTAAGCCACAGATGCCGACTCTTGTTGTAATCATAGACTAATTAGGGGCTTTTTCTTCTGAATCAAAGTGCGTCTACCTGAGAAGCAAGGAACCAACAGTTTGCATACATATAAGCTAGATCTCTAAAACAGATATGCACACAGAGAGGGGTTTGTGTTGAGAACTGCAGATTCAGAAATTGGCAGGTGGCATGTTGCCATGGAACTGGTGATGCCTTATGCAGTATTGCATGTGTAATTACAGATTTCTTGTAACTGCTACATGCATCGACAATGAGCTGCATTTCTAGTTGCGGACTGTTTGTGTTGGCACTTCTTGTGGCTGCTGTATGCCTTAAACGTGTGTAGGCTGTTGGCTTACTGGGCCAGCAGTCCAAGACTCACACAAGTGGAGCCTAGGGAAAGACAAATGTTATCAGATTCTTGACATGTCATAGCAGCACTGTCCACTTTCAGGAGTTCTCTTCAGCTTTTTTCTTGAATGTCTGCAGTATGGTTGATTGAATGTCTGTTATTGATACGGGACTGATTTTTGATTGTCTGTTAGTGTTATGTGCTTAATTCTTGAATGTCTGCAGTATGGTTGATTGAATGTCTGTTATTGATACAGGACTGATTTTTTTATTGTAAGTGTTATGTGGCTGATTCTTGAATGTCTGTTTCATGGTTGATTCTGAGATGTCTGATATATGGTTGATTCAGGGATGTCTGATATATGGTTGATTCAGGGATGTCTGTTTCATGGTTGATTCTGAGATGTCTGATATATGGTTGATTCAGGGATGTCTGTAATGTAGGTTATTTATAACCGGTATTATATCAACAATAATTCAATTTAGTCATCAGAGTATTCATAAACCAGGGCATTTTTTGTTGTTCAAGTTGTTTATGCATGTTTTGAGTTGTTTTGAAAATCTCCTACTACTTCTCATCTTTCTTGTGTTGCCTGTCATCCTGTATAGGATATAGGCCTTAAGCCACCAATCCCTTCTGTCTTTTGCCATCACTAAATAGGTCAGAATTCTCCTGCACATTAAATAGGTCAGAATTCTCCAGCAAACAGAATAGGTCAGAAGTCTTCTACACATCAAATAGATCGGAATTCTCCTGCACACTAAATAGGTCACAGTTCTCATGTACATTTAAGAGGTTGGAATTATCCTGCAAATTTAAAAGATCATAATTCTTCTGCACACAGAATAGGTCATAATTCTTCTACACATCAAAAAGGTCGGAATTCTCCTGCACACTAAATAAGTCACAATTCTCCTGCACATTTAAGAGGTTGGAATT
Organism: Candidula unifasciata; assembly: GCA_905116865.2. Taxonomy (NCBI): domain Eukaryota; kingdom Metazoa; phylum Mollusca; class Gastropoda; order Stylommatophora; family Geomitridae; genus Candidula; species Candidula unifasciata. The sequence goes on from CAJHNH020003090.1 coordinate 440,848, forward strand.
ATCCTGCACATTTAAAAGGTCAGAATTCTCCTGCACACAGAATAGGTCATAATTCTTCTACACATTAAATGGCTCAGAACTTTCCAACACATTAAATGGGTCATAAATCTCTTACAGATTGAATGAATCAGAATTCTCCTGCATATTGAATAGGTAAGAATTCTCCTCCATATTGAATGGGTTCAGTTTTCCTGCACGTTGAATGGGGTCAGAATTACTCTGAACATTGAATAGTTAAGTTAGTTGCGTATCCTTTACAGGACGTTGTAGAACAAAATCCAGCATTTTACGTTCAGTACATTGAATAGGCAGGTCAGAATTCTCCTGTATCTATTAAATAAGACTGTCACGGACACTTCAGGATCATTTCAGAAAATTGTACATTAAACAAAGAATCAGGTATGAATTAACAACTTCATCTTCTTTTTCAGTGGTCCATGTGACTTGAATACATGTTGCTCCTGTATCTATTAAATAAGACTGTCACGGACACTTCAGGATCATTTCAGAAAATTGTACATTAAACAAAGAATCAGGTATGAATTAACAACTTCATCTTCTTTTTCAGTGGTCCATGTGACTTGAATACATGTTGCCTGTTTACAGTATAGCTATTTAAGCCATTTGGCCAAAACATCTAGCTTTTTCAGAAACCTGTTTTCTAGGTTAGTTTCTTGGCCCACTGAGGAAAATTTTACAGCCCCATTTGTGTAGTAGCTCCACAAGCATTTTCCGGAGGACTTGGAGGACAGGTGCATGCAGACCTATCAGCCCTCGAGGGAAGGAAGGGACAGAACATGGGTGTTTCCCTCCATCCAGGGGGCTTTCAATATATGGTACTCTGGTACTGGGCTCACCCAAGGCATCTCCATGTCCTGCTTAATCTCATGCCTTTCGCTCTTTACAGGCCGTCAAGAACTTTATCACTTCACCATTTGAGCAACTTAATTGCCAAAGACATTTGTTATAAACGATAAAATATTTTTTCTAGTGTACAGGGATACGTTATTCTGTTTATTTATTTAAATTTACTGCCATGTTTAAAAAGGGCTTCCAGTATTACTAATTTACAAAGTTCATGATTTACACTGTAAATGATTATTGTCTTTATTCATTCATTGTTTCTGAAGATGGTCTTCTGATTGTTTTTGATCTGTTGTTGGTAAGCAGTATTGCTTTCAGGAAGCACTCTCTTGTGATAGAAATAAAATAAAAACTAAGTAAAGGACCTTTTTCCACACCTTCAGGCAAATAGTGCTAGACATGTATTTTATGGACCAATCAGCTTCAGGCGATGATGTGGTCAACATCATGCCGGCCGCCTTCACTTCCCAGGACTTTACCTGGTACACATGTAAGACGGTATACATGGGAGCCGAGGGCATTTTTGAAAAAGGTTTGGATTTGAACCTATGACCTTAGGATTTGCAGGTGAGCATCTAGCCACTCCACCACGACGGCTCCCTGTGGTAGCACTAGGTTGGTTGAAAGATAATGACTCCTGTCAAGCTGTTGTAAAGTCAAGAGGATTGACTTCGTTGCACCAGGTATATTCCATGTGACTTGGTCGCTCTCTGCAGTATGGCTAACTGACTGCTTAGAGCATCACAAAGCATGAACTTCATAGCGTCAGCGATGATCCGCAAGGATTTCCATTAAAAAACTGCACCCATGAACTGAGTGGTGCATCCCTGGAATGAACCCACAATCTTCAGATGGTGAGGCAAATGGCTTAAACACTTCACCACAGAGGGTTCCCCCCACTGACTTTTAGATTGTGTGCACTAATGTTCTGGTTTTAGATATAAGCTGGTTTCTGCTTGTTGTTCCAACCCCACAGTGACTGTGTTACAGAGCTCTGCTTTCCCTGTATAAGCATTGGAAGTAGCATTGTGCTCAATGCCAGTAAGTAAGTGAAAATTTTATAGACACAATTTTGGTTGTAGACCATGAGACAGACCAAGAAGACGATGGAGAGATAAAATCCAGGCAGCATATAAACACTTGGGATTTGTCATTCCCCCCCCCCCCCCACACACACACACACACACAAAACCCCACAAAGGGACCCAGGAGGAATCAACAGAGGAAAACACATACTTTCCGATACATTCGTTTCGGTATATAGATAAACAGCGATGCAGTATGAAATATGTAATGGAGTATTTGTTACATTTATTTATCCCTTAGTGAAGAACAATCTTTATCTTGTCCCATTTCTTTTTTGTTACCTTTTTAATGTTTCTTGTTTATGATAAATATGCATATTTAGCTACATGCATTGCTGTAAAATAAAAATGTAAGAAATATTGAAATTATTTTCTTGAGTTTTTAATTGCCAGTTGTTAACTTTCACCGATCCTAAACTCCAACAGAAAATCCTGGTTGATTGTTCATGTCTTGCTCCAGGGCTTGCTGTTCCGTGTACACAAGTTTTACAAATCTGGTTTATTTGTGTGCAGACTGTTAATTCCTTATTCTATGACCAAAAACGCATTGAATCATTGAGAGACTTCATTTCATTTAATCCACCATGACATGCCTAAACCGCGCTTATTACAGAAAGACAACTATAAGACCACTACGGTCACATGGAAAAAATTTTCAAAATTTCTGATCTATCCAAACCCAAAAACTGCTTTCAGTATCTTTTAGCAAAGTAAAATATTTAACATTTTAAAACTATAAATGATGGTCCTAAAGGACATTATGTTGAGAAGCTCGCTGTCCTACGAGATACGCCTGGCCAAAGTAGAAAAAACCTGAACCAAGAGAAAAACACAATAAACATGAGGCAAGAGGAACACATTCAGAAAGAGGAAAGGATCAAGTGGTCTGACCTGGAGAAAAGAAGAATTAAGCCAGAGAACTGGTGCAAACAACAAAACTTAAGCCATGTAAGTGGTGCAAATAAACCAGACCACAATTATAACTGGAGACTGTTGGCAGCGTCGGCTAGCTAACAGCAGGTTGAACGTGGTTGTGTTTTTGACTCTTTTCTAGAAGGACTTGGACTTGATTCCTGACATCTCAGCCAGATGCAGGAAATGTCACACCTCTAAATGTGCCAGGACCCAGATAGAGAACCTGTTTCTAGGATGACTAGAGAGGCATAGTGTGGTTTTGATCAGTTGGAGCTCTTCTTCATTCTTCTTCAGCGATCTCTGGTCATGCGCATAATCCACTGTGGGTCATAAACTGGGATGTCTTTTCAAGGTCTCTTAGGTTTCCCCAAAGCTTAGTTGTCAGTTCTACTGGGTGTTGCCATATGTCGCTCCGCCAGAAGAGGACAGTCTTGCAGGACATGTTCTGGAGTCTGTTCAGCACGAAGGCACTGGCAGAGAGCTGTTTGGCTCATACCTAATTTATGTGAGTGTTTATTGAGTCTGCAGTGTCCAGTGCGTAAGCGAAAAACTGTGACTTGGTCTGTTCTGTTCAAGTGTTTCAGAAAATCTTTTCCGTAGTTATAACCAGTGTTGGTTTTCCAATCTGTTTTTGATTTTCTCTTAATGAGAGTTTTGACTTCTAGAAAAGATAGTGGCTGGTAGGTCTGTGGTTTATTACTGCCTTCCTTGGCTAAAGGATCTGCGCTTTCATTGCCTTTGATGCCACAGTGAGACGGAATCCACTGCAAGTGAATTTCTGCCTTATTTGACAAAGTTGGAGCTCTAGTCCCAGTGCACTTCCACCATACGTGGTGATACGCCTCTGCATGCCAGTATTACTTTGTATGAATAAATGAATGAATAAATCAAGAATTTAATACACTGAGTTCAGGGAAAGCCCACTTGTGCACTGCCCCTTTCCTCAGCAGGTAAAAAAAAAGTCACGTAAAGTTCCCTTTTCACGCCTTTCGGTGCATCGGGCATATGGGCAGAGCGTCCCATATTTTTACAGACCATCAGCACTCTGTGGGTAATGTGGTCAGCATTACGCCGGCTTTCTTTACTTTCCCAGAACAGCCCATCCTGGTACAACCTGGTTAAAAATCCATCTTTCTTTTCCATTATATTTGGAAAACCATCTAGATCCTGTAACTCTTGACTATTTGATTCCGATCTCTCCCCTTCCTATATACAAGAACATCATATGCAAATGACAATATTCTGCCAACTTCAGGTGTTTCCATGTATGCAGTCTTGCTTGTAAAAACATTGAACAGCACAGGTGAAATTGCAGATCCCTGCTGTAGTCCTGGAACTACAATACATGGTTCAGAGGTCCATGAACCCAGTCGGAGAGCTACCCGACAAGTTTACAAAACGGCTGCTATCCAGTTCACCAACGAAGGACATACTCCCTTCTCCATAAGCGCTTTCATCAAGATACTGTATTTGACTCTGTTGTAAGCATCTTCTAAATCAAGTGCCGCTGCCACCATTTCCAATCTGATCTGGAAACCTTCAAAGGCAAAAGTGGCTGCATTTGATCATGTGTTTTTCCCTGGCCGGTAACTTTCCAAACCTCTTAGAAGGAGCTTACCTTGTAGCTTACCCGCCACTATCTTCTCCAACCCTTTACCAAAGGTGTTTTGTAGGGTTATGATCATAAGCTGCTGAGTGTTGAATGATTCTTGCCAGGCTTAGGAAGTGGAATCAGGTAGCTGTGCATCCACTCTTTTGGGACTAAAGCTATCTTAATGCTCTGGCCGGCTCACTACACTCAGAGGAAAGGCAAGATGGACATATAACCAGATTTCGACTTATACCATTAGTACTGGACCTCTGCGCTGGCTGCTGAAGATGAGGACGGAGCATGAATGGGAATGCCCAGAGTGCTGTGATGTCAATACTTGACTCAACTCAACTTAACTCTTGTCAGGAAACCCCCCTGCGGGAGGCCCGAAAACAGTGACCACTGGCCTTGGATGGCACAGGCTGAAATCACCGTCAGAAATATTTGTCAGTTGACAAGGTTAAGAATGGGTATTAGTGCTGCCCAGCAAAATAGCCCTGCATAGAGTGATAGTCTGGACCAAGAGTGTCGGGAATGGATGGCGGGTGAAACAGAAACGTCGGTGCAAGAGCTGATCATTTAAAATGCACGGTAATCTCATTATATTATACACATATGGATCTATAGTGAGAGGTAATAGGAATGGGAAATGTTTATTAGTAAAGATGAATGGATATTGTTTGAGAAAACATCCGCTTGGACAACGTCATAATATCTAAGTATGGAGGCGGGGAAGTAACTGCAACTGTTCGATGTCTAAAGTATAGTACAGCCAGACATTTTAACACCGTAACGGACCAACAGAGCATGCGTTCAAAAATATAAATGGGTGTCCTACGAGTAGAGTGACTTATATCGCTTGATTTAGACTCACGTCGGGAAAACAACATGGATTATATGCCCATGGCATTCTTGGTGTAGGGGATAATGAGCAGGCTAATATACTGGCTGGTGCTACGCATCTGAGAGGTGACCTACTTTATAATAAAGCGGACATGGAGAATGCTTTCTGTGATCATGTGAACAGTGCAACAGAACAGACCAAGCATCCGTACCAGGAGATATTGATTAAGCCGGGAGTAAACAGTGGATCTGGCCAGTTTTCAACATGCTGGGGAGAGACAGCTTTTGATCAGGTTGCAGCTGATGCAATAATTATGGAAACTTTTCGTTGTTTACTGAGGACTGAGACAGATCAAGTGTGGGAATGCCGCTGGTGCAATGATGTCAATGCTTGATTCATTCTGGCCTACACCCAATATTCAGAAAGCAGGCATACGGTCAGACTGCTACTGGTACCATCATAATTTACACTCTGCGTTGGCTGCTGAAGGTGGGGACAGAGCGCTAATAGTAATGTCGGTTTTTAACTCAACTTATAGTTTCAAAGAAGAAAAAGAAGAACTAAACTCAAACATGCTTCAGTGGCGCGATGCCTGTTGTCGCAATGTTGGTGGTGCCCGTGTGTGGTTAAAATTAATCGCGTGGGCAATTGCTGATGACTTCTGCAACCATCAATGATGAACTGCATTTCTAATGTCGGACTGTTTGTGTTAGCACTTCGGATGGCTACCGTATGCTTTAATGCGTGGGTATGCTAGATATGCTAAGACAGCAGTCTGTCAATCTTTTAACAAGGGACTGTGATAAACATTCTGTGTGTTTTTCGTTGCACACGAGCGGAGCAAAGATGGGGTGACCCGTTTGCTATGAAACTGAAACTAAGACTACCAGTTCACAGTACTCCAGTTACACTATATCAGCACCTGATCCTGTCAGTGGTGGATTATGGCCTGGGACTGCTTACCGTCTCAAAGAGTCAGATGGACCAACTAGAGCGCATATAGAACGCGACTATGCGGGTAATTCTGGGTTGCCCCAGAGACACCCCAGTGGTGTGTATGCGATACATCCTTGGTTTGACGACGGTTGCAGGTAGGCACAAGGTGCTGCAGGCGAAGTCATATCTCAGGGTAGCTGCAGACACAGACCACCCTCTGCATGAAGCTCTTGGTGCAGTTAAGGGTCAGCGGCTGATAAGAGGGAGGTCATGGGTGGCTCAGGCAGACAACCCAATCAGACAGGTTTGCCTCCTTGAGAACATTAGGCGAGAAGAAGAGTGGGTCAAAGTGCCACCTGAACAGTCAGACTTGTGTAGAGTCATAATCACGCTGAGCCGGGAATGCAGAGACTGGCCAGCAGGTGCCACAGAGGTGGAAGTTCAGCAATTAATTCAAGATAATGCTCGCTCAGAGGATTTGATCATTTACACAGACGGTTCAGTGTCAAGAGGCAAAAGAAGTGCTTGGGTTTTTTTAAAGCAAAAGTTAATGGTCGACGTTTGGTGCAGGAGAGCCTAGCATATGATACCACAACATCCAGCTTAAGAATGGAGGTGGAGGCGGTCACTGCAGCTTTCCGCTGGCTAGAGAACACGACACACACACACATACATCGTGATTGTAACTGATTCAGAGAGCATGCTGAGGAAGATCAGAACAGGTATGCCTTGTGCAGAGTGGCATGCTTCGCTGCGGAAAACACAAGTGGAGTATTGTCTGGATGTTTTCACTGGGTCACGCCGGTGTGTTTGGATATGAACAGGCGGACAGACTGGCTGGCTCTGCGCAACTTGGTGGAATACTGATACATGATAAGGCAGACGTAGTTAGTGCCTTGTGGGAGAGCGTGTACAATTCGGATGAGCAGATTGATCACCACAGTGTGGTGAGATTAATGCAGTTGGGGGTGACGAGAGGTTCTGGCAGATGGTCGAGGCTCAGAGGACAGACGTTTAATCAGAATGCTACTGGCACCATTAGAATCGGAACTCTTCGCTGGCTGCTGAAGATGGGGACGGAGCGCTTATGGGAATGCCCCGAGTGCTGTGATGTCGGTTCTTGAATCAAATCAATCAGTGCTCCAGCTACAATAAGCGAATACGGAATAGTGGCCGAAGACCATTAATGATTGCCGCGCATGCGCATTTATGCACTTAATTTTAAGTTGTGTCAACAAAGACCGTAAGTAATAACACATAGAACTGTCCTGTTCGGGGTCTCTGGGGTATGATTTGACTATACTGTCTATTTAAATCGCTATGTTATTTATAATAATCATAATGTCAGCATCTGGAAGCAAGTGACACGTTAGAAAGACGCCCTGAAGTGACAGACGTGGTCAGACGTCAGTGGTGGAAATATGGCGGCTAGCCACACGGGCACGAAGAAAGTCACAGTCTCCGTTTTCGGATGATGCGGCAGACGCCCATAAACTTTAGAAATACACAAATAATCCCCGTGAACTTTCTAAATACACAAATAATTAACAACATACACTACCCGGTTCACCCTGGAAGGTGATCGAGTAAAAATTTATCGTATTTATTAAAAAAAAACAAAGTGGATTGTGACATTGTCAGAGATGTATTGTTAGTCTTCAGTTGCCTTGTAAATTATATCCGCTGGCGGGGACACAGTCACAGCACCTAGAATAAGAATTGGGTTTGTTAATTATTAAGAAGCAGGTCCCAAGTGCTGTATGTCGATTCTTAATTCAACAAGAAACATTTACTGAACGGCGCCTTTTTCTCTCTTCTTATCTCAATATCTACATTCAGTTTTTAGCTAACCTTGTGCTGAAAGTATTTGCCCCTTTGTGAACTTTCTTTTACTAGTTAACTAATAAATTAAATTAGTTATAAATTATGATTTAAAAATACACTATTATAATAATATATAATAATCGATAATTATACTTGACACGCATATTTATTAAACTTAAAATTTATTATAATCTGTTATCAGTGCAGTGTTAATAACCAAATTAAACATACAAATGTCCAATATCTAAAAAGACAAAAGGAAAAAAAAACTACATAATTTCCCAGATAGAACCCATCATCGCTCCACATGATAAAATTACTACTGCTGCTGCCACCAACGACTTGTAGTATTACTATCACTTCTACTGTTTCTACTACTACTTCTACTACTGCTGTTGTTACTACTGTCACTGGGCACTCTTCCGAATACCGGCCCCATATTATTCAAAGACAAAAAATCCCATTCAGGGCCTCAAGAGGTCGTTGTCAGGGACTTGAGAGGTCATGTAGTTAAAAATATGGAACAGGAACACTACAAACTATGCTTTCTTTTATTATATAATTTCATGTGAACGAAATTACAGAGTCTTCGCTAGTATAGTTGATAAGCAGTCTGCTTGTTACGCCAGTGATCGGGGTTTGATTCTCCGGCGGCCAAACATTTTTCTTTTTTTTCTTCAAAAGGGTGGTTTGTATTGTTCCATATTTTGTTGTTCCATATTTTGTATAACCTCTTTATAACCCCTTGACCTCTTTGTAACCTCTTGAACCCCTTGAGGCTCTAAAAGGAATGTTTTGGACAGTAAATAATATGGGGCCGGTATTCGGAAGAGTGCCCTGTCACTGTGTAGAACATAATTACTGTGTGAAAGATTAGTGATTGCACAAGCCACAAGTAAGGGAAGGTCTTGATGCCCAGATTATGACCCCATGAAAATACTCTATCTACCTATCTGTCTATCTAATCCATTCTCTTTCTCTCACTCTGTCTGTCTCTGTATTTGCAGTGGAACCTCAGAATACAAATTTAGTCCATTCATATCAGCAATGTTTGCTTGCACATCCGTTTTAAGATTTGGTTTATTTGTATGCAGACTGTTGGTTCCTCACCTCTCAGAAAGATGCATGCGGACTTAGGAGGAAACACCCTAATAAGTCACCTTTTACCTCATGCTTTTTAGGGGGAAGTGGGTTTATTCTTGTTCTTTTTCCTCCCAGAAATGGGACTCTGGAATCCATTGCAGTGAGAGCTGCACGTGATAGGACAACTTTGTGTGAGTTGGTTGACAGCCTATGCTCCATTGGGGAATAACAGGCAGGAGAAAAGTAGAATAATTTGTATCTATGTATCTACCTATCAGTTGATTTGTCAGTCTAATTACATGTCTTTCATGACACCAGTTTTCATATGACATATTCATACTCTACTCCTAGCACAAAATAAATATGTTACAGTGCCACATATGACATATTCATACTCTACTCCTGGCACAGAATAAATCTACTAGCACAGAATAAATCTGTTACAATGCCACATATGACATATTCATACTCTACTCCTGGCACAGAATAAATCTGGGTACTTAATTTATAACTTACCCCTGACGTCACGACTACGTCACGGGAGACAATCCCAATAAATTCCAGGGTTTTCAGGTTGTAGTTTCTCGCAATTTATCTACAGCCAAGTTTAGCGTTAGGGTTAGGATTAGAAGACAGTAGATGAAAACTCAAAAAAAAAAAAAAAAAAAAAACAGCACACTTGCACCCCTTGAAATAATGGACTGTCAGGTCAGCTGTGGATTTTCCACGGGGATTTCGTGTTTGGGGTACGTTATAAATTAAGAACCTAAATCTGTTACAATGCCACATATGACAAATTCATACTCTACTCCTGGCACAGAATAAATATGTTACAATGCCACATATGACATTTAATACTCCTAGTACATAATAAATCTGTTACAACACCACATATGACATATTCATACACTACTACTAGCACAGAATAAATATGTTACAACACCACATGTGCAACATTCATACTCAACTCCTAGCACAAAATAAATCTGTTACACACATTGTCATATATGACATATTTATACTCTACTCCTAGCACAAAATAAATCTGTTACATTGTCATATATGACATATTTATACTCTACTCCTAGTACATAATAAATCTGTTACAATGCCACATGCATACTCTACTCCTGGCACACAATAAATTTGTTACAGTACCACATATGACCTATTCATACTTTATTTCTGGTACAGAATAAATCTGTTACAATGCCACTTCACATGGAGCCAGGACAGATTTACAATTCGTGGACAGAGTTCAAAGATGCTCTCGACAGTCACTGTAGAGAAAACAAAGTTATCTTCAACATCAGCAATGCCAAGACGGTGGAACAAGCCAATAACCTCCTGAAGAAGAAACCTTACTTCGACATTCGACTCAAGTATGCTTCCTGTATGCTTGTATGCAAGCACTTTGGCTCATACAAAAGTCTCAGCACTGGAATGAGACCAAAACAGAGGTGTGTATCCTTCTTATAGTCCATACCATGTAGAGTTGGTGGTCATGTCTATCCACAACCTATCTCATGTACTTTCAGTCAGTTCTTCTTCTTCTTCGCATTCACCAGCTGTAAACTCCGGTGGAAAAGTTTTGGCTGTTCATCCATCTCTGGACTTGAGGCTTGTTCCAGAACCTGAGTGTTGGGTGCATATCTATTTTACAGATCTGACTTTATTTCTATGCAGACTGTTGGTTCCTTGCCTCTCAGGCAGATGTACTCCGACTTCAAAGGATCAGTCAGTTTAGACACATTGTTAGGGTGAAAAGTCAAAATCAATTTGGGTCCATCACTGGTAGAATTACGTTTGGTGGGGAAAGCATCTCTCCTGGTGATTGCCACAACTTTGTTTAGAGCCCCTTGTAGAATTCTACAACTGACTTCTTCGGTCAGTTTCCCTAATGGTTCTTTCCAAATTAGGGAACCTTTTACTTGCAAATCCCGCAACGTAATTTATGCAGTTATCTGCAAACGATGCAGCAAGGCATACATTGGGGAAACTGGTAGGAAGCTAGCTGATCGTTTCCGGGAACACTTCTCCGATATTGACAAGAGGACACTTAAACCAATCCCTCTCCATTTCAATAGCTCTGACAACAGAGATAAAGATGATATATCTGTCACAGCATTAAAATCTTGCTCTGGTGATCATACTACCCACCTCGCTTTGGAAAATCGCCTCATCCACAGCCTAGGCGTTCTTAGTCCAACATACCTTCATCTAAATAGTTCTACTCTTATCACATTTTAAATGTTAATTCTTTTCTTTTCTTTTATTTCATATTATTACTTTATTCTTTGTTTCTTTTCTTTTATTTCATATTATTACTTTATTCTATCTCTTATCAGTATCCTTAACATATGTATTTCTTTTATTCCCAGTATTATATTATGTATTAAGAATACTACTGTTTATTTTTTTTGTGACTATATTTTTTAGCCATCATTTATTTTATTTTATTTCATTTATTCCACATCACATTTTTAAAAATGTTGTTCACGTCACTCCTTAGAGATCTACATACTCTCCTCTCCTCGTTGTTACGTTTGTGTAGTTCACTTATGTTTGAAAAAGGCTGCCCGGCCGAAACATTACGTTGTGTTGTTTTGTGCACGTTTTTCTGCTTCCCCATTTTGTTGAGCTTTTTAGTCAAATTTCTCTGGAATTCCTGTGTATTAGCTTGACTGCAGTCACCACCATATTTTCATAGTTTTCAGTTGGTATTTCTTTTTTTTTCAGGAGCTACAAAATTAACTGCAAGGCATTTATCAGTGTGAGCGCATGCAGGAAAGAAAACTATCTCATTATCAGGGATTCCTACCATATTCACAGCCACAATTGCTCAGATGAAATCTATAACTCATATCCGGAAATTCGTCGAATGACAAAGGAAGAGAGGAAGATGATTGGCACTTTGATGGAACTTGGTGTGCCCACCTCTCAGATCAAGTCTGCTGTAGGGAGAAATGTGACCCCAAAAGATTTACAGAATGCAAAGACACACATCAAGGCAGTTAAAATGGGGTTGAAAAGTGACGAGCCAAAGGGGGGGCCTAGGCGAAGGAAAACTTACAAGGAAATGCAAATGGTGCGAGCAGAAGCTCGCAGAGCAGCAGGATTAAGTGTGTCTGATTCAGATGAGGAGGGGGAGGAGGAAGATAATGTTGAGAGGTCAACATTTCATAATTCTGATGAAGGTGATGGCATGAAAATTGAAGAAAATGAAGAAGCGAAAGCGTCAGAGCATGTTAACACCACAAGTTTTACAGTAACTATCGGAGATATGGAGCATCACTTAGAAGTGGGGCCAGATTCGCTGGCATGCGATGTAAAAGATGCAGGCAGTATTGGAAACATGGATGGGCTATCTGGCCTTCTGGCAGCTGCAGGGATCAGCTCAGACACCGTTGTTCTCACAGTTAATAATCCTGGCAAGGATCTGGATGAAGCAACCAATAACGCATATACTGTAACGGTGTCGCTACCAGAGGATGAAGTAACCCACACCGTTAATAATCTTCAAGAGCTGTTGAAAGGCTTGCCCCCAGGAAAAATAGTCACAAAGTCTCCTACACCTTCGTCGCCCGTCAGAATTAAAACCGAAGAAAATGACACTTTTCCAGAAACGAAACAATGTGAGAAGTGTGGAGGGTATATTTCCCCTCTTGATGGGCACAGTTCTTGTTTGTCCTGCCTAGGCCCTGAACATATTCATGAACACAACTGCGATCATTGCAAGGCCATGACTCCTGAACAGTTCAACATCAGACGGAAAAAAATGGTGGCTATGAGAATGAAAGCTTTGAAAGACATGAAACGTAAGCGTAATAAGCAGGATGAGGAACAGTCTGATGAATGTGGTGATTCCGATTCTGACCTGACATTAGGTATACGAAAGAGTAAACGGGTCAGAAAGCCCAAAAATTATGGCCCAGATATTGAGGTGGAGAATTCATTTGTTCTAGGAGGTAGGAGTTCTACCAAAACCTCCCGAGGTGGAAGCAGTTTTCCCAGTTTTAAAACACCACCAGATGAAGATGAGGAAAGGTTTTCAGCGATAATACCAAAGACAGAAATCATGGATGGTGACGATTCATATTTGTCACATGTTTACACATGTGACGACAAAGTTGACAGTAAAATCACTGGATGGAACACAAAACGATTTGATCACATCCTGTCACAGGCAACTGTTTTTGATGACGTCATATTGACAGAAAGCGGTAACAAATCATTGTGTTATCTACCAGAGATGCAGACATTTTCAGAATTTCAGGTGCTTGCAGACAAACCAGACTTGCCTGCCACTCCTCCTACTTTACTTCGAAGATATATGCTACATCCAAAATTTGAATCATCGTTCTGTGCAGACTCTGAACATCTCACCAGTGTAACAGATCCATCAGTAGACATTATGAGTACTGGACTTTGTAAATTAGTCAAGAATGCTGTGGTTCAGACAAGAGTTGCAGTATATGACAAACTGTTTACACGTCTGGGGGTAGGCATGGCCGATGAGGCTTTGTCCATACTGGGTGAACTTTACGGTAAAGTTAGTCAGGTTACAGAAATATCCCAGGATGTTATAACTAACAGTCTGCAGACTGCGTTAGATACAGTTCAGGCCCTGAAAGATGTGCTTGAGGAGCTAGGAGTCATGTCCAAAGATGCATTGACTACAGCTGCCCACCAGCGTACTTTATCTGTGAACTCCCTGGAAGCTGCACGGAAGGTGTTACAGTCACAGCGAGTTCCTTGTGGAGAAACATCTGCCAGGAGAGGAAAATTTTTACCATTTTCCCGTGCTCAGATTATTCAGCGTCCTCTGCCTAACGAACATGCTCAAAATACCCCAATATCTACTTCTGTTCCAGCGTCAAGCATGTCTGCACCAACCTATAATCAAAAACATCTGACTTCACTAACCTCGTCGGCCCACCAGGAAACCCACATTTCAGACTTCCCCATCATGGCTATAGCAACAGCTCAGGAAGGTTTAGATGTGAGTCCAGATGCAGCAGCTGCTACATATATCGACATGTCCGGCAAAGAATTCACCATGGCTCCAGTGACAGTCCATAGCGAACTTCTACAGAGTCTCACCAACAACAAAGATGGAATAATTGAACTGCATGTGTTGAAGGAGGAGACGGAACTGATGGAGGCAGAGGATGCTGCGATTGAGGAAGTCATCCATGCACAGTGATAACTAGTTGTGCTTGTAATTTGTTAACTAAAATATAAATACATTATTTCTACTGGCCAATGCCTCCATGTGTTGAAGGAGGAGACGGAACTAATGGAGGCAGATGACACGGTAGATGCGGAGGTCATTCTTGCACAGTGGTGACTAATTGTGTTTGTAATTTGTTAAATAAAGTATAAATACTTCTCCTGCGTTCATCCAAAGATGTAAATGCATTGTGACCATTTACAACATGGCTGCGATATTTGTGCCTTTTGGCTGACACATCTGACTTCTTTACTTTACTTTACTTAGTCGCTCCTCTTCTACCTTGGGGTGTAGACGTCTCTATCAGCAGTTTTATTTCTGGCTTTGTTCCATTCCAGTCCTCTGTCAATTAGGGACTGTCGGATGTTGTCTTCCCAGCGCACCCTGGGTCGTCCTGGAGGTCTGGTTCCCTGGTTCTTAGCCTCCCATGCCTGCCATGTCCAAACCATCGTAACTGTGACCAATCCACTGGGGTTTGTAAGGACTGGGTATCAAGATCTTGACGTATTGTCTGATTGCTGACTTTGTCCCTTCTTGTCACTTGGACCACCTTTATCAGATATCTCATTTCCGAGGCCTGCAGCTGGCTTCTGTGAGCTATTGCCCATGACTCACATCCATAGGTCAAGACTGGTATATAGGTCACATCTGACTTCTGCTGGCATTATTTGCCTAGTTTAGCCTCCATGGTTGGTTAAGTATAAAAACTGTTTCTAGCTGGCCCGTGCCTGCATGTGTTGAAAGATGGGACAGAACTGATGGATGCAGAAAAACACTGCAGTTGAAGAGGTCATTCTTGCACAGTGATGTCTCCATGTGTTTGTAATTTGTTGTTAATGTACTGTTAGAAAAAGATTAATGCATAGTTATCCGATGGCGTGATTTTATTAGTTGGCAGGAAAGCCAGCACACATAAAAGCTATCAATGATCCAGGTGCAGAATAACTCTCAGTTGATTGGTTGAACCCTAAATTATTCTTATGTGCAAATTGAACAGTCACTCATTAAATTACTAAAACTATATTCATTTTTTTACCTGGTGTATGCTTGCTTGTGTTGAAGAATGAGACAGAACTGGTGGAGGCAGAAGACATGGCAGTTCGGGAAGTCATTTACGGGTATATAGTGCTAGATCTAAATTTTATAGATCAATCAGCGCTTAGTAATATGGTTAACTTTACTTCCCAGGACTTTACCTGGTACCCATTTTAGGCTAGGCTATTTTTAAAAAAAAAAGTCTGGTTCAATGCAGATTTGAACCCTACAACCTTTGGGTCCACAGGTGAGTGTTTAGCCGCTACGCCATGGCGGCTCCCTGTACATTGTGTGTGTGTCTGCCATTTGGGTTCTGGACACCATTGTGGGGGGGGGGGGGACAGACTGACTGACTGCCCCCAAACAAGAATGTCGTAAGAGACGATCGACTAATTAGGGAAGTTTCCTTCCGAGTGCCTCTGCCTGCAAGGCAAGGAACCAACAGTCTGCATACAAATACAGATTCTGTAAAACGGATGTGCATGCAGAACTCAGGTGCCAGAGCAAGACCAAAGTCCAGAAGTGGATAAACAGCCAGAACTTTCTGTCAGAGTTTACAGCCGGTGAATGCAAAGAAAAAAAAATGCCTTTTTTTAACCAGTGCTGATTGAGAGTTGGTCCCGGACTTTGAGAACTTACTGGGAGTTGTTTAAAATAAATGAATTTTAAAAATGGCCTGCCTAGCTCCTGTTGTAGCTGAGAATATCTGAAGGCCTAATACTCGGGGGCTACCATGGTGTAGTGGATAGACACTCAACTGTGGATCAGAAGGTCATAGGTTCAGCTCCTGGTGGAGCTCAGTGCCTCAGGGAGTCAACCAAATCAACCAAATAATGAGTGTGTTACATCCAGTCAATGAGCATGTCCTTTACAGAACACCACTCTCTTCATGGCATGTCTAAAAGTCTCTCTCTCTTTAGTCAGTTCACCAGCTGGGTGTGCTTTCATTGCCAATGTACCTTCAGTGTCCTGTGTCATGGAGCTCTGTATCCACCTTTATGGAGGTCTGTCCTGTATCTGCCTTTATGGAGGTCTGTCCTGTATCCACCTTCATGGAGCTCTGTATCCACCTTTATGGAGGTCTGTCCTGTATCCACCTTTATGGAGCTCTGTATCCACCTTTATGGAAGTCTGTCCTGTATCCACCTTCATGGAAGTATGTCCCGTATCCACCTTTATGGAGCTCTGTATCCACCTTTATGGAGGTCTGTCCTGTATCTGCCTTTATGGAGGTCTGTCCTGTATCCACCTTCATGGAAGTATGTCCCGTATCCACCTTTATGGAGCTCTGTATCCACCTTTATGGAGGTCTGTCCTGTATCCACCTTCATGGAAACCTGTCCTGTATCCACCTTCATGGCTGGCACATTTCACTCGGAGGAAAGGCAAGATGGACATATAATCATACTGTGTCCAGTACCATAAGTATTGGAACTCTGCGCTGGCTGCTGAAGATGGGGATATGGGAGTGCGGTGATGTATTTTTTGACCCAACTCAACTCAGCCGAACATAAATGACAACAAATAAATTTACTTTACCTATCAATGTATTATGAAGATACACCTGAAAAAATAGAACAGGAGATTCAGACGTTTACTGTAAAATCTAAAAGTTCACTCTACTTATTTACGATGGTTCAAAAATATCAAAGGAATTGGCTGGTATTCAGCATCCTGAACATCTATGAACTAAAGAATACCACTATTTTGCGTCACTGATATTCTAAGGCTGCATGCAAAAAATCATTGCGATCTAACAGACAGTTTTCGAGAAAATGGATTGCAAGTGTGTTTATGAATTGTTGAACGAACTATAGAAGTTCTTTACACTGGAGTCCACAGGAGGCTTAGAAATAAAAGGCAAACTAAAAACACATGGAGAATTGAACTAGAGAACGGAGCTAACTAAGACAAGGAAATGGTGAGCTGCATGCAACGAGGGTCCAATGCTTTACTGGTGGATAGAGGGCAGAGACACTGAAAAGTAGCTTATATGAAGCGAACAGATCTCTTCCCTCCTGCCCTGACACCGCAAAGCATTCCAGGAGTAGAGAAAAGAAGAAGATGCAATTGCAGAAGAATTATTTCCTCACGCACTTGTAGTAATTTGTATGTTCTACATTGAAATTTAAAAAACAAACATTAACTTGAAAATGTAACAAACATTTAATAAAACTTCTTGCTCAACAAACAAATGGCACAACATAGTAGTTTCTCATATGTTACAAAAAATCAACAAGGCTAAGATAGTGAATGACCCAAGGTGGCAGAACCTGGGAGCTCAGGCACCTTAAGCCCCCCCCCCCCCCCCCCCCATATGTTTGGGGGAGGGGAGTTCCACAAATAATTTCTTATGGGAGAGCCGAACCCCCTTAGATAAGAAGTTATTTTTTTAAGTACTTACATTTTATATTATTCCATATATACTATTCCCCGTGTGGGTTCTGGGGCCCTATTATAGGAAAAACAAGAACAGACTCACTGTCGACTAACTGGGAGCTTTCTTCAAAGTCGGAGTGCATATGCCTGAGAGGCAAGGAACCAATAGTCTGCATACAAATAAGGCAGATTTGTAAAATGGATGCACATGCAACACTCAAGTTCTGGACTACAGTCCAGAAGTGGATGAACAACCAGAACTTTCCGTCAAAGTTTACCGCTGGTGAATGCGAAGAAGAAGATATATACTATTATGATTTGTATTCACTGAAACAAGACATGGTCATCTTGAGGGACCCCTCCCCCTCTTGGAATTATAAAAGGCTAAGGCCCCCACCCCCTTCCCTCTTTCAATGTTTTGTTAGCGTCTGCATACAACTCTCTGCATCATGTGACACTGCTGGTCTCCTCGGCATAAAGTTGTAGCTGTCAATACACAAAATAAAATAAAAGACAGTCGATATCACAAACTAAAGACTTTCATAAAAACATTTGGAAGTGCCAAAGAAATTAATTATATGTGAAAATGATATATGAAGATGGAATCTTCAAACATCTCTGTACTTTTGGCTGTAATCATCATCAATAGGTGCCTTGCCTCTCTACAATCTGCGATCTCCTGCAGTATGTATCAGTTCGTCTGCTGACACACCTCCATGCCATGCAACAAGACTTTCAAGAATCTTCTCTCATTGTCTTCCTCTATCCCTCCTTCCACAGATCTTTCCAGTGGTCACAACATGTTCCATTTTCCCTCTTCTCATAACATGGCCAAAAAATGTTGACTGTCTCCTTCTGATGTCTGTGATAAATTGTCTTCGGGCTCCCGCCTCTTTCAAAACCTCAGGAAATTGTTTGGCCTGCCTACTGATTGTCCAGGACTCACAGCCATATGTTAAAACTGGATGTATTTTATGGTGAGCTGCATGCGACGAGGGTCTAATGCTTTGTTGGGGGATAGAGGGCAGAGATACTGAAAAGTACCTTATATGAAGCGAATAGAAGACTTCTTTCCTCCTGCCCTGACACCGTGAGGTATTCCAATAGTGCACCAAGCGTCCCCCCCACCCCACCCACAAACTCTGCTTATTCCCTGCTGAATAAGTTTCATCAAATCACTCATTCACTTAAGGTTGGTCCTGAGAGACACAGATATCAAGCAGGCAGCTGCAAGAACGCCCAAAAACTGATCAACCAAGACTGAAGTGATCAGTCATTTGTCGAAATTCGTGATTGAGGATCTTAACAACTAACAACTTATTCAGCCATGAATGAGTTATATGAGTTAAATTATCTTCACGGCACTCCGGACACATCCACAGGCGCTCAGATTCCCCTCTCAGCATATTCATCAGTGTCGTGCGGTTAATTGTACCAGTCCTATGTTTATTAACAAGACTTCATGGGCGTCCAGTGTGCTTCTCATGCTTGACTGTGCCATTTTTACTCCCAATTCTCGTATTTATAGCAGTGATGTGGACACATTGCTTCCAAAATTATCAGAACATCCTATCTCTCTAAGGGCAATGACAATGTTTGCGTGATCCATGGGCCGGCAATCTTCAATTAATGCAGCACCTGCCAGTCTGTCAGCTGTTTCATTACCAACTATGCCTGCATGCCCTGGGACGAATATGAAGGTAACTGCACACACAGGAGAATTTTGCAATGACTCAAACCACTGTCTGCATAACCAGCCTGCCTCGACCCGCCGGATCAGCCATGAATATGATATTTCCATTTCATATATTTGATCACAATGAATAGGGCACTAGAAGAGAAAATAACTACCTGTCAAATGTGCTGTCTCCACAAAATCACTAGTTAGTTAAGTCAAGAATTGACATCACAGCACTCTGGGCATTCCCATGCGTGCTCTGACCTCATCTTCAGCAACCAGCCCAGAGTACTGATGGTACAGGTCACAATCTGGTTATAGGTCTGTCTACAAAGTCACTAATAACACAAGAAGGCACAGGGTTACCAATCCAACAGAGAGAAGGTTGGAATAAGACCATGTCTGGATTATACTGACAGACAAAGAATGAAACGTTTCAGCCATCTAGTGAGAATGCAGCCAGACCAAACTGCAAATGAATATCTGAGAGGAAGACCAAGAAGGAGACTGATAAATGCTGTAGCTGAAACTTGCAAAAAGATGAACAAATCCATCACCTGAGAAGTGCAAGACAAATATAGAAAACTAAAATACTGGGTTACAACCTGGTATCAGTAAGATGACAAAAGAAGAAGAAAAAATATCACAAATAATTAAGCTCCAGTGAATAAAGAGATGAGGATAAGATTATGGTGTTGGATAGGACAAACATTGAAAAAACCTGATTATATGATAACTAGAAATATCTTTCTGTGGCACCAAAGTAAAATTCAGAAAGGGAGACTTAAATACATGCAAAGTGAAGGACCCTTTTCTTGTCAGTGGTGCCTCACGCATTTGGTGACAAGACTCATATTTTTATGGACCAACAGGTGATGTGGTGAACGTCATGCTAGCTTCCTTTACTTCCAACGACATTTCCTTTTTCATATTTTATGCTGGGAGCCAAGGTCAGTTATTAACAACCTGCCACAGTGTAAATTCAAACCCAACATCTTCATGTCGACAAGCTAGCACCTAGCCACTGTGGCTCCTTTCCTTACAAAAAGCAGTATTCAAAATTTACTCACACTGAAGATGTCGGAAGTCATGCTTCGAATTGGCACCATTTTTGCGTGTGCTATTTTCTGCTGTTTCTCTTCAGCTTC
Source organism: Candidula unifasciata (assembly GCA_905116865.2). Classification (NCBI taxonomy): domain Eukaryota; kingdom Metazoa; phylum Mollusca; class Gastropoda; order Stylommatophora; family Geomitridae; genus Candidula; species Candidula unifasciata. Next base: position 461,463 of record CAJHNH020003090.1, read on the forward strand.
TGTCCACGGAAAGTCCTAAAAATAAGAAATAATCATTACGAATGCTCTCATTAAATACTATCTTACTACCGTACTGGAAAATTGCAATTTCACCTTTAATCAACACTGCGGTGTTACCATCATCATCATGTGCCCTGTCGACTATCGTAGACATTCATGCATCTCCACAGATCTCTGGATCAGTTCTACACCGATGATATCCCTCCACGCCACCGCCGCAGTCCATCCGTCATCATCTTGCTCGGTCTGCCTCTCCCACTTCTACCGTTGATCTTCCCAGTTGTTACAACATTCTCCATCTCCATAGCCTCCCCCCCCCCCTTTCACATGACCATAGCTGTATATATTGAGTATATACCGTCATCCAACACTGAAAACATTATACTCATTCTTCACTTGTGGATACTGTTTCACCTGAGCATTTGCTGGACAGCTAGCCCCCAGTCCACCCCTCTCTTTCAGCATAAGGCAGCGTTTCCTAAACTTTTCTTAGTTGCGGCACCTATATCGATTAAAAATTTTCCCACGGCGCCCTAACCTAAGTAAAAGTATGACTATTCGTATGTAAGAGATTGTTTTTTAAAAACGCGTATCTTCAAAAATTTTGCAGCGCCCCTGTAAAGAGGTTGTGGCTTCCCCGGGACCCTGCGGCACAGTTTGGCAATCACTGGCATATGACAATCCCGATCAGCACAATGAAACATCTCACACAAGGCAAATTCATTCCCACTTTATGCTGCCAGTGCCAGACTTGGGCACTCAACAACAAACGAGAAAAGAAAATTAAAAGCCAAGCAAATGAGATGCTTGTGAAGGGCTGCAGGAGTAGCTGGAAAACATAAAATCAGGAATGAGGTCTGCTTTTATTTCTATGACCCTGTGAGTTCCAGTGCAAGAATATTCTATTGATATCTTCTTCTTCTGCATTTATCTGAAGATATATACGTATTGTGCCCATTCACAATATGGCTGCCATATTTGAGCTCTTTCGACATTTGTTGCCCAGGTTAGCCCTCCCGTTTAGTTTTATGCGACACTGGAGTCTCATTGTTGTGTTCCTCATCTTTATACTGGCGTGTTGGAAAATGAGCAGGCATATAGACTGGCAGGCTCTGCACCACTCGGTGATGAAATAATGTATGACAAGCTAGATGTTGTGATGACCTTTTAGGAGCGAGTGAATAGTGCGGAGGCGCAGACAGATCATTACTGTATGAGTAGAATGGCGCTGCGAGGAGTTACCAGGGGATCTGGCCGACGCTCAACACTCAGGGAAATGATGAGGCGGATATACAATCAGACGGTTACTGGTGTCATCGGAACTGGAACTCCTCGCTTGCTGCTGAAGATGGGGACGGAGTGTCCCGAGTGCTATGATGTTGATTCTTAATTCTTTATTTCCCAGGTCACAGGTGGTGCCCCAATCAGGCTGGTCCAGAGCAGCCACATAATGCTGGTCATCCCTCAAGAGAAGGCAGGGGCAGAACATGAGTATTCCCCGACATCCAAGGAGGCTTCTACAAATACAGAGCAGATACGTAGTGCTCTGGTTCTAGACTCATCCAAGGAATTGCCACATCATGCTCTTTACGGTTCAGCCTCCATTCCATATATTAAACATCTTGTTCATCATGGGCTTCCCCCTTTAGAAGCCAGCAGGAGGCATTCTGCAGACGAGCAATGTTAAGTCATGGTGCTCATGAATTATTTCTGGACTGGCACCTTTCCAGACGACAGTGTTATATTGCTCTATGAGGAGGCATGGGACTCACAGCTGATGGCGATGGCGAGTGTGACTAGCAAGACCCGCCCATGTCAAAAAAAGTCTTCCACAATGCTAGCACGGGATTTCAGGACTATTGTTGTCAACATTTGTGTTTAATCCGTTTCTTCTCAGACGCTTAGCTCTTATCTTTTCTGCAATCATTTCTTCCTTCACTCTCATTCCCTTCCTGAAATGTCCTTTCCACACAACACGGTCCATGACATTTTGTTCCCATGAGTCCACCGCATGGCGCTCATAACATAGTCACAATTATAACCTAAAGCTCCCCCTTTGGGGATGCTGGTTGATCGTGACGATTTTTAAATTTCTGTTTCAGCAAAGCGCCCCCTACCATGATATCGAAAGGAATGCGAAGGATAGAACAAGATGGAGGTCTAGACGGAGAGCGCTACGTGATGTATCTTCTTCTTCTTCTCTTCCGCCTTGTACCTCATCGAAGTGTCGGGGGGTATGTGATGTATAATGGCACAACAGTACAGTACACTGGAAAGCAATTCTCTGGCTTGTAAAGGACACATATTTCACACACATATCTACGTAACTGATCCAGTCTCCTACAGATCACAAAGAGGAAACCTCAGCAAAGTGTAGGAAATCTGTAGTAGCAGTGGTCTAACTCTGTTTCTTGCAGTGTTATTAGCTACTAGAGATTTTCAGAATAATCATCTTAATGGCTCTATCCCCCCCCCCCCCCCCCCCCCCCCCCCCCCCCCCCGGAGAATTATCAGTGTTACTGGTTACTAAAGATTTTCCAGAATTATGACAAAATGACAAAATAAAAAAAAGAAGTGGATTGGTTGTTTGCTTCGTTAGGTGGTTGGATCATTTTTTTTTTTTTAACTGGAAATCTACTAAAGAGCAAAGTCGTAACTATAAAACTGAAGCATTGATATTCAATCACTTGAAATATAAATATGTCTTTCGTAATAATATCGAAACGAGCTTGGTACACAGAAACACAGTTAATCACATGATAAAAAATTTATTATGGACAACCACAGTTTGTCAGCTTTAATGTGAGGGCGGCAAAGGAAGAGGAAGATGTAGGAAGGGATGGATTTACGGTATATGGAAAACTTTTTATAACAATTGACCAGAAACATCTACCGTGTGACTCATTTGAAAAAATACATTCTTCGACAACTTCCGAAGTATGATATCATACTGTAATGAGAAAAATTAAAGCAATATATGCAGTCATTTCTTCCACCTGTTCTACCTGATTGTGATTTGCAGTTATGCTCAATTTTCTTACTGATTTAACCAAACCTAAATTGTCTATATTAAAGTGTTTATTATAAAGCATTGTGTTCTTTTCTCGTGTGTTTTGGTCAGTTCACTCTGCTGTATACCGGGGCTCTCAGCATAGATGATGGGCAGCTCTGGAGTTTTCAGAATTATCAGTGTTTTTGGCTACTCACCTTTTGCTGCAGGCTGTAGTAATGCATCAGTCACATTTAGTTTTAGCAGCAAACTTCTGAGTGCTTGCTCTGCTTGAAACAGGTGTGGGTCTTTTCTGAAGTCAGATCAATAAATAAGCTGTGACACTATTTATTTAATCTTGTAATTGTTTTTCTCAAATTACTTTGAATTTGGAGTACCACAACAATAAATTAAATCAGGAAGGGGCCCTCGACCCCCATATAATTTTCCAGGGGGCTTCTCAAGGGGCTAAAGTCTAATTTAAGAGTGCAGTATTTAAAATATCATTACGATTACATGCTAAATGTTAAAAATAAAGCTGAATAATATAAATGAAACAATATGAAATGTATAAGCAAAATACTTAAACAAAGAATGTGATAAATGGTAAGAGAGGAGGGGGGGGGGGGTGTTGAGCTTAACCCCCTCCCCCTTTTCCAATCAGCATTAGTGGGGAGGGGGTGAAAAGAATTATGGAAAGGGGGCGGCCATTTATGTGTCAAAGCTTATTTTTTCTGGCGTTTATGTCATAAACATTATGTTCAACAGTCTCCAGTGCATTTTAAATGCACCAAATTTCTACCAGGCAATTGCCATCCACTTTTTTTAAATTAGCGTTCATTGGCTTTGATCTCTGGTGGATAGTTCTGGTTGTTCGTCTATTTGTCTTATTCCAGAACTGGAGTTTTGCATGCACATCCATTTAACAGAACTGGCTTATTTGTATGCAGACTGTTGGTTCCTTACCTCTCAGACCAATGCCCTCTGACTTCGAAAGGAAGCCATCAGTAATTATTCTGATGTATTTATTTATATTCACTGTACTGGTCATAACCACACTGTCTGTTCACAGCACTTCTTCTTCTTCTTCTTCCGCCTTTCTATCCCCCAATGGAGCATAGGCCCTCAACCAACTCACGCCAAGTCGTGTCACAGCACTTACAATAGATATTTGCACTTTCAACAAACTCATCTCTTCTTAATATTAGTGTGCAACCGCTGTAAACTCTGGCAGAAAGTTCTGGTGGTTTGTCCACTTCTGGACTCAGGGTTTATTCGCCCCCCCCCCCTCCCACCACTGGAACCCACATAAGGAAGACATTTCTAACTTCATCATTATCATGTGCCTTGCTAGATGGTGTCGTCCTTCAAGTCTCTCAAAAGATTGATCTATACTGTTCTGAATGAATATACTGGTGATATTTATCCATAAAAATAGTAATAAAAAACATCTTAAGAGAAACTGACTCATGAAGAAAACTGACTGCCCACATTAGAAAGAGACAATCTACATTCTTTGGTCATCTGATGAGAAGGAGAAAACTGGAATACATTGTGACAGCAGGAAAGTTGGAGGGAAGGAGAGGCAGTGGGAGATTGAGAAAACAGATACTGGACAGTCTGACATCATGGCATGGAGGATACTCTGTATCAGAGCTGACTGAAAGTCCACGAGATAGAAGGTTGTGGATAGACATGACTACCAACGCCACATGGCATGGACTTTAAGAAGATTTATCCATGCTATAGTTTTAAATAATCTAGAATCATTTCTCTTTTAGGCCGCCAGTGCTTCAGACTTAAAGGCTAAATCTTTCAGAAGATTCACAACCAACCAGTAAACAACAGAGAAATCTAGGCTCATTAACCAAAGACAAGATCAGTAACTAAGACTGTCTGATGGATTATAGTCAATGTCGATGACTTGAAGAATGTTTTTCAGTTCTAACTTCAATTCCTCAAGACCAGGGCTTTTCAAGTGGCGGCCCGCTTGCCACATCTGGCCCACGGAGGCGTAGGAAGTAGCCCGCGGATCACTGCCTGTTGTATAGTATTAACGATCTTTCTAGCCTGGGGCTCAGATCTCTGCCATGTGATGATTCACATTTTCTAAATTTTGGCCCCTGAGTATATTTTTTTTAGTTGCGTATCTTTTACAGGATGTTGTAGAACCAACCCCTGTTGCAGAACCAAGCCTAGCATTGGCTGTTGTAGTTTTTCTGGCAAATTTACGTCCAGTAGTTTGCCATCGCTTTCTGGAATGTCAGCAACTCAATACCACTGTCGAAACCAATGCAAGGCCCGCAGCTGGGATCGAACCCGGCACCCCAGCATTATGTAGCGCGTGGGCAAAGCCTAAGCCACAGATGCCGACCCCCTGAGTATACTAAGTTGAACAGTCCTGCTCAGGGTAATATATGACAAGGCAGATGTAGTCAAGGCCCTTTGGAAACAAGCAACGGAATCAGTAGAGAAAGAAGATTATTATGGCCTGGAGAGAATGAGGCACCTGGGTGTAACCAGAGGGTCGGGCCGGTTCACTACACTCAGAGGAAAGGCAAGACGGACATGTAACCAGATTGTGACCAGTACCATCAGTATTGGAACTCTGCGCTGGCTGCTGAAATTGAGGACGGAGCACACATGGGAATGCCCCGAGTGCTTTGATGTCAATTCTTGACTCAACTCCTGCTCTAGGTAGTCAACTTTGTTTATTATACTGAACTAGTATTTTGTTAAAGAATTCTTTCACATTCACAAACAGGTAGAACTTACTCCTTCCAACTGTTTCTAATTTCACCAACTTCTAAGACAAAACGTTCAATCGGTGAATTTGTCTCTTCTTGTAAAATCACAACTGATATTTTGTCAACTCTTCCCTTTGATAGCAACGTCTTGAGGCTGTCTATAACACTACCAATGTAGCTGCACACATCAGGGTGAAGGCACATCTGTAAGATTATTTTATATTTAAAAATTAATGGATGTTCTATAGTTTCACTTACTGAATGATTTACAGCAGGGCTATTTAACTGGTGGTCCACAGGCCAAATCTGGCGCATGGAGGTCTAGCAAGTGGCCCGCGGAGATCATTGCCAGTTGTACTGTATTACTGATCTTTCTATGCTGGTCCGTGGCGATCGCCATTTTCAAAATGTTGGCCTTGAGTAAACTTAGTTGAATAGCCCTGGTTTACTGTATGCACTACACTAAAATCCATTGTGGCACAGTAGTCAGCATGTTTGCCTACCTCTTCTACCAGTAGTCAGCATGTTTGCCTACCTCTTCTACCAGTAGTCAGCATGTTTGCCTACCTCTTCTTCCAGTAGTCAGCATGTTTGTCTACCTCTTCTTCCAGTAGTCAGCATGTTTGCCTACCTCTTCTACCAGTAGTCAGCATGTTTGCCTACCTCTTCTACCAGTAGTCAGCAAGTTTGCCTATCTCTTCTACCAGTAGTCAGCATGTTTGCCTACCTCTTCTACCAGTAGTCAGCATGTTTGCCTACCTCTTCTACCAGTAGTCAGCATGTTTGCCTACCTCTTCTACCAGTAGTCAGCATGTTTGCCTACCTCTTCTACCAGTAGTCAGCATGTTTGCCTACCTCTTCTACCAGTAGTCAGCATGTTTGCCTACCTCTTCTACCAGTAGTCAGCATGTTTGCCTACCTCTTCTACCAGTAGTCAGCATGTTTGCCTGCCTCTTCTTCTTGGTGTTCACCAGCTGTAAACTCCTGCAGAAAGTTCTGGCTGTTTGACCACTTCTGGAATTTGGTCTTGTTCTAAAACTTGAATTCTGCATGCATATCCAATTTACAGATTTGGCTTATCTCTAGCTACTCAGCACTCAGGCAGACAGACTATGACTTTAAAGGAAATACCTCTAATGAGTCTAAATTTATGACAGGCTTGTTGTTGGGCAGCCGATCTTTTACTTTTATTGTTTTTCTACATTCTTCTTCTGCATTTGTGCTTAAAAGGGTGGTTGGCACAATGTGTTGTGGTTTACAGGCAGGCTGCAATATCTGCACCTTTTGGTTTGACACATTTGATTTCAAAAAATGTTCATCAGCAACCTTTTAGGACATGCTTGCAGGGTGGGCTGTGGGTTTAATGTATGTTTATTTTTTCCTCACCAAAATGAGGCTCCAGAAACAAACTGGGGATACACTGACCCAGAGTGTGAGAACAGAACTGTCAGTAGGGAATGATAGTAGTGAATCTTCATGTGTGTACTGACTGACCGATACATGACCCACATAACCAACTTCGTGTATACATTTTTCCCACAAATAATATTAGGAATAATTCAATTTACCTGAAATGGCACATTGTATTTCACACGCTTTTCAAATACACCCTGTGGATAAAGATTCCTGTTGTAGAGGATGCAGTGGATGGCCACTTCAATGAACTCTGCCAGAATGTCGATACTGATGTTATCTGTGAAATAACAACAATCAGTTGTGCTATATCATAGAACATAAAACCTAAATAAGGGAAAGTAAAAGGGCACTTTTCCACGCCTTTAGGCATATTGGGCATATGGATTAGACTTATATTTTATAGGCCAGTCGACACTCAGTGGATGATGTTGTCAGCATCACTTTCCAGGATTAACTCTTTCAGTCCCAAACAACATATGATAGCACTAATCCAGGATTAACTCTTTCAGTCCCAAACAACATATGATAGCACTATTGGGAATCCCACCCAACATGTAATATGTTCCAGTCCTTTACATAATTGGTCACAGCATTTAAAAAAAATCTGGCTTCCCCTCTATTTAGCATATCTGAAAGCATTAAACCCATGGTTTTCCTATTGGTTATTATATCCAATAAAAATGCAGAGATGTGGAACATGTCACAAGATCTACCTGTTTTTGAAAAAAAAAAACCATGGAGTTCTGTAGAGAAGAACAGGGGTTGCGTGGTCTTGAGGCATGGCGTCTGCCTTGAGTGCTAGAGGTCCGGGTTTAAGCCCCGGTGAAGGCTAAGATTTTTTTAAGTGAACTTCTAGTAATTTCCATCCGTTTCTGGGTAGTAAGATCATACGCCGGTGTGTATTGCTGTGCACATAAAAAAATCCCTTGGCATTTCAAAATCGAAAAGAGTAGCCTAACAGCACTGCCTCGGCAAAATCTACCCAAAGTATTTCAGGATCCTCACTGGTGCTAGAGAGTTTGTGCACTGTGCTGAGATTCTTTGGACTCAGGCTTACTCTTCTTGGTGTCTTGAGACTTGACTTGGGACTTGGTGGCAATGACGTGGGACTCGACTTGAACTTGAAGGGTGAGGACTTAATTTAACCTCTGCTAGTGTCATTATAACCATAATTACCCAGGCGAATAATTACATTATTTTATTAGTATAAATATTAATTATTCGGTCATTCAGCAGCTAAATTCGGAAGAGGATCTACTGCCCCTTAACAAGCATGTCGTAAAAAGTGACTAATTATAGCGGCTCTACTTTGAACTTCCCCATAAAATGGCAGCCGTAATATGATGCCGTTCGAAAGAGAGCTAAATTGGCCAATTTCTGGCCATAAAATATCAAAAAATATCAGAATGGGGCTCAGTTCTATAAAAGTATATGTGCCGGCTCCACATAACGAAACAAATGCTCTAACGGATGGGGACTAAACTAGATGGCTGGGACTCACGAGCGGCAGCTACCGCATCTCCTGCAACTTCCTCCAATTACTTTACTCGTGAGTCCCAGGCACCTAGTTTAGTCCCCCATCCGCGCCGTGCATAGCGGCGCGGGGGATAACCTCGGCGTGAATTTAGTCGCGTTTTCGCATGCTGACAAGTCTGACATCTACCGCTGCTAAATCCTCAATCGGAAGAACAGTATTGCTAATATACGTGCGAGCCGTGCGCGGTCTACCCGCCATATCGCTGTCATCGTCTGTAATGTCTCGAAATTGTCAACAGTCGCTTTTATCGTCTGCTAGTATCATCTGCAGAAACGCTCAAAATTATCGTCTGCTCCTATCGTCTGCTACTATCGTCTGAAGAAACAGTCGGTATTTATCATCTGCTACTACCATGTGCAATGTTGATATTGATTGTCAAGTAATCCTAGTTTTGCCGCGATTTGTTCCTAGGCAGAAAGTCCGTATTTTAGATATACGTGAACACCGTTCGGATATTTTATGGCCAGAATGTGCCATCATATTACGGCCGCCATTTTAAGTGGAAATTCAAAGTAGAGTTATTATAGCTTTGCCTAAAAGTGCATATACTGCAGTCTAGCTGTAAACCACAACACAACATGCCAAACACTCTTTTACGGGGTAAAGCAGAAAAAAAATTAGTTTGTTATAAAACAATTATAAACATATATTGTTAGTCGTACCAACCTTCGCTCATTATAGAATTAATAAATAGCTTATTAATAAACAATTGATACTGAGATTTTGGCTGGCCAGTGTAACTCGTACCTGAAAAAAAAAAAAAAAAAAAACCTCGGTATCTTAAAACATCCCTTATGGAAACACTGTAGCACATTAGTTTGGTATGCGACAGATTCACACTTTTTAACACATTTGGTTCCCGAGACAAGCAATCAATCAGTATTTCAATAATAGCTGAACTAGGGAAATTTGTATCTGGTGAATAGAGGACTAAACATCATGTTGAGAGATGTGTAGTAAGCGCTAGCAGTATATTCGTTTCTCCAAAATGTGAGAGACTCAGTTTATATTATCAATGCCCTCAGAGAAATGGGAAGGATAGACGACTTTGGTGGCAGTGAATCCACATCACTCGCCAGAATGGCAGACTTGGGAATTAAGATCGGCACAGCAAAAAACGAGACGCACACCAGCTACGCCAGAAGACTTGTTAATCAACATAGAACTGGTACTATTAGCCATCGGACGTTGGGGTTCATACTGAGGGGAGGATCTGAGCACCTATGGACATGTCCGGAGTGCAATGAGGATAACCCAACTAACTAACTAACTAACTAACTAACTAACTAACTAACTAACTAACTAACTAACTAACTAACTAACTAACTAACTAACTAACTAACTAACTAACTAACTAACTAACTAACTAACTATCTTTTACCTCACCTTGCCAGTGGTTTTACAGATGACTAGTCTGTTGTTGAATTAAGAATCGACATCACATCACTCGGGACACTTCTATAAGTGCGCCGTCCCCATCTTCAGCAGCAAGCTAAGAGTTCCAATTCTGCCACCAGTAATTGTCTGTAAATTTCTTTCTAAATTTCCTTCTTTTCCTTGAGTGTTGAGCCTGGGCCAGACCCTCGCAGCGTCATTCTCCTCAGACCATAATGATCTATTGTGTCTCAGCACTGTTCACTCGTTCCTAAAGGGCTACTCACAACATCTAGCTTGTCATACATCAATTTACAACTGAGTGATGCAGAACCGACCAGTCTGTCTGTCAGCTCGTTTTCCGACACACCGGTATGATCTAGAGAAAATCTCCAAAGGACTCTAACTACCCGGGACCTCTGTAGCGATGCTGCACGGAGCATGAATGTCTCACTTTTCCCGACATGCTCTGTGCAACATAAGCAAATATCTAGAAGTGAAAATCCTGAGAGCATGTATGTCTCCTGTACGAAATCTTTTTCACAGTCACTGAAAAAGTAAATGAACATTTTTAAACTTTTTTTTTTTTTTTAATAGAATGAGATTCTTCAGTATTTGAACAAAGAAAGGGCTGGTACTTAGAAAGTATCGTTTCTTGGAGACTAAAGTATCATCATCATCATCATGCAGCAGGTCCTTTGCATAACATTGCTCTCGTTGCGGTCAGTCTATAAAAAAAAACTCGAGTGTCTACGAATCACAACCGTATGCTACAACAAGGAAGAAGCGGTGTTTGTGATCTGCCTGACCTGGGGGACTCACTATCAGTCACGTTAAACGCCTTAGTGACTTGGAGAAAACAGTAATGGAGGAGAGTGTGTGGTTCCTTTAAGAAGAGAAAGGTGTCGACTAGCATGTGAAGTGTCAGTCGGGTCTGGAGAGAACGCTGATTAAGGATGTAGTCTCCAGAAATTAGGTAGAGGTCGATTTCCGTGAACGTGGATACCATACATTGATAATGCGTTGGATATGAAAGCAATGCACCAGCGCATTAAAAGCAAGCAATGCACCAACGCATATGGGAAGAAGCATAGACAGGGCAGATTTCGTCAACGCTGTACAGACTGGGTTAGTGGATAATGAAAAATATCTTACACTGACACGATTGCGTGACATGGTTGTAAAGCATGGTGAAGCCAGTATATCGCCTTTGAGGTCGAGATAGAAGACATTAAAACCAACTTCTCACGGGGACAATTTTTAGAAACACCTTGGAATGGCTGCTGCATCGGAGGACTGTGCACGTATGGGAATGCCCAACGTGCAGTGATGTCGATTGTCTTCTTCTTCTTCGCGTGTCACCAGCTGTACACTATGGCGGAAAGTTCTGGTTGCTCGTCCACTACTGAACTGCAGTCCTGCTCCAGAACCTGAGGGTTGCGTGTGCATCAGTTTTACAGATCTCATTCTCTTGAATATAGACTGTTGGTTCCTTGCCTCTCCGGCAGATGCACTCAGACTTCAAAGGAAGATCCCCAAATTAGTCGACTCTTACGACATGCTTTTGGGGAGGTAGTGGGTCTATTCTTATTTTCCCCACAATGGGGCCCGGAACCCACACGGGGGTTGTCGATTGTGATAACATATGAAAGCACATAGGGCTGGAAAATTGACTAGAGAAAGAGAAACCATCAGGTCTGCCGTGATGAGAGCGACGTTCTGTACGGGACCTGCTAATTTAGTAATTTTCAATTTATTAAATATTTGAACTGATTCAATATTTGATATAAAAGTCGATGCTTTTCTACCCTCAGTTGTAGAGATCGCCAGTCTTTGCTATCAGCCTTGTTCTTTCTGGCTTTGTTCCATTCCAGTCATCTGTCAGTTAGAGACTGTCAGATGTTATCTTCCCAGCTTTCTCGTCCTGGAGGTCTGGTTTCCTGGTTTTTGGTTTCCGTGGTAACCGATTCTCCCCCATTCTGCATACATGTCCACCGTAACTGTGAGTGATCCTCTGAGTTTGTGAGGACTGCGTTTCAAGATCATTGCTATTTTCTAGCTGCAAACTTTCTCCTTTCCGGTCACTTGGACTACGTTTTTCAGATACCTCGTTTTTTTTTAGGTAAGAAGTTGGCGGCTTCTTACAGCGTTGGTCATTTACATTTCTCCAGAAAAACATGCAAGGCCGTCCTGACTGAGTCATATGCCAATCCAAAATCTACGGGCTGTCTTTCTAGTCTCTGATGAATGACAGAATTACAAGAGACCTTGGCTAATGCCAGTATCTCATTGGAGGCAAGGGATGTCCTTGTTTGTCTCCCCATCCCAATCTTGCATAAAGCCAAAGTGAACACATGCCATTAGGGTTACCGACACAAAGAAAGCAATGGGGGTTGGGGATATTTGGAAAAAGGGGTGGGGGTGGCAATTTGCGCTCAGCACCCTTTCAAATGTTTTAGACCCCCGTGTGGGTTATGGGGCCCCATTGTGGGGAAAACAAGAATAGACCCACTGCCTCCCCAAAAGCATGTCGTAAGAGTCGACTAATTGGGGAGCTTCCTTTGAAGTCGGAGTGCATCTGCCGGAGAGGCAAGGAACCAACAGTCTGTATTCAAGAGAATGAGATCTGTAAAACTGATGCACACGCAACACTCAGGTTCTGGAGCAGGACTGCAGTTCAGTAGTGGACGATCAACCAGAACTTTCTGCCAGAGTGTACAGCTGGTGAACGCGAAGAAGAAGAAATGTTTTAGAGGGGAAGGACTTTAGGAACCCAAGCCCCGTTTACGTTTACCTGCGCAATATTACTTTTATAATAATAATATAATAATAAAAATGGCATCGGCAGTCCCCGGGGACTATGGAGATGTGCCGCTGGCTTTGGAAACAGCATCTGCTATGACTGTAAAGTCTGATGCGTGAGTGGCGGTTTCTGCCAGATAGGATAACTCAGAAAAGTAGATACTCCCTTGCTATAAAGCCGATTTTTCTCTCTGGCGTCTCCTCTTTATTGCTGTCTATACTTTTATTACTATAACTTTTATACTTGGGGAAAATGGGAGGGGGGGGGGGCACTTACAAGCTTGCACATTCTTTAGAAAGAAGGTAAGGAACTCACCCTACTGGTTAAGAAAATATTGGGGGATGCTAAAGATGCATGTGCTCCCAGGTTGCGGGCCCTAGTGAGATGAAAGACAACCTGGCTATGAAAATGTTGTGTAAATATAATGCCACACCGCCAGTGACAAAAACCCAAGATGAGATGAGGTCTACAGTAACCATCGTTTTGTTTCGCCAATAGTGAGGGATAAGATCCGCATTTTGAATTGTTTCGTCTCGACCATTCCCAATTTCCGGATCCTTTTTTCTGCAGAGTCGGCAACAAACATGGCTGTGGGTAAAAATAAGCGGCTAACTAAAGGAGGAAAGAAGGGCACTAAAAAGAAAGTGTAAGTCTTTAATCGTGGACGGATATATTGCTTTATATGTATAAAGCTCAACTGCAAATAAACTATGTATTGATGTCTGGCGTTAAGATTGATTGCTATGGATGTAAATATGAAATTCAATGTAAAATAATGTAAACAAAGCTCATTTAAAAAAAAAAATATTGAGTATATTATGAAATTAATACGTAATGCAGGGTATATATCTTTTCTATATATTGGATTCTTCTGTCTTTTGCCCGCCTCATGAAGCATAGATCCATAGCCAACTCAAGGCCACCCCACTACGATCTTTCACCATCTTAGATATGCCATATGGCTCTCTCCAATCCACATTGTTCTCACCATGTAAACAATGTCCATACACGATAAATACCTGGATGACTTATCCGTAAAGATAGGGCAAGACAACAACACTGACCTGATCTGTGATTCTGGTGATAATGTACGGTGGAGAAACTTGACAGCCTGGCTTTGTCGGCATTGCCCATGTTTTTCATGATGTGTGGATTTTGTCTCCTAGTTTGTCTAGCTACTTCAAATTTTTAAAATGCCCTCTACACCAAGTAAACCAGCACAATTAGATAGCTGTAAACAATCTCTTTCCAATGGTACCTCATTTAGGCTTGTATGTCATTTCTGATCTGAGATATGTAGGTTTTTGTAGAGATGAGATGTAAGAAACAGCTGCTAAAACTTGTGACCCAGAAACAAGAAGTTTTTCTCTGCTCAGCCGCATGCGATTGCCTAAAAAATGTCACTGTAAATCTAAACAGCCAAAAACGGGAAAAATTTTATATACAGATGTAAAATTAGACGGAGAATTCAATTATAACTAGCATTACCACATCTGGTAATGTTTAAGGCCTAAAGCCAACTTTGAATACTTAACGCTATTTTTAATCAAACGGATGTAACAGAAAAACAGAGGACGTCCGGCTGTCGTAGACATGCGCTGTTAATCGAGTTCCTTCCCGCTGTTTTCAGCCATTTAGAGTGGGTGAAAATCACACCAATCGCAAAATTTCATGAGAGATTAGAACCCATCCCGAAACCCCAGCAGACATTTCGGAAACAAGTTTCAAACGGTTTCCATGGTAACGGAAATTGTCGAAAAGATCGCAAATTTCCGAAACTGTAGTCGCTAGTTTGTCTCTGACTAGAGTATCATATTGTGGCCACCGTCCTTATTCTTAAACCAGTCTAGTCAGTGTTATAGAATATTTATAGTGCATTATTCACTTGATTAATCTGTCTCATTGCAGCGTGGATCCATTCTCCAAGAAAGAATGGTACGATGTCAAAGCACCTTCCATGTTTTTAGTGAGGCAGGTTGGAAAAACTTTAGTCACACGGTCTCAGGGAACAAGTAAGTGACCTCATTCTATGAAAACTGCTAATTTTGCAGCACAATATGAGAATGTCAGGATGTACAAACTGCTGTATGATTGTTTTGTGTCATGCCTAATTTTATCCATATTCATAGTCATTTTTGAAACTAAGATATTTTCTGGCTATCCTCCGAATAGCGGTCCTAAATTATTAAGGCGGAAAATATACTCTAAAAGGGCCTCAGTCATGTGTCAATTGCGCACTTTCGGCGACTATAACGCCACCGCCGAGAGTAGCCCCCATGCCGCTCACGTGGATTGGAGCTAAACTAAATGGCTAGGACTCACGAGCCAATAAAATGAAGGAAGCTGCAGGAGATGCGGTAGCTGCTGCTCGTGAGTCCCAGCCATCTAGTTTAGCCCCAATTCACGCCGCATGAGCGGGGTGGGGGATATTCTCGGCGGTGGCGGAAGCGCGCAATTGACACGTGACTGAGGCCCTGTTAGGGTATATTTTCTGCCTCGATAATTCAGGACCGTTATTCTGAGGATAGCCTATTTTCTTTTATCTCAGTAGATGCATACAAATAAATATCCCAAGACTTGTTACATAACCTGAGTGTTCCGTGCACATACATTTTACAGATCTGGATTATTGATATGCAGACTGTTTGTTCCTTGCCTGTCGGGGCAGGTGCACTTCGTCTTCAGATGGTGCCCCCAGTTAGTCGACTTATGTGAACTCAGTAAAACTATATTGCTTTCATTATATAGTCAAATTTAAATATGTTTGTCATGTCTGTATTCTTCTCTCACACATACTGCCAGTTGTATCTAGTACATGTATTTCTACCTTCTTTTCAGTCCTCTCTTCATCTCCACTTTTCATACCGTGTCACATCTGAACAGTTATTGCATACTTATGTTTTAATGTGACCTTTGAACAATTTTTTAACCTTTTGTTACAGAAATTGCCAGTGATAACCTTAAGGGTCGTGTATTTGAATGCAGCCTCGCTGATCTTCAGAATGATGAAGTTACCTTCCGTAAATTCAAGCTGATAGCTGAAGAGATCCAGGGACGCAATGTGCTGACCAATTTCCATGGTATGTCCCTGACACGGGACAAGATGTGCTCCATGGTCAAGAAATGGCAGGTGTGTTTTGTTTTTGTTGTTGATTTTCAAAGTAACTAATTTTATACATCTTTTTCCTAAATCAACATTTAGCTAAAATTGTAACACATGTGACATTCACATATCCACAATTATAATAATTTGATTATTAAATGCACTGAACATTTCGCAGGCACAAGAGCCCATTTTAAAAATTTTATTAAAAAGCAAGGAAACTAAACACGTAAGAAATAGCAGTTCTACTATTCACTTCAGTCAGCTACACACGTGTCTAGCCCACACGTTTCCGCTGACCGTAACTGTTACTGCCCTATATTTAAGACGGCTTGGAAGAAAGAAAAAGAAATCAACACAGAACTGGTATTTTCAGCCACTACACACTACCAGGAGCACTTATACATACATTAAATGGTTTGATGTACATTGAGGGCGATATGTCGATCCCAGACACTGGTCTAAGCTAACATGGATGTAGGGTGAGCTGTATGACTGACTAATTATGCAACTGTTATAGTTTCCTCTCTCTTTAATCCCAGACACTGATGATCGAGGCTAACGTGGATGTAGGGTGATCTGCAGACTAACTAATTATACAACTGTTATAGTTTTTGCTCTCTTTAATCCCAGACTGATGATCAAGGCTAACGTGGATGTAGGGTGATCTGCAGACTAACTAATTATGCAACTGTTATAGTTTTTGCTCTCTTCAATCCCAGACACTGATCGAGGCTAACGTGGATGTAGGGTGATCTGCAGACTAACTAATTATACAACTGTTATAGTTTTTGCTCTTTTCAATCCCAGACACTGATCGAGGCTAACGTGGATGTCAAGACCACTGATGGCTACCTGCTGCGAGTGTTTGTCATTGGCTTCACAAAGAAGAGGAACAACCAGGTCAAGAAAACATGCTACGCCCAGCATGCTCAGGTACGTGTTGACCTCTTGAGTTTCCCCATGTTGGATCCAGATAGAGGGGTCCAGATTGGGGGGGGGGGGGGAACAAGAATAGAGCACTGCCTTCCCAGCAAGCATGTCGTTGGAGTCAACTTATTGGAGGTGGGGGTGTTGCTTCGAAGTCGGATTGCATTTGCCTGAGAGACAAAGGACCAACAGTTTGCATACAGAGAAGTCAGATCTGTAAGACAGATGTGCACCCAACACTCTCTGGGTTCCGGAACAGTCCCAAAGTTCAGAGGTGGACGAACAACCTGAACTTTCTGCCGAAGTTTACAGCTGGTAAATGCAAAGATCTCTGAGTAAGTTAGTGGGGTACCAGGAGATGATTCATGCTAGACATTCATGCTAGACCTGCCTCTTTATCTTGTGGATGTGGTGATAAAATAATGCAACATTTTATTTTAGATTAGCTCAAATCACGTGCTCACTTTCTTTAGTACTCAAGATTTCTGATTTCTTTGATAGAACATTTTTCAAACTAACCATTAAAAAAAATTGTAGCCTAGTTGCCGTTTCCTTGTGTATCTGGTTGTCCAGCTCGCCGTCGTCGTACTAGTTAGCCTTATACCAGTAAGTTGTGCAAATGTTCACACTGTCTACTGGGGGGGGGGTGTACCATTATTTATGCTGTTTATAGACCTGTTTATAGACCTTTAATGAAAATACCAGTGTTTATCTACCATTGATATACCTGTTTGTTATATCTTTGTTTTTCCCCTGTGTTAGGACAAGTAACACAAGCTTTTTAGCGACAGTATTACATTAAATTAGCAAATTCTAATATGTCTATAACAATTCTGGTGTTCGGTCACATTGAAATGAACATTTCATTCATGCTTAAGAGAAATATCAATAGAAACACATGCTGTAAACACCTACATTTATCTGTGCCAAGCCATGAGGGTTTTTAAGACAGTGAGTGTGCAGATTATCTGGTGGACAGAGTGGTTACTGGACTGGCACCAGACCGCAGTGATGTCATCAATGCAATATGAGATGCATATCGTGAAAGATCACAACAACAAACAGAACTCGTCTCCCTGTCCAGGTTTGTGGACATGAGTGTGTGCTCTGGAGCAGCCACACATCATTTCACAAAGGAGGAGCATGGTCGGTCGGCTTACTCTTGTGGAGCTCTTGAAGGAAGAGATCAGAGCACCTGTTGATCTATCTGGCATGCTGTAATCAGCCCTCACTATTCACCGTTGAGGTCATCTGAAAACAAGTTTCTGCTGTGCAGACTGATTCAGGATTGTTTGTCGACAAAATAATTAGATTGCAGTCTTCAGGTATGTTTGTTTTTCTGCAGGTCAAGGCCATCAGGAAGAAGATGGTGGAGATCATTACAAGGGAAGTTTCTACGAATGACATGAAGGAAGTCGTCAACAAGCTGTGAGTTTGAATATGGAATAATTTTAGTTGCGTTTGTGAAAGTGTTTAGTTACTACAAATGTCTGAATTGACTGTTATTGCTTGCCTTCAAATCTACTGGCCAGCGTCTAGCAGCCACACCGTGGCGGCTCCTGGTCACAAACATGATGTATTTACAGTCACTCACCCCTCCATTCCTCAACTTGATTTCAACGCAACACATTCTTGTAAATTTCCAACTACTGTAGTAGTTAAGGTAGTCCTGAAGTTTTTGTTGCTCTGCATTCACGGGTGGCAAGACTTTTTGTTGACTAGATTTGCTCTAAGACTGTAGTGTCCTGGCAGAAACCTAACCATTTTTTAAAAGTAATTTTGTATATGCTGTTACTGTCTAGTCTCTAATTCTAATCTCCAAATTCTTATAGGTTTAACCAAGCGTTTGTAGTTAATGTTTTACTTTCTTGCACTCATCAGCATCCCCGACAGCATCGGCAAGGACATTGAGAAAGTCTGCCAGGGCATCTACCCACTACACGATGTGTTGGTTCACAAAGTAAAAGTGCTGAAGAAGCCCAAGTTTGATGGTAAGTGTGTTCTGTCAACATCAGAATGTGATAAATGAAATGACGTGAATTGTCACGAAGTAAAAAAAATGTCCTTAACATGTCTTTCACAGTTTCTAATGTCCTATTTCTCTTGCTGCTCTGTATATCACATATCTCTTCTTGAATCCATTCAGGTCTTGTTTTCCTAGAACACCTGTCTCTGTTTTTCAGACCTGCGGTTTTTGTTACTTACCAAAAAATAGATTTCGCACAATTGTGTCTGCTAGTGTTCTGAAGCTTGATCATTCCTTTAGCACATAGACTAGTCTAGTCGCCTGTGCTCAGTTGCCTACTATGATTACTATGTATCTGACTCTCTTTCCAATATCTGTGAAAGTATACATGTCTTCTTCCTACACTTGTGGTTTGTATTTCCCTACAAAATGTTCAATTTTAACAAATCCTGAATTGATCACCTAATACATGTTTGCTAGTGAGCAGGTCCCCCCCCCCCCCCCCCCCCCATTCCAAAATTGGGCCCTGAAACCCACACAGAAATAATGTTCTTATATGTGCATATATTTTGCACCAGGAATAATTTTCTTACTTTAGCATATATTAGAAACTTTTGCACCAGGAATAATAGGCCATTGTTTTTACCAATTCAGTCACATGATGAATTACCAGAGGATAGTAGAGGGGGCATACTATCAGACTGTTACTGGTATCATCGGAATTGAAACTCAAGCTTGCTACTAAGGATTGGGACAGAATGTTTATGGAATAGTCTCGAGTGACGTGATGTCAGTTCAGCATTTAGCCTTAGAATGATTCACTATTTATATTCAGTGTGCTTGAGTATTCCATTAGTTTGCCACATAGACTGCCATCGGAACCTGTCAGTTAAGATTTGTCTCTGTTTCAGTTGGCAGATTGATGGAGCTTCACGGTGAGGGCGGGCCCACAACTACCACAACCAAGACTACCACAGAGAGCGGCGAGAAGGTCGACAGAGTTGATGGCTATGAACCTCCTGTTCTTCAGACTGTCTAGAATTTGAAATGAATAAATGATTTAAAGTGGTTAACCGTTTTATTTCTTGTTTGTTTGTGCTGGTTGTTTCCAACTTGAGATGGTTGGTTGGGAAAACTTTAGAAGCTGATCTTTCAAAGTCCTTCGTGGTGGCTTGCATCTGTTGGAGTGATGCAGGCATTTTTTTCTGGCATAGTGCGGTGTTTGCATGGCTAGCGGAGTAGAAACCAACTTGTGCGCTAATAATGGTGTTCCAGGACTCGAATTGGTTTTATATATTTCTTTAGCCTTCCCTGTTGACACACAAGCAGATACCCCGGAGTACTAAAGTGAATCTTATAACTATTTTTTGACCAACACTAACGTGGACACAAACATCCTCAAATAAATATTACATGAGGATGAAATGCCTTAGAAGAGCTGCTGGAGATTCATAGAAAGACAATACGAAATAGCACAAAGGCTAGGAATAAAGCGAGTCTTACAAGTCATCAGAGAACAACAAATAAAGTAGTTTAGACACCTAACAAGAATGCCCTGTTACATCTACCACAGCAAAACACTATAGAGCGAGTTGGGAAAACCTAGGAAAAGATGGAGTAACAAAGATGGAGTAACAAACGTTACATCTTTCCCCGACACTTTGCTGAGGTACAAGGTGGAAGAGAAGGTTTATTTAGCTTTATTCACAAAATTCTTTACGGCTACCTATGGTATCAATGGTCAATATTTGTCACAAGAACATTGTAGGATACATATGAAGGTGTCTGAACATGGTTTAGGAAAATGCTAGTTTTTAGTCTGCTACTGTTGGTCGTGTGTGCACATTTACAGATCTGACTTGATTGTATGCAGACTTGGTCCTTGTCGCTCAGGATGTTGCACTCCTAATCGAGAACCACTGCTGCCCTTGCCTTGATGTGCTTGTTATTGGTCAGGGGTTCTTCCCAAATGTGGCACTCACACGGGAGATCTAAATGTATCAATGTGCCATTATAATACAAAATAAGAGACCCTGTTTATGAGCTATACATGTAATTTGTGATGCTACATGTCAGAGTATGTTACAAATCATGAACAAATTCAAGATATACATGGCACAGGAGCCAATAGTAATTACTAAACAAATTTTAACAAAAAATGTATGTTTAAAAAAATACATACCTAAAACTGGCATAAGTGTGATAAATTTAACAGAACAGACCAAGTCAATCATTTTTGCAACTTATACACTGGACATTGCAGACTTAACCAGCATTCATATATATATTTTGTATAAGCCAGTCTGCTGCTCTCTGCCAGTGTCCTAATCTGAACAGATGCCCAGAAACTCAAGGCTGTCCTCTCCTGGCCACATCAGTGAAACTGACAACTCCGCTTTAGGGGAAGCTAAGAGACTTCGAGCGGACTTCACAGCATATGGTCCATAGTGAATTAAAACTTTCACTCCATAAAAATCCTCAATAAAAAAAAAAAATGAACACTAATACAAAAAAAGCCATTTTTGAAAATTTCACTGAGAAAAGCGTTATAATTCTCTAAAATTATATCATAGGGAACTAGACGGAGAGAAGTAGAAATCTTGAGTTTTGGGTAATTCAACCATGCAGGTGGCGCTACCGAGTACACGTATACAGGCAAATGTGAAGTTCACAGCTATATCTACTTCGATAAATATTAATTTCACTTTTGTGTGTGTGTGAAAAAAACTAAATAAGGAATCACTAAATGCACACATCTCAAAGAATAAGCTGCTTTATTTCCCTTTGGGCGTGTCGGCACACGAACTGATACATGCTGCAGGAGATCGTGGATTATGGAGAGGCATGATCACCCACACCAGTCAGCAAGGCACCTGATGATGATGAAAAATAAACAAAGAAATACAATTTGGTAAACCCCTAATAGCACCGCAAGTATATATGTTGTATATATACCATTTTAACCTTTAACTGGACAGTTTTCAAATCATCTAGGATGTTTTTCAAATCAAACTGGACAATTTTCAAACCACCCAAGACATTTTTAAAAATCAAACTGGTCGATTTTTCAAATCATCCAGGATGTTTTTTAAAGTAAACTGGACAATTTTCAAACCAAACTGGACAAATTTAAAAAAAAAATTACTAAATTCGGTGATATGCTGGAATTTTCCAGATGTTCTAGAACATACATTACGTAATTCCTTATGGGATGTTCTTTTGAAATATCTTCTTCGTTCACCGGCTGTGAATTCCGGCAGAAGGTCGTGGTTAATCGTCCGCTTAAACTTTTGGCTTTTACCTGGACCTGAGTTTTGCGTGTACAACCGTTTTTACTGGCTTTCGTCGTTCCCCGTCTCACGGGCAGATGTACTCCGACTTCGAGGAGTGTATACATTATATATATATATACAATAAGCGAATAAAAGCACACACATTCCTCTTTATATAGATATTTTATTCCCTCGATATATTTATATATATATAGCCAGGCCTTTCATGTCTACACAGTGCAGTTACAGCCAGTCCCAAAGTTGTTATACAGGCATAATGGTGACTGTCCAAGACTTCAACCCATCACTGATTTAAAAATCAACATCACTGCCCCCTGGCCATGCCCATAGATGCTCTGTCTCCTGCAGCAAGTGTTGTTAATTGCAGATACTAAATGTTACCACAGCACTAGTGGTCCCCTTCCCCTCAAACGCCACAAAAACGGCTCTCCCAGGACAATAGGGTTAAGGCATGACTGGAGATTGCTGGAAAAAAAATAACAAACAACTAACAATTTTCTATATATGAAACAGGTTGTATCAGTGATGCGAGCCAATATTAATTATTAAATTTTTTTTTTTTAAACAAAAGAAATGTATCTAAAAGTTATACTTGAAACTATCAGTGATTATATCAAAACACATATATACCGAATTGACTATATATATTATGTGTGATGTGACTTCGTTTCTTTGTAAGCTAACATTAATTACAAAATTCTTTTTCTCCACAAGAGAGGGGAGTTGAGTCAAGAATTCTTCTTCTTCTTCTTCTTCGCGTTCACCAGCTGTAAACTCTGGCGGAAGGTTCTGGTTGCTCGTCTACTACTGAACTGCAGTCCTGCTCCAGAACCTGAGTGTTGCGTGTGCATCAGTTTTACAGATCTCATTCTCTTGAATACAGACTGTTGGTTCCTTGCCTCTCCGGCAGACGCACTCCGTCTTCAAAGGAAGCTCCCCAATTAGTTGACTCTTACAACATGCTTTTGGGGAGGCAGTGGGTCTATTCTTGTTTTCCCCACAATGGGGCCCCGGAACCCACACGGGGGTACGCTAAACTCTCAGTCAAGAATTGACAGCATAGCACTCGGGGCACTCTCATAGGAGCTATGTCCCCATCTTCGGCAGCCACTGCAGAGTTTCAATACTGATGGTGCTGGTTGTACTCTGATTATATGTCCATCTTGCCTTTTCTCTGAGTGTAGTGTGCCAGCCAAACCCTCTAGTCACACCTACGTCACACCCAAGACCATAATAATTTAGCTTCCCTTCTGACTTCACTACTTGTTCCCAAAGGGGCTGTGACAACATCTGTCTTTTTAAATGAAAGAATATAGGTAAAAAGCCATACTTGAAACTTTCCTTCAGTGTCATTAAATAATGATTCATCATCATCATGTAGCAGGTCCTTTGCAGAACGTCGCTCTCATCACGGTCTGCCTGAAAGAAACTCAGTCTCCCGCCTCATGTACTTTCATACTCAAGGAGTCACTTATATCCTGTGTCCATCTTCGCTTCGGTCGGTCCCTGCCACTCCTTCCTGGTATCATGCCCTTTGCTATATTTTTTTCCCAATCCGTCGTGGCGCTTGATATGACCAAAATATTTCAGCTTCTGAGAAAGGATGCTATTTATTAGCCAATCTTCCTTCATTTTCAGATCTTTCAAGATGTCATTATTTCTCCTCTTCTTTGTCCAAGATATTTTGAGAATCTTTTTTATAGCATTTCAGCTCAAAAGCCCCTATTCTCTTTCTTAAGGATTGAGAGATAGTCCACGACTCACATCCGTATGTAGCCACAGGGAAGATGCATGCTCTCAAAATTCTAATTTTGATCTCCTTGCTGGTGCTTAACCATAGACTTCTAAGGCTGTTCAATCTTTGCATTGCTATGGCCATCCTCCTTTTAATTTCTGTCAAGCAGGCTCCATTGCTGTTTATTATAGAGCCTAGATTTTTTAAGTTTGTGACATTTTCAATTTCTTCATTATTTATTGTTATTTTTAGGTGACAGACAGTTTTATCTGTGAATATTATTTTCTTTTTCTTTATATTCAAGAACAGATTTTGATCTTCACTGTGCTTTTGGACAGACAATATTAAATTTTCTATTCCCCTTACGCTGTTCGAAACAATAATTATTACAAAACAAAAATATACAGTTTCGGTGGCTTTTTATCTTCTTGAGCCAATATAAATTACTTACCAATGAAAAAAAAATAAGTAAGAGACATACATGAAACCAACCATCCGTGTGGTTATTATTAATTTCGCTCCGCCAAGTGACATAATTGCATTGTGCCAGTTTACAGTAAAGCTGTGATATTTATGACAACCGACACATCTGACTTCATCATGTATTTGCTGACAGAGTTAACTTCTCGGAAGTGTGATTCAATAATTGTCACAAAACAAATAGCCTTCACAAAATATGAATGAGTTGCGTTCTGACTAACAAGTTGTAATTCAAACATAATTTTTCAATAATATTCTCATTCAAACAGGTTATAAAACTACAAAAATTAAATCTATGTGCATATAATTAGATCCTACTTGCAACAGTTCCTAGAACTTGTTCACAAGTGTAGCTATCTTCTTTATTGACTAAGCAATGGCAAACTGTTGAACATAAAATTTGCCTAGAAAAATGACAACAGCCAAAAGATGCTGCGGTTGATTGCTGTAAAGGACTTTATTAAAGTTACTAATGTTTGAAATGTAAGTCGTGGAAAAAGTGTCAGTTGGAACTGATTATATATGTGAAACTACAGGTTCTACTTTGTGATTGCTTGATATCTTTTCATGATACGATAATATATGTGAGGTGTGGTTTAGTACCTCCACATCGTAATGGTAAAATGATCATCAAGACCCATCCACAGCCTTCTGTCTCAAGTCTGGCTGATCATTTCTGATACCCCCGTGTGAGTTCCGGGGCCCCATTGTGGGGAAAACAAGAATAGACCCACTGCCTCCCCAAAAGCATGTCGTAAGAGTCGACTAATTGGGGAGCTTCCTTTGAAGTCGGAGTGCATCTGCCGGAGAGGCAAGGAACCAACAGTCTGTATTCAAGAGAATGAGATCTGTAAAACTGATGCACACGCAACACTCAGGTTCTGGAGCAGGACTGCAGTTCAGTAGTGGACGAGCAACCAGAACCTTCCGCCAGAGTTTACAGCTGGTGAACGCGAAGAAGAAGAAGATTTCTGATACATAATTTGACAACAAACTATCTCTTTCCTGGAACTTTCTCCCTGTCACAATGTACAGTTGTCTCCTTACTATGGCATGCCCAAAGAAGTGGACTCCTTTGCCATTTCTCGCTGTGTGGGCTCGGAGGACTCATTTTTGACCATATAGGTGCAGATACCACAGCCTAGCTGTAAACCACCATAACAATGTGTCATGAGAAGATACCAAACCAAATGAAATGTAGATCCAATTAGCTTCACATTATCACAAAACAAATGTCAAGTAGAGGTTGCTTGCAGCTAGTGAACTTCAGCTGTGCACTTGTGGCGGACCTGCTAGTAGAACATTTTGTCAGCTGTGCACTTGTAGCAGACCTGCTAGTAGAACATTTTGTCAGCTGTGCACTTGTGGCAGACCTGCTAGTAGAACATTTTGTCAGCTGTGCACTTGTAGCAGACCTGCTAGTAGAACATATTGTCAGCTGTGCACTTGTAGCAGACCTGCTAGTAGAACATTTTGTCAGCTGTGCACTTGTGGCAGACCTGCTAGTAGAACATTTTGTCAGCTGTGCACTTGTGGCAGACCTGCTAGTAGAACATTTTGTCAGCTGTGCACTTGTAGCAGACCTGCTAGTAGAACATATTGTCAGCTGTGCACTTGTAGATGACTTACTAGTAGAATATCATGATTTTAGCTGTGCACCTGTAGCTGACTAGCTAGTAGAACATATTGTCAGCTGTGCACTTGTAGCAGACCTGCTAGTAGAACATTTTGTCAGCTGTGCACTTGTGGCAGACCTGCTAGTAGAACATCATGATTTGAGCTGTGCACCTGTAGCTGACTTGCTAGTAGAACATATTGTCAGCTGTGCACTTGTGGCAGACCTGCTAGTAGAACATCATGATTTGAGCTGTGCACCAGTAGCTGACTTGCTAGTAGAACATATTGTCAGCTGTGCACTTGTGGCAGACCTGCTAGTAGAACATCATGATTTGAGCTGTGCACCTGTAGCTGACTTGCTAGTAGAACATATTGTCAGCTGTGCACTTGTAGCAGACTTGCTAGTAGAACATCATGATTTTAGCTGTGCACTTGTAGCAGACTTGCTAGTAGAATATGATTTTAGCTGTGCACCTGTAGCGGACTTGCTAGTAGAGCATCATAATTTTAGCTGTGCACCTATAGCTGACTTACTAGCAGAACATGCTGACTTCAGCTGTGCACCTGTGGCTGACTGCTGCTGCTGGGGAAATGGTGACTTCAGCTACGGCTAACGTTGAGATAAAGCCTTGCTCTTGATGGGGGATTTCCCTGACTTCCGGGCTCTCCTCTGTCGGTTGTTGTTCCTGGTGCCCATGTTTTTCATGGTGAAAGTTACATACTGGAATACAACAGATACATAACATCAGATAACTGGAATACAACAGATACATAACATCAGATAACTGAAATAAAACGTATAACTGAAATACAACAGATAAAAGAAAAACAAAATATATTACATAATATAAAACAATTTAACCTTCTCTCCTTAAGAGCACTAAAAAAAACATTATGTTGGGATTCTAGGAAAAAGTCACATTTTTAAAACAAACACGTCTCTAGTAAATGGATTAAAATTAATTTACATTTGAATTTTGTGTATGTGGAAATATATAAAAAGATAAAAAGGAAATAATCAATAAACATTAACAGGGTGAAGCATAATAATGGAATATATTCCTTGGGGCCTTGAAAAATACGTAACGAGTGACTCACGCTGTGACACACATGACCTCAACCAATGAGGCTTATGGAAAATTTGAGGTCAACATGGTTTAAAAAAAAAGCTATTTGGCTGAAAGGACACCCCCCCCCCCCCTCCATATTTAGTTAATGTATTCATAACTTAACTTCCTAAATGTTAGTGCAGGCATGAAAACTGGCAAAAAAGGTAAAGTCGGCAGATGTGAACCAGCGTCATTGCACACGGTTATAAACCATAAGTGCTGTGCCACCAGTATGGACAGCTAATAAGAAACTGTCCGCCTGTGTCGCCGTAGCTACAACAACATTCCTCCACTCTAGTACCCATAATCTAGAGGCTGGGTAAACCTGGGGAACCATCCGGTTTCGAACACCTGCCGTGGACTGCAGCGAGTCGCACCTGGATTTGAAAGCGATTCTCCTATCGACTGCTCAATATTTCTACAACCGCTGCACAGATCCTAATGAATATGTGTTTAATTATTTTATTTTCCATGTCACTGCAAATGAATAATTTTAAATCAGTCAAGTACCGCAGTTTCCTGTTTTTCTTTTTCTGGAAACAGAACTGACTATTTGTCTCATCAGCTGGTCACTATATACAGGTAGGAAAAGTAACATGGAACTGGACCCAAATGAAAGTGTCGGTTCTACAGCTTTACTTAAAATTAAATACAAGCTAAAAGATGTATGGATTTGTTTGTCTCCCGTTACTTTTATTGAAAATTAAGTTCCAGTTACAAACGTATGGATACGCTATTTTCACAAAATTTTAAAAATTAAGAAGAGTTTAAAGACTGATGAACATATTATTATTTTTCTGCGTTCATCTGAAGATGTAGCTGCCTTGTGCCCGTTCACAGCATGGCTGTGATAGTTGCACCTTTTGGACAACATTGCGGGCATTTGTTGACTGGGTTAGCATTGCCGGTTAGTTTCACAAGGAATTCTAATTTTCTGTAAAAACATTTTCAAGGCCTCGAGAAATTACTTAGTTTCTAGCCAACCATTTTAATCATACACTCGCCTGCCAGCCTAAAGGTCTTAAGTTTGAATCTGCAATAGAAAATTTTAGGGGGATAAACTGGCTTTGGCCACGAAGTCGGCCCAACGTCAAATAAGTACCAGGAAAAGCCTTGTGAAGTAAAAGCAGCAGCGTGCTGTTGACAATATCGCTCATCTAGTGGCTCCCCTTGTGGGTTCTGGGACTCCACTGTAGGGGGAAAACAAGAATAGACCCACGGCCTCTACAACAAGCATGTCATAAAATAGACTAACTGGGATCTTCATTTGAAATCGGTGTGCAACTGCCTGAGGAGCAAGGAACCAACAGTCTGGATGCAAATAAGTCAGATCTGTAAAACAGATGTGCACACAACACTCAGGTTCTGGAACAAGACTAAAGTCCAGAGGTAGACTAACAACCAGGACTGTCTGCAAAAGTTTACACCTGAAAGAATCCAGAACTTACCCTGTCATCCAGAACTTACCCTGTCATCCAGAACTTAACCTGTCATCCAGAACTTACCCTGTCATCCAGAAAGTCCATGAGATGAGCCATGCTGACTTTGATACCAGATTCAGCGATCCTTTTCTTCAAGACGTCCAGCTCCAGTGGCTAGAACCCCAAATGTCCAAATGTTATAGTCTGTCTTCCATGTATATTCAATGACCATGCAGTATGATGTGTGCTTGTATTACGCAGTTATGTGAATGTATGTGCGTACGCATGTATGTACGAATGTATGCATGTACGTACGCAGGTATTTAGTGTGTATGTAAGCAGGGCTTTATTTTCACACACATGAACACATACAAAGATGCTGGTACTCATCACAAAGTGTCTTTAAAACAAAGGTGCCAGTCCTGTAACACAGTGTCATAACTGTCATAACAGTTTCATAACACAGTGCCATAAAAGTGTCTATTGCAGCAGCTTTAAGAAAAATGATGTGCCTAAAAAAAAAAGTGCAGATATTTCCTTTAAAAAAAAAAAGCCAAGGACTAATGTATGTATATGTGCTTGTATTATGTAGTGGCACATATATTATATATATGCTTGTATTATGTAGTGACACATACATGTAAAAATGCTTGTATTATGTAGTGACACATACATGTATATATGCTTGTATTATGTAGTGACACATACATGTAAAAATGCTTGTATTATGTAGTGACACATACATGTATATATGCTTGTATTATGTAGTGACACATACATGTAAAAATGCTTGTATTATGTAGTGACACATACATGTAAAAATGCTTGTATTATGTAGTGACACATACATGTAAAAATGCTTGTATTATGTAGTGACACATACATTTATATATGCTTGTATTATGCAGTGACACATACATTTATATATGCTTGTATTATGCAGTGGCACATACATTTATATATATGCTTGTATTATGCAGTGGCACATATATTTATATGTGCTTGCATTATGCAGTGGCACACACATATGCATGTCTATGTAAACATGTCACATCAGGCATATGATGCTAGACATATTATTTCAGCCCAATCAGAACTTGATGGGTGATGTAGTCAACATCACGCTGGCTGCCTTTACTTCTACGGACTTTACCTGGTATCAATTTTAGGTTGGGCTGACCTGGGAGGGAAGGTCATTTAGTTCTCGAACCCAAGACTTGTGGGCTGGCAAGCGACCATCTTGCCACTCCACCACTGCAGCTCTCTCTGTATTATGCCAGAGCTATTCAGCTAAGTTTACCCAAGCAGCAAAATGTTGAAAATGAGGATCGGCACAGGTCAGAGCCTCAGCAAAGGAAGACTACTAATACAGTTGGCAATGATCCATGGGCCCAAGAGGCAAGGAACCAAGAGTCTGCACACAAATAAGCCAGATTTGTAAGATGTACACGCAACACTCAGGTTCTGAAACTAGTCTTGTTCAGAGATAGACGAACAACCAGAACTTTCCGCCAGAGTTTGCAGTGGGTGAAGGCAAAAAAAAAGATATAATAAGCTGTTTGGTAGTGAAAGAGTTACAAAAGGTTCATAGTTGCCAATATGTTGACTGATAAAACAGCAACATTCTGAAACAAATAAGTTGTGGAAAAAAAAAATGAGGACTAAAAAACAGATACAGAAATCTTGTTAATGGTTAAGCTCTAATAAATGTACGTCACAATTCATACCTCATACATAAGAATGCTCTCGTAAATATCTGGGTTACTTTGCACAAACTGAAGTAATCTTTCAGTTACTGTCTGCTGATTTGACTGCATCTGTTAGTAGGAAAAAGTATAAACCAGAAAATAATAAATAAACAATCGAATTATATAATGTTGTGAATTATTTGTGAATTACCTACTATAATCCTAATCCTCAAGGGAAGTAATCCATGTGTGGGTTATGGGGCACCAATGTAGGGGGAAAAAAAGAATGGACCCACTGCCTTTGCAACAAGCATGTCATAAGAGTCAACTAATTTGAAGTTTTTCCTTCAAAGTCAGAGTGTACCTGCCTGACAGACAAGAAACCAACTGTCAGCATACAAATAAACCAGATCTGTGAAATGGATTGCATACACAACACAAGTTTTGGAATAAGACCAAGGTCAATTCTGCACCTAACTTCAGTGTTATCAATACAAAAAAACATTAAGAAACTGACATCAGCTCCAATAACAAATCTTTTGTGAATAAAACAGCAACAACTTCAGCCAAGAATGAGAATCAATCACACAATTTTCCTACAAGAACACTGACTGTCATGATCTCCAATACTCTTGTCCTGGTTATAAGCTAACAGACTGCTGATCCACCATTCTAGAATATTCTATTTCCAGTCATACCGCTGTCTACCTCTTGCTTGTCTGCCTCCCTTTTCCAACTTGTACGGTTTTTATAAACAGCTCATAGAAGCCAGCTTTAGGCCTTGAAAATGAGATTTCTGAGAAAGGTGGTCTAAGAGACAAGAAGGGACAAAGTTCACAATCAGAAAATACGTCAAGATCTTGAAACCCAGGCCTTACAAACTCAAATGGATCAGTCACGATTTGGACATGTATGTGGAATGTGAAAAAACTGGCCACCATAGGAGGCTATGAACCACAGAACCAGACCTCCAGGGTGACCCAGGGTTCTATGGGAGGACAACATCCCTGACTAACAGAGGACTGGAATGGAACAAAGGCAGAAAGAAAACTGCTGATAGAGAAGTCTGGCGATCTCTCTGGCAAAGCTCTACACCCCAAGGTAGAAGAGGAGTGACTAAGTAAGGTAAGTAAAGTATGGTTGTTAAAAATAAATAAACTGGTTGTTATAAGAAAGGATGTTAAAAAGTTGAGTCAAAGTTGAGAGGCTCGATTCTATTGCGTGGGTTCCGGGGCCCCATTGTGGGGAAAACAAGAATAGACCCACTGCCTCCCCAAAAGCATGTCGTAAGAGTCGACTAATTGGGGAGCTTCCTTTGAAGTCGGAGTGCATCTGCCGGAGAGGCAAGAAACCAACAGTCTGTATTCAAGAGAATGAGATCTGTAAAACTGATGCACACGCAACACTCAGGTTCTGGAGCAGGACTGCAGTTCAGTAGTGGACGAGCAACCAGAACTTTCCACCAGAGTGTACAGCTGGTGAACGCAAAGAAGAAGAAGAAGAAGATTCTTTTGCACTGAGAATTTAACCTCATATGGCTCCATTTGTGGGGGCCTAAAACCCACAGGGGATGTTGTATATTTGTACAATAAAATTTACTTCAATAAACTAGTAAAAAATGTATCTGTGACCTGTGTAAAATGGTTTTAATTTTTAAGGATGGGGGTGGGGGAGGGGTCGCTGGCTGATAGACGACTTCATCGCCGATGGAGACAGTATTTGGGTCTGTCTCCTTTGATCGAATCGACACTGCAGGAGTCCTTTTCAGGGCTACCTGGTGGCGAGCTAAGCCATTTTATATGGTGCAAATAACATGTCACATTTATAACCTAAAGCTTCAGGGATGATGGTTAAACGTGACACATTTTTTTTAAATCTGAAAAACGGATGATAAAGGAATTGGGGGGGGGGGGGGGGGGGGGGGTCCCCCCAGGTTCATGGCTTTTCCCCTAAAAGGTTTTCAGAGTAAAAGTATTGAAATAATCACTCCTGTACTGTACCTGATTCGATGGCAGGAACTCCTCCTCTGGCCAGCCCTGCAGGATACTTTCCTCTGGAAGATCAGGCCCCTCGCTGCTGTAAGCAACAACAAAACAACAATTAACAGAGAAAACAGCAGATGCTGCGTTCTAACTACTGGTCTAAAGATATCATTCGGTGAAGCAAACGCACACAGCGTGTTCAACCATACCAGTGAGAAGTTTGAACACTCTACTTCCAGAATTGATTATTATCAACATCCACCCCCCACCATTTTTTTTTTTTCGTTTGCATGAATGTGTATGTGTATGTACGATCGTGTGGGTCTCTCTTTCTCTCTCTTCCCCTCCCTTTCTCCCCCCCCCCCCCTTCGCTCTGTGTGTCTCTCTCTCTCTCTCGTGTGTGTGTGTGTGTGTGTGTGTGGGGGGGGGGGGGGGTATTTTTAATTTTTAATTTAAGTATATATATTTTAATGCATGGATTTACCCTTCATCCCTCTGTTTTATACTTACATTATGTGTATTATGAACAAAACATGCTTTATTGATAACATACAACTGTGACCTAGAAGACTGTTCGGAAGGGCCGAATCTAAGATGGGTCTGCGTGTCCGATTTGTGACCCTCTGAAAATATAGTTTGTTTGTTCATTCTCTCTCTCTCTCACACACAGATGACACCGACTGTTACCTGAAACTTGAATCCTGGGATCCTGAGATTTCCTCCCGGTCCACGTCAACATCCTCTAGTGCTAACGCACAATCATCACCAATCAAAGCATCCTTCCCCAGAATTCTCCTTTCCGGCACCTGAGGATGCGACCTACTTTTCTCCGGCAAGCTTGTTAACCTGTGCTTAACCCCAGCTACTCCTTTGTCCTTCTTCTCATTTGGGTTCAGTTTATTAGATTTGGCTTTGCTTGTGGGCTGGCTGTTTGTGTGAGTGTAGGATCTTCCCGCTGCTTTGATGGGAAGATGTGACAACATGGCCTTTGGGCTCAGCTGTAAAGGTTGGGAGCAGCTTCGTTTGCGTTTCACAGGAGTTCCGTCATAGTCGCTATCAGTTTCATCTAAGACAAAAGTAAATGGTGGTGGTTACAGAATATACCAGACGGCATTGCACGCAAGTTGCAACAGTAAGATTTTATGACCTCTTGAGTTTAAAAAAAAAAATCAAACTGAGACTAAGAAAATGGGGATATGCAGAAGAATAGGTCCTATTTCAAGGAAACAAAAAAAAAATCCCCAGAGATTCTGGAAAAAATGTAAGTGACAAGAGTTACTGAAAGAAACTTGAAAAAAGAGACAACTTAAATATTTGGCCACATTAAAAGACATAATACTCTTTTAAAAACCATCTCGAGGGAGGCAAGACAGCAAAAGTTAGACGATACAAGTGGAATGACCACATCAAGAGAACAGCTGAGTGAGAGAATGATGTATTACCAGGATGAGTGCAGACAGCGTCAGGGATCCACTGCAGATGACCTTCAATGTGGAGATGGCACTTGAATGATTGAGTAGGGGAAGGCTGGAGCCCATTGTGAATATAGAAGAGCTGGAGGAAAAGACAGGCAAAGGGAGAAAAAGCCGGAAATGTGGAGAGTTCTGGAAACAGGGCAGGGATGATCAGGGAGGAGAAAGGAGGCTGTGGACACAGACGACTATCTACGCTATGTAGCATGGATTACAGAAAGAAGAATATAAAGTTTCAACATAACTGAGCTCAACACAAGTTTATCCTTTTCTTCTTCGTCGTGGTCACCAGCTGTAAACTCTGGCGGAAAGTTCTGGTTGTTCATCCACTTCTGGACAAAAGTCCTGTTCCAAAACTTGAGTGTTGCGTGTGCATCCGTTTGACAGATCTTACTCATTTGTGTGCGGACTGCTGATTCCTTGCCTCTCAGGCAGATGCACTTCGACTTCAAAGGAAGCTCCCAATTAGTCGACTCTTACGACATGCTTTTGGGTAGGCAGTGGGTCTATTTTTGTTTTCCCTATAATAGGGCCCCAGAACCCACACAGGGATAACAAGTTTATAAATGCTTAGTCTTTCGCACGTGGACAGACTCTAGTCAGGCCGATGAAGGAAAGATTCACTGTGATGAAACCAAGAAAGAGATGAATAAAGGGTGTAGCCAAAACCTGCAAAAACAAATGAGTAAATCCATCACCCAAGCCACTCCAGTAGAGCAAGAGCACTACAGAAAACCACAACACTGGGCTACAACCTGGTATCAGTGAGGCAGCAAGAGCACTACAGAAAACCACAACACTGGGCTACAACCTGGTATCAGCGAGGCAGCAAGAGCACTACAGAAAACCACAACACTGGGCTACAACCTGGTATCAGTGAGGCAGCAAGAGCACTACAGAAAACCACAACACCGGGCTACAACCTGGTATCAGCGAGGCAGCAAGAGCACTACAGAAAACCACAACACTGGGCTACAACCTGGTATCAGTGAGGCAGCAAGAGCACTACAGAAAACCACAACACCGGGCTACAACCTGGTATCAGCGAGGCAGCAAGAGCACTACAGAAAACCACAACACTGGGCTACAACCTGGTATCAGTGAGGCAGCAAGAGCACTACAGAAAACCACAACACCGGGCTACAACCTGGTATCAGCGAGGCAGCAAGAGCACTACAGAAAACCACAACACTGGGCTACAACCTGGTATCAGTGAGGCAGCAAGAGCACTACAGAAAACCACAACACCGGGCTACAACCTGGGATCAGCGAGGCAGCAAGAGCACTACAGAAAACCACAACACTGGGCTACAACCTGGTATCAGTGAGGCAGCAAGAGCACTACAGAAAACCACAACACTGGGCTACAACCTGGTATCAGTGAGGCAGCAAGAGCACTACAGAAAACCACAACACCGGGCTACAACCTGGTATCAGTGAGGCAGCAAGAGCACTACAGAAAACCACAACACTGGGCTACAACCTGGTATCAGTGAGGCAGCCAGAGCACTACTGAAAACCACAACACCGAGCTACAACCTGGTATCAGTGAGGCAGCAAAAGAAGAAGAAGAAGAAACCTGATGAAGCTATACTGTATTTAAAAAAAATGTTTTCCCAAATTCTGTCAATTTAAAATAGAGGTCGTCTTATTCATGAAATATGATTAAAATATTAATTCTAATTTTAGGCTTAAAAAATAGGGATTGTCTTATACACGGAATGTGATTAACATATTTATTTCTTAATTTTAGGCTAAAAAAAAAAAATAGGGGTCGTCTTATACACTAAAAAATACAAGATGCTGCATGGTCTCGATGTTTTTCCAACAACAATCCCCAGGAACCTCCATGAAAAAAAAGAAAAAAACCACGTGTGAACTGAATGCCACCTCTATGCAATGAACTCATGACTTTCACAGCCAAGGGCAAAATGGTTTGAACATTGGGGGGGGGGGGGGGGGGGGGTTTACCACTTAGGAATGCATGGCTAGTGCTGTTGCCACAAACTATGCATGTTAGGATTTTTTTATTTTTGCCTCCTGTCTGAGAAAGATTAGTAATCTTATTGAGGATTCGAATCCAGGTCTCTCATGCAAGAGCCTGCATTGCAAATTCTATAATCTGCTTAACACAAAAACCAAGACAACTCACACTGATGGGTTTCATGATAGACACGTTTGAGAAACTCCCTCATTCTTTTTTTGCCAAGTGGACGCACTCCAATTCTCGACACAGCTTTCTGCAATAACATCAACAATGTGTGAGACAACATGGCCACTGGCATAACATAGTTAGCATGCTATAAGACCTACTGCCAATTACTGCTTTTATTTCACCACTTTTGCAGTGTAGGCTGGGGGGGGGGGGGTGTCTTTGAGCCTGAGGATTTGAAGCCGCTTGGCTAGTGCTGTCGCCATGACTGTGCAGGTGAAGATTTTATTTTGCCTCAGAAAGAAATAATCCCCAGGCTTACCGAGGATTTGAACCCGAATCTCCGGCATGAGAGCCCTGCGTTTTAACTGGTTGGCCAGCCGCTCCTCACAAGATTTACTAAAATTATAAAATCTTTAGCTTAAAAAAAAAAAGTTCTGGTTATTCATCCACCCAGGACTTATGTTTTGTAACAAAACTTGAGTGTTGTGTGCACATCTGTTTTATTTGCATGCGTTGCTGGCTCCTCATCTCACATGCAAATTCACTGTCCTTAAAGGGAAACAACCCTAATTATTTGACTTTTGATACATGCTTCTGAGAGGGACAGTGGCTCTGTTAGCTGATTAGTACAAAAATCATGTGGTTTTATGGATGAATGATGAAAACATCTTACAAAAATTAAAAAAAAGAGTAATTAATATACTGAAAATAATTAAAATGTCTGGAGAATAAATGAATGAATTAAGAATTGATATCACTGCACTCGGGACATTCCCACACATGACCCTTCTTCAGTAGCCAATGAAGAGTTCACATTCCAATAGTACCGGCTGCAACCTGATTAAAAGTCTACCTTTGTTTTCCCCTTCAATGTTGAATATCTTCAAAACCCCGCTCCCCGTCCCGTTAAATTGTGTCTTTCAGTGTATGGATTTATATCTTTTCTGTTAAACTGCATGGCTGTAGAGAAGACAGTTGTTAACAAAGGCACTCAGGTCGTTGTAGGGTCGACGCTTGGCTGATGGATGTAATGTTAAAAGTCCCTTGCCCAGCAAAGAGTGAGGTCACTGCTGGGGTCACTGTTTATCTGCCATCACATAATTGCATATGGATTTAAACTAGAAGTAAGCCCGGCTCTCTAGCGGAATTAGCTAAACCGGATTTCGCGGAGACCGGGTGACGTACTCCTTGTGGTCCGGGTTCAATCCCGGGGGTAGGCAGGAAGCCACATTTTCTCCCAGATTTACGGTATTTACAATGGAATCGAGGCCGAAAGGTTGCGTTATCCATAATACAGAGCCTAAGGGTTAACAACTCATGGCTTCTGGATACTAAAACAAACAAACAACAAATAATTAGAAGTAAAACTATAAAGAAGAATAACAGCTGGAGCTGCGGGGTGCATACACTGAGTTTGATACCTTCTTCTTTATTGTTCTGGAAAAAAGATTAACAACTGAAGAGAACTGACTATCCACATGAGAAGGAGACAATCTACATTCTTTGGTCATGTCAGGAGAAGGAGAAAACTGGAGTACATCGTGAAGGTGGGAAAGATGGAGGGGAAAAGGGCAGAGGGAGACAGAGAGAAAGCTGGACAGTTCAACATTATGACATGGACGATCATCTGTGTCAGAAATGATTAAAAGTACATGAGACACAATGTTACAGATAGACATGGCTACCAACACCACACAGCATGGGCTATAAAAAAAAAAAGAAGAAGAATACCTTTAGGTCAGGTGTTGCCATGTCATCATATGGTGCCATCGGGGTAAATGGGGATGGTATTTTGCCAGCTTTTTTCAAATTTTTCTGTCTCCTTACTGTTTGCTGTGTTGGAGTTTTTACATTATCTGTCTACAATCAGAAAAGAACAACAATTCAGAAAAAAATTTACTAGAAAATAACATTTACAAAGTAACACACATAAATACCCTGGTGGGAAAAAAACCGGTGGTTAGCATACTGTTAACATCATTCCACATCACTTGCCAGAATGGCAGACTTGGGAATTAAGACTGGCATAGCAAAAAACGAGACGTACACCAGACACGCCAGAAGACTTGTTAATCAACATAGAACTGGTACTATTAGACATTGGACGTTGGGGTTCATGCGGAGGGGAGATTCTGAGCACCTTTGGACATGTCCGGAGTGCAATGATGATAACCCAACCAACTAATGAACATCATCCCATGATCTGACTGTGAAAGACTTTTCTCATTCTCAAAGTCAGCAGATCTTGCACTCGCCATCACCATGAGTTCATTCCAAACCTTCCTGTAGCACATCTTGCTAGTCGCACTCGCCATCCCCATGAGTTCATTCCAAACCTTCCTGTAGCACATCTTGCTAGTCGCACTCGCCATCACCATCATTCCAAACCTTCCTGTAGCACATCTTGCTAGTCGCACTCACCATCACCATGAGTTCATTCCAAACCTTCCTGTAGCACATCTTGCTAGTCGCACTCACCATCACCATGAGTTATTTCCAAACCTTCCTGTAGCACATCTTGCTAGTCGCACTCGCCATCACCATGAGTTAATTCCAAACCTTCCTGTAGCACATCTTGCTAGTCGCACTCGCCATCACCATGAGTTAATTCCAAACCTTCCTGTAGCACATCTTGCTAGTCGCACTCACCATCACCATGAGTTCATTCCAAACCTTCCTGTAGCACATCTTGCTAGTCGCACTCACCATCACCATGAGTTAATTCCAAACCTTCCTGTAGCACATCTTGCTAGTCGCACTCGCCATCACCATGAGTTCATTCCAAACCTTCCTGTAGCACATCTTGCTAGTCGCACTCGCCATCACCATGAGTTCATTCCAAACCTTCCTGTAGCACATCTTGCTAGTCGCACTCACCATCACCATGAGTACATTCCAAACCTTCCTGTAGCACATCTTGCTAGTCGCACTCGCCATCACCATGAGTTCATTCCAAACCTTCCTGTAGCACATCTTGCTAGTCTCACTCGCCATCACCCTGAGTTCATTCTAAACCTTCCTGTAGCACATTTCGCTAGTCGCACTCGCCATCATCATGAGTTCATTCCAAACCTTCCTGTAGCACATCTTGCTAGTCGCACTCACCATCACTATGAGTTAATTCCAAACCTTCCTGTAGCACATCTTGCTAGTCGCACTCGCCATCACCATGAGTTCATTCTAAACCTTCCTGTAGCACATCTTGCTAGTCGCACTCGCCATCACCATCATTCCAAACCTTCCTGTAGCACATCTTGCTAGTCGCACTCGCCATCACCATCATTCCAAACCTTCCAGTAGCACATTTTGCTAGTCGCACTCGCCATCACCATCATTCCAAACCTTCCAGTAGCACATTTTGCTAGTCGCACTCGCCATCACCATGAGTTCATTCCAAACCTTCCTGTAGCACATCTTGCTAGTCGCACTCGCCATCACCATGAGTTCGTACTTGTCGTCCCCACGTGGGATGCAATTTTTTATTTGAAGCCCCACACTGGCTTCTGTCGGTGGGCCCTGAATATAGCAGGGTCATAAATATATGGCCTAACGACTGAAAGGGGTTTCTGGGACCTCTCCACGGGTGATCCTCATCCCCATGGTGGCACTTTGTGTCACCGGGTGTTTATCGCTTGTGTGATGTCCTGGTGGGGTACAACTACCTACCTCCCTACAATGAGTTAATTCCAAACCTTCCTGTAACACAATACAACACTATTTTATAGAAAGATGGTGCTATGAAAACAACTACCCCGATTTATCTTACTGTTGTTCTTTCCAGTTGTCATGAGGGTTTCTAAAGGCCATTTTCTTTTGCTCAATAAAGACGGTTTTTAACTTTAATCTTCTTCTTCTTCTTCGTTTTCACAAGCTGTTAAGTTCTGGCTGTTCATCCACTTTCGGACTGCAGTCATGTTCCAGAACCTAAGTGTGTGTGCATCCATTTTACAAATCTGACTCATTTGAAGGCAGACTACTGGTTCTTTGCCTCTCAGGCAGAGGCACTCAGACTCTGAAGGAAGCTCCCAGTTAGTCGACTCTTACGACATGCTTTTGGGTAGGCAGTGGTTTTATTCTTGTTTTCCCTGTAACAGAGCCCCGGAATCCACACGGAGATAACTTTAATCTGATTTAAAGAAAATAATTTTATTTACCTTCTCTGAGAATTCAGACTGTATGTTTCCAACTTGTGCTTCATTTATAAAAAACAGATCAACATCATCATCAAGTTCCCAGTCTTGATTGTTTATGGATGTAGGATTAACTTTATTTTGACCATTTGTGATTTCTGTCTGGATACTAGGTGCAGTATTTGGGAAAGGCACAGATGCTGCCTTCTTCTTTATCTCCTCAGGTTGTTTAAGACTTGATCTTTGGAAGGGGTTGATCACACCCAACCTCATACGAAGAGGTAAAGGTGAATCCAAATCACTTGAATCACTGAGCTGAAATGAGAAAGTATATTCAACAATACCTGAATGTGCTTTGATATTTCTGCAAAGGACATCACACTGTGTCCATTTACAATGAAGATGTAACATAATACAAGGTCAACAATTAAGTAATGAGACTAATTCCATAAAAATTTAAATAACCAACAGTTGAAGATATAACCTGTATTTTATTCAAAGTAAGCCCCTTCTGCATTGATACAGTGAGTAGCACGATCTAACAAACACTAGAACGACCTCTGTAGTTCTTCTGTTGTTATGGCCCTTAAAGTTGATGTTACAGCCCTTTGGATGTCATCAATATCGTCAAAGAAGCGTCCTTTCAATGGTAACTTTAATTTGGGGAACAGAAACTAATTAGTAAAGTAAAGTAAAGATCCCTCACGCCCTTAGGTGCATCAGGCATATGGGAAGAGCACCCATATTTTTACAGACCAATCGGCACTCGGTGGGTAATGTGGTCAGCATTACGCCAGCTGTCTTTACTTTCCCAGGACAGCCCATCCTGGTACCCATTTGAGGCTGGGTCGACCTGCGACGTCCCATACCACGATAAAAATCCACGCAGCCCACGTAGGTTTCGATCGCAGTAGGTTGGATTACGAGTCAGACTCGCAACGCCTTAGCCACGGACGCCGCAGAAACTAATTACAGGGAGACAAATCTAGGGAACAGGGTGGATAGTTAAGAACACAAACTTGGTTTGGGGCAAAAAATTCCAGTTTTGATGATGTCTCGTGGGTACTCAACCCACATATGTTTTTGGTCATCAGCCATGAATGCGGTACAAACCTGCAAGCTTTTTTTTTTTTCTTGCCAAAATCTTGCACTACAATTTTTTGAAGGGTCCCTCTATTAACAACAGATTCATCTGCCATCATCCTGACACTAAAACAATGATCTTCTTGTATCTGTTCTGTGACTTTTGCAATGAGTTCATCATTACAAACAGAAATTGGGCGTCTAGGTCTAGTGGCGTTAGTAATTATTTCACACCACTTTTGAATTGTGAATAACACCTGAAAATCTGTGCACCAGATAAATAATTATCCCTATAAACTTGTCGCATCAATTCAACTGTCTCAGTGGCAGTTTTTCTGAGTTTCAAACATAATTTATTGCTAGCTTTTTGTTCCATACTGATTTTGTAACAATGCACAACTAAGTTGCCAGATCATAGATGAAGGTTGCCTCTTTGGATTCCATGCTTTGCTTCAAATGGCACTTTTGTCTTGGTCGTAATAAAATCAGTCTCATTACTTAATTGTCGGACTTTGTATATGAACATAAAATACTTAGCCCCAGAAATAGTTATATATCTATAGTTCTATTTATAATGGATCTCTTATAGCTGCTAGTGGTAGTTTTATACTCATGTTTATAACAAATTTATGTCAACATTTTCTATACATATTCATAAAATATTTATCATTATATTACATATATATTTATAATTATCATAATTATCCTCGACTCAAGAATCGGCCATATTTCAAGATCAAAATCAAGTTTCAAGGTCAACTATGAAAGCTAATAATACTTATAACAATCTTCAAGAGTAAAATTACTATCTACCTGTGTGGGGTCTGGGGCCCTACTATGGTAAAAACAAAATTGAACACACTGCCTCAATTCATCTCCTTCTTTTGTTCACCTGAAATAAGTTGTATGGTAACTGCACATTGTTGGGTTACTTAAAATATTTTGTTTGAATATATTCAGAGACGACTGCAGAAATCTGATGCAGATCATCTGCAGGAAGTGTGGAGGGACGGAAGGCACCCTACGCTTAAAAACACTGGCTACCTGAACTATGGGCCAGTTAGGATGCTCATAAGATAAAACAAAGATGCTCACTAACCTCTTGTGCCAGGGATGCTTTGACTTGGTGGAAGTTCTTGCTGCTAAGGTTAACCCTCTTGCCACTGGACAGGTCTAGGGTCTTTTTTGAAACAGTTCCTTCAGAAAGCAAATCTCTGGTACTAAACCTGCTTTCCCCCCATGAGCTTTCACCCAGGCCTAACATTTCATTGGCTGGGATACTGCTGCAAACATCCTCATCTTCCACCAACAGTGTATTCTGTTCAGAAGCTAGTTTTCTCTTCATCTGATGTGTGGAAGAGTGATTGTTTCTTGCTGAAAATGTTCCAGATACTGGAGATTTTTCACAGTCAAATGTTCTGCCGGCTGTTGCGTCTTTACCTGCATGATCATCGCCAGCTGATACCGATCGATATTTTATAGATTCTTCGGCAGGTCTTGAAGAGGCCGATCTATTTTCAACAGGTCTTGATGAGGCAGATTTACACTCCACAGTCCCTAATGAGGCTGATCTACATTCCAGAGGCCCTGAAAAGGTTGATCTACATTCAGCAGGTCTTGATGAGGTTGATCTACATTCTAGAGGCCCTGATGAGATTGATCTACATTCTAGAGGCCCTGATGTAGTTGATCTATATTCTAGAGGCCCTGATAAGGTTGATCTACATTCTAGAGGCCCTGATGAGGTTGATCTATACTCTAGAGGTCCTGATGTGGTTGATCTACAGTCAGCAAGTCTTGATGATTTTGCAGTGTCTGTAGATGACTGACCCTGAGCACAAGCTGGTGGAGCAGGTACCGATCGCTCAGCATCAAGAAGTGATGACCGATTAAGGTTTTCCATATTATTTGAAAATCTGGAAATACTACTGCTAGTTTTTGAAAAGCCTGGTTTTGTATTGATGTTTTGAAAAGAATGTATATGCTTGTTGAAAGAAGATAGTTCCACTGTACTCGTCAAGACAGCTAGTAACTTTGTATCTGAAGATGGCTGTGCCACAACTGACTTATGCCGTTCTTGTTCCAGCGTTGCTTTTCTCAGATGACAATAGCTTGTTGAGCTTGTGGTTGGCACGTGTAAGCTGTTATTTGAGGTTATATTCTTTACTGGACATGTTTCTGTGCTACCCATGGTGGTCTTACTGCTGACTGATGATAGTGGTCTGATTTGTGAATCTGTTGCTTTTTTAAACTGTGCTGCAGCAGAAGACTGAGACCTTTTTACTGGTGTTGTAGTTTTAGAGTGCTTAGCATGAGCAACTGATGTTTGGGAAGTATTTGCTTCAGGACTAGCAACCAAATCTGCTCTTTTCTTTATAGCTATCCTTGGATCTTTACTTGTTTTAAGTGATGAGATTGTTGGAAACAATGGTGTAGACAGAACTTGATCAGAGGCATCTGCAGCTGTATTAGGATTCTTCACACAGACAGTAGGAACGGATCGTACACAGACAGTAGGATCAGGTCGTACACAGACAGTAGTCTGAGGCCTATGCAAGACAGTAGAATGAGGTTCCATAGATACTGCAGGATCAGGCTGCAGAGAAACAGTAGGATCAGGCTGCACAGAGATGGTAGGATCAGGGTTGTGCAGTAAATGCAATGAAAGATCAATCAGTATATTGACCTTTGTGTTGTCCACACTAGTGGAGTTGTGGTTATCTGATGCAGATGTTGTACTGGGAGCTAACTTTCTATTAGGTTTCTTGAAAATAAACGGTTCCTTGTTATTCCGCAACTCTGTATCCGTACTTCCTACAGCAGACGAACAGTTTAATGGTCCAGCGACAGTCGTCTCGACACCATAACTGGACCATGGCTTTGAGGTAGATTCATCTGCAGAGTGTGGATTTTTTACCACAGAGGCACTTCCACCGAGTTCTTGTGAGAATATGTTTCTACGAACCAATCTGACCTCCTGCATTATGGACGTGTCCATGAAGTCTTCTTTAGCTGGGGAGCTTGAGATCTGCTGTGTTGAAAGGATCCAACAGGGATCCGAAGGACTTCTATATGTTATCTGAGTCTTTGAGGGTTCTGGATCTTCTTCGCTGTCAGTAAAAAGCTCTTCGCCGCTCACATATCCAGAATTTGTTGACTTGGCTGACGGAGAAGAAAGAAAATTTAGGACTGAGGAACTGTTAATTGTTGATGAGTCTTGTGAGTGTGAGTTTCTGAGAACATCATGAATTTGAAAAGAAGCGCCACTGAATCCCTTGCTGGGACTTGGTGGTGGTGCTCCGACTGGGAGGCCTTCAGATGTAGTCCTTGGGGTCGAGCATTCTTTGCTGACAAGTTTTATAGTATCAGAAGCACCTGCTGAATTGTCCAGTGACTGCCTGTTGCTGCACAGTTTTGCTTGCAGTGTTAAAGACTTCTGTAAAAGGTTGGCCACATACAATGTCCCAGAGCTTGTTTTTAATGGGCTAGACCTTACGGGACTGAGTCTAGAAGCTTGTGCTTGCGCAGAACTTGATGATTCACCAAGTGAGGCAGGTACTGATACACCAGGATCTTTCATAACTGCCTGAGGTTTTAACTGAGCTGAGTTCACACAAGCTCTATTTGACATCTGTGCTGCCATCCTTTCATGATGAACGGAGGATTGTGTGAAATCGGTCTGCAAAGTTAACTTGTCACAATCTATAACAGTGTTGTTGCCTGTGCGGAGACCTTGT
Source organism: Candidula unifasciata (assembly GCA_905116865.2). Lineage (NCBI taxonomy): Eukaryota > Metazoa > Mollusca > Gastropoda > Stylommatophora > Geomitridae > Candidula > Candidula unifasciata. The sequence goes on from CAJHNH020003090.1 coordinate 506,230, forward strand.
GTGACTAAAGCTGAATCCAGAACAGTCTTTGGATATTCAAGGAGTGTGCCCACCACCTCAGCCTTTGCTTGGGACTTCCTACTTTGCCCGCGATTCTTCTTCATGGCAGTCTTGATATCTGCATGTGTAATGATCACCTCATTGGTGCTCTCTCCAGTATCCTCCAACACGCTTGGAATATACACACTGTCGTTGGGATCATTGACAGCCTGCAGACTTTGTTCAATTTTAATCCCAATTTTATTAATTTCTTCGTCTGTCAAGTCAGGCAGGGACTGACAAGTTTCAGAAGAGCCAGAAAGAGCTTTGTGCACAATGTTTTTGAACTCTTTGACAGTGACTTTTGTCTTTTTCTTCTTTCCTCTTTTAGAGCCAACAGCTGTAGTGTCATTCTTTGCCAGTGAAAGGTTCACTGCTTCATCTGTACTTTGGTTAACATAAGAAGATAATGAGTTTTCTAAAATATTTCCTAAATTTGATTTTAAATGCATATCATTTGTAGTTGAATTTTCTAAGACACTTATCCTGCTTGATTCCAAACTGATTTCATTTGCAGATGCATTTTCTAAGCAACTGATTTCACTTAATCCCAAACAGATTTGATTTGCAAATGAGGTTTCAAGACTTATTTCACTTGAATCCAAAGTGATTTCATGTTTAACAAAATGTTGTAGTGTTTCACCTGTAACCTTGTCCTGCTGTGTTGCAGGTGATGCTGATGTTAATCTTTGTGACCTCTTTCTTTCAAATTCTGCTCCATCAGAATCAAGACTCAATACTTCTGATCTGCACTGCTCACGTATACACAAAATATTATCCAAGATATCTTTTTTGTCCAAGATCATGACTTCTTCTTCATTTGTTATCTCCGCCAGTGCTGACTTGGATCCACTGCTTTCTGCAAAAGTTAGAAACTGAGGCAAGATCTGAACTTTCTTTTCTTCATTAATAAATACATCTGCATCAACACCGCTGCTTTCTTTAGCGTTATTACATTCTACTCTGCTGAACTGTTCATCAACTGCACTGAAGACCTCCTCATCATCATTTTCCATCCCTACTGAAGTTTCATTTATATCTGATTCAAGTGGTGCTGGTTCAATAGAACCAATATATCCAAACTTATCCACCATGTTTAACGGTTGGCTGCTATTTTTGTCTTCATTAACATTTTCAGTCACTCCCACAGTCTGATCTCTTCCCTCACTGCTTTGACTTTCAAGATCACAATCAATAATGAGGTTCATACTGTTTTTTTGAGTCTTAAAGACATCATTTAATTCACTGTCATCAGAACTACTACTACCATTTCCTTCTTTATCATCTTCATCCATGTCACTATCTCCCCCACTTTGTGCACCCCCCTCATCATCTGCTTCCCGAGATTTCAGCCTCAAATTATCTTGCTGTGTCTGAAAAACATCCAGCCAATCATCATCGTCGAAAGTGTTTCTCTCATTTCTGTCTTCTCCCTCGTTACAATCATCATCCCTGTCCTTAGGGGGGACAACAACTTCTTCCTGTACAGATTCCTGGGTGAAACTGTAACTGGCAGAGATGCTGACTGCCGCTTTCAATGGAGCCACAGAAAACCTGGACAAACAGAACAATTGTAACATGTAGTATACATTTTCCTTTTTTAAATATAAATCGTTAAATGTAGTAAAGACACGAAATGAAAGTTAGAAGCACTCAAAATTAAATATTCCCCGTATGGGTTACGGGGCCCTATTATAGGGAAAACAAGAATAGATCCACTGCCAACCCAAAAGCATGTCGTAAGAGTCGACTAACTGAGAGCTTCCTTCGTAGTCAGAGTGCATCTGCCTGAGTGGCAAGGAACCAACAGTCTGCATACAAATTAGTAAGATCTGTCAAACGGATGCACAAGCAACACTCAGGTTCTGGTCCAGAAGTGGATGAGCAACCAGAACTTTCCGCCGGAGTTTACAGCCGGTGAACGTGAATAAGAAGAAAATGAAATATCTAAGAAAACAGAACACTGAATTAGATGAATTCAAGAAAGATGTAGATATGAAACAAATGTCTCGACAACCACAAAGAAGATGGAACTATAATGGGCACATCCTGGCAAGAAGCAAGCAGAGAATCACCAAGCACGCACTAAAAGTAAAGATAAAGTCAGGAGATGTGAACCAGTGTCACTGCACACGATTACAAACCATAAGTGCTCTGCCACCAGTACAGAAAGCTGGCAAGAAACTGTCCGCCTGTGTTGCTGTCCGCATGCATCTCCGTTGCTACAGCGACGTTTCTCCATTTACCCTAGAGTGTTAACTCTGGTACCCATTACCTAGAGGCTGGGTGAACACCGGGAACCGTCCGGTTTCGAACACCAGCCGTGGGCTGCAGCAAGTCACAGCTGGATTTGAAAGCAAGTCTCCTTTCGACTGCGCTAACGCAGCTCCACTGAAATGGGAAAAGAATGTACAGAGAAAATTCTAAGTCCAAGAGTAACCATGAAATGAACATGGATGAGACAGATCAAAGGTGCTGGGCTGGATCCCATCCATGATATTGATAAGATCTGACAGGATAGAACTTCTGTGTTCGCCTTTGAAAGGGTGGTCAACATACTATGTGGTTTACAGCTAGGCTGTGATATATGTGCCTTTCAGGCATACACATTTGATTGTGTCCAATACTTTATTAGTCGGCTTGCAGAACATGCCTGTTAAGGAACAGAGGGTCCTACCCCCCCCTCCCCCCATAAAACCACTGAGGCAGACAAGACAGGAGAAAAATTGCAATTAAAAAAAAAAAAATTTGTTGCATATCCTTCACAGGGTGTTACAGAACCATCCCCAGCATTTTTTGGCTGTTTCTGATTTCACTATGCAAGTTTCATGTTCAGCAGTTTGCCACTGCTTTCTGAATGGTCAGTTTGCGATACAACTGTCGAAACCAATACAAGGTGGTCTGCTGCCAAATCACCTGCAGCTGTTATCAATTCTGACACCTTGCAATTACGAAGCATGTTCGCAATGCTGAGGCCACAGATACTAACTAATCATGCCTATATTTACTACTTTAGCTATGTGTACTAGCAGGGGTCCTTGAGCCAGAATATTTAGGGCCACATGGCTAGTGCAGTCGCACGGACTGTACAAGTTCAGATTTTACCTTTGCCACAAAACTATAAATATGATCTAAACTCAGCTACTGAATCTGACCTTTCTGCTAACTGCTTCACCTCTGCATAGCATGAACTGTAAACTAATGTCTCTCCAGCATACACATATTTCAGAAAACATATGACACTCTCTTTACTGAATGCTGTCAGGTCAATCACATCCCTTCCATCTTTCTTCAAGGACATCTGTAAGTGAGAGAAAGAAACATTTTCATGTTTACTACACAAGGTAACATCTGTAAGTCATTAAAAAACAAGGACATCTGTAAGCGAGAGATAGAAACATATTCATACTATACAAGGTATTAACCATAAGTCATTAAAAACAAGATCATCTGTAAGCAAGAGACAGATATTCATGATTACTAGACAAGGTATCAAAAGTAAGTCATCAAAAACAAGGACATCTGTAAGTGAGAGAAAGATATTCATGTTTACTAGATAAGGTATCGACCGTAAGTCATTGGTATCGACCGTAAGTCATTAAAAAACAAGGACATATGTAAGCGGGAGAAAGATATTCTTGTTTACTATACAAGGTATCGACCGTAAGTCATTAAAAAACAAGGACATCTGTAAGCGGGAGAAAGATATTCATGTTTACTAGACAAGGTATCAACTGTAAGTCATTAAAAAACAATGACATTGAACTGTCACAAAATTAAAAACAAATACAAGTGAACCCAAAATTACAATCAAAAATAGAAAAAAAAAGAAGATCCTTTTCCACACAATCAGGCGTATAAGGCACATGGTACTAGATCTACATTTTTAGACCAAACCGCACTCGGTGGGTGATGTGGTCAATACCACACCTGCCACCTTTACTTCCCAGAACTTTACTTGGTGTCAACCTGGAAGTCAGGGTCATGTTTGAAGAAAAAAAATCTGGTTTCATGCGGATTTGAACCCACGACCTTTGGATCCGCAGGTGAGCGTCTGGCCGCTGCACCAAGGCAGCTGTCATAATCAACAATAAAAAAGTGAAAAATGGTTTACAGTGTGATAAAAAGAAAGAAACATTTTCACAAGGCCCACACACAAAACTACATGTAAACTAAAAATTACAATCAATGATAAAGAAAGAAAAAAATGCTTTACGGGCATTTGTCAGGAAAAGAAAAAAACATTCACTTTTGCAAGACAAGTAGTTTGGCCAGCTCACTAGAATGCAGCAACATCAAATACCATCACAGGCATTACATCTCAAAAGATCAGCTACAAAAGCAGGAGGATGGCCACGAAAAAATATGGATCAGCAACATTAAAGACACTTCACGCTTTCAGAGCATGAGGATAGCCAGGCAAGCCACAGTGGGCTGGATCATAAATTATTCCTCCCCACGACCTTTAACGGCAGAATGGTTTATTATGATGATGATGCTGATGCAAGACAAATATTCAACTGCAAGTCACTGAAACAAAAACTGACAATGTACTGCAACAAAATAATGATAAAACAAATACCCACTGACAAAACTACATGTGAACTAAAATTTACAATCTACAATAAAGAAAATGAAAAAGGTTTTGAAACATCTTTGCTTCACAATTAACAACAAGGGCTTGTTGCCAATATCGCCAATTTCTTTTAAGGATTTTAAAGTTTTTTGTTTTAAGGTTTCAAGGGCCACTGCTAGCCTTGAACAACAAAGCAGACTATTTAAAATAAGGCAGAAGCAGAGTGTGATTGAAAAGTGAGATGCTAAAGGAAATTTAAAAAAAAAAAACAGAAAAAAAAAAAACATAACATTCTTTTACAAACCATACTAGAAGGAAAAGTCGAAGGCAAGAGAGCAAGAGGAAGACAATTATTCAAGGCAAGTGGAAGGTTAACACCAAGATAAGGATGAACAACAGTCTGAGAGAGTGTAAAACTAAGTCAAGAGATAGATGCATTGCAACCAACCTTGACTGAGGAGATGGCACCTGACTGATTGACCGAATGTGAGGGTTAAGCAGTAGGTTACACCAGAGTCATATTTGGTTAGGCCACGATATATGCCCTAATAATAACTTCTTAGGAGACTGAATCAAGTATAAGGGATGTTTCCTGCTGGACCACTATCCAATCACGGATGCAAAAAAAAAAAAAAAAAAAAAGATATTTTTAGGCCTTCTGTACTTAAGTCATTCTACAGCTTCAGTTTTGTGTGCACGTCCTCTCCATGTGGTGAAAAGGGGAAAAAGGGGGGGGGGGGAACAGACCCACTGCTTCCTAACAAGCATGTCCTACAAGGCAACTAACTGGGGTAGGGGCAAGACAGACCTACTGCTTCCCTAACAAGCATGGCGTACAAGACAACTAATTAGGGATTTCCTTTGAAGTCGGAGAGTATCTGCCTGAGAGAGGACATACCAACAGTCTGCATACAAATAAGCCACATCTGTAAAAGGGATGAGCAGGAAAAACTAATCCTGGAAGAAGAATAAAGTCCAGCAATGGTTGAACAATCAGACATTTTTTGTTGGAGTTTACAGCTGGTGAAAGCTAAGAAGATTCCGTTTTAATCCAGCACCAAGGAACAATATATGTTAACAATCTACTGACAACTCAAGCACACTCACATTCAGCAGTTCTGGACATCTAGCGTGCAGTACAATCTTGTGAGCATGAACTTCGCTTCCTTGGTTTGTCTTAACTACCAGATCACTGTAACTGGGGCAGTTCACTAGGGCAAGGTAGGAGGTTGTTATATCACCGGGGTCAGCCTGCACCTGAAACAAAGATAACAAACAAGTTTACACATCAACTCTCTAAATCAACTGGAGGAAAAGTATGCCATTCTTATTCTGCTAACTATTCATTTTTACTGCTGATTTTTTCTCCCCATGTGGATTCTGGAGCCCCACTGTGGGGAAAGGAAGAATAGACCCATGCCGCCCCAACAAGCATGTCATCTGAGTTGACTAGCTGGGGGCTTTCTTCAAAGTCTATGTGCATCTGCCATACAGGCAAGGAACCAACAGTCTACATATAAATAAGTCAGATTTCTTTTTCTTCACTTTTACCAGCTGTAAACTCTGGTGGAAAGTTCTGGTTGTTCATCCACTTCTGGACTGCAGTCCTGTTCCAGAACCTGAGTGCTACGTGTGTATCCGTTTTACAGATCTGACTGATTTGTATGCAGACTGCTGGTTCCTTGCCTCTTAGGCAGATGCACTCCGACTTAGAAGGAAGCTCTCAATTAGTCAACGCTTACGACATGCTTTTGGGTAGATAGTGGGTCTATTCTTGTTTTCCCTATAACAGGGCCCCGGAACACACACGGGGATAAGTCAGATCTGTAAACAGATATGCACACAACATTCAAGTTCTGGAGCAAGACTATAGTCCAGAGGTGGTTGAACAACCAGAACTTTCTGCTGGAATTTACAGCCGGTGAACATGAAGAAGAATGCTGCTTTTTCCCAAAGTGTAATTCTTACACTATTCAAAGAATTATAATTCTTATTCAACATTATTCAAGGATCACAATTCTTACTTTTATCGGACTCTCCTTGCAGAATCCACTTGGCTCCACAGCATATTCCTCGCCATCAGAATCTTCAGGGATGTCTGGCTGAAAGTTTGGTACCTGGCTGCAGATGCTCCCACCTTTATCCTGATCACTTTCCATTGCCAGTCTGGTCAGCACATCTACAGTCTGAGATAATGGAGACGAAGCTGTGGCTTGACTGACAAACCGTTCCAGAGGTGAGGTCGTAGTTGGGAGTCCAGCTCTGAACTGGTTTACACAGACATAAAAAAAAAAATAATGGGTTGTTAATAATTTAAAAGAAACAATTCTAATGTGGGTTCTCATCATCATCAAGTGAATTGCCAGCAGGCGTGGGTGTTCACGTGACGCCACAGATCTTGGTCTTTGGTGTTCTGGATCAATTCCACTGATGATATTCCTCCATGCTGCTGTCTTAAGCTATCTACCATCTTTTCTCTTGGTCTGCCTCTGTCTCTACTACCAGTGATTTTTCCAGTTGTTACAATATTCTCCAGTGCTTCTTTTCTCGTCACATGACCAAAGAACTTTGTTTGTCTTCTTCTCATTGTTGTATATAATGTTCTACTTTCATTAGCCATTTCTAGGCATTCAGTGTTGGTTATTCTGGCAGTCCAAGGTATGCTCAACATTCTTCTCTAGAGCCACATCTCAGCTGCCTCCAAACTCTTCCTAATTTGTTTAATGTGGGTTCCAGCACCCAATATTTTGGTGATGAGGGGGTAGATCCACTGATCCCTTAACATGCATGTAATAAAAGGTAAACCCTTTGAAGCCATAGAGCATCTGCCTGAAAGCAAGGAACCAACAGTCTGCATTAAAAAAAGGCAGATCGATAAAACAGATGTGCATGCAAAATTCAAGTTATGGAACAAGACTAAGGTCCAGAAAGGGACAAACAACCAAAACTTTCTGCCAGAGAACACTAACAAGAGAAAAAGAAGATAAAAGATAAGTAGTTAAGGATTTGATCTAACTGGATGTGTCTGGTCAGAAAGTGCAAAGATTTGATGAAATTAGATGTATTGTATTAAAAGGCACAAATAGTGAAGCCTAGTTGTAAACCTCAATAAAGGGCACACAATAAAAAAGAAGAGATAAAGGAGAAATGGAAGAAGTGTCAACAGTATTTCAGCTATCTGGTTGCTCTTGAATCCTTCTTATAATTCCCTTCCACAGTTGTCTATCAAGCGGTGTTCTCTTTTTTACTCACAGAACTGTAGAACTAAAAAAAAAGAGATAAAGAAGAAATGGAAGAAGTGTCAACAGTATTTCAGCTATCTGGTTGCTCTTGAATCGTTCTTATAATTCCCTTCCACAGTTGTCTATCAAGCGGTGTTCTCTTTTTTACTCACAGAACTGTAGAACTAAAAAAAAAGAGATAGAGAAGAAATGGAAGAAGTGTCAACAGTATTTCAGCTTTCTGGTTGCTCTTGAATCCTTCTTATAATTCCCTTCCACAGTTGTCTATCAAGCGGTGTTCTCTTTTTTACTCACAGAACTGTAGAACTAAAAAAAAAGAGATAGAGAAGAAATGGAAGAAGTGTCAACAGTATTTCAGCTATCTGGTTGCTCTTGAATCCTTCTTATAATTCCCTTCCACAGTTGTCTATCAAGCGGTGTTCTCTTTTTTACTCACAGAACTGTAGAACTAAAAAAAAAAGAGATAGAGAAGAAATGGAAGAAGTGTCAACAGTATTTCAGCTATCTGGTTGCTCTTGAATCCTTCTTATAATTCCCTTCCACAGTTGTCTATCAAGCGGTGTTCTCTTTTTTACTCACAGAACCGTAGAACTAAAAAAAAAGAGATAAAGGAGAAATGGAAGAAGTGTCAACAGTATTTCAGCTATCTGGTTGCTCTTGAATCCTTCTTATAATTCCCTTCCACAGTTGTCTATCAAGCGGTGTTCTCTTTTTTACTCACAGAACCGTAGAACTAAAAAAAAAGAGATAAAGGAGAAATGGAAGAAGTGTCAACAGTATTTCAGCTATCTGGTTGCTCTTGAATCCTTCTTATAATTCCCTTCCACAGTTGTCTATCAAGCGGTGTTCTCTTTTTTACTCACAGAACTGTAGAACTAAAAAAAAAGAGATAAAGAAGAAATGGAAGAAGTGTCAACAGTATTTCAGCTATCTGGTTGCTCTTGAATCCTTCTTATAATTCCCTTTCACAGTTGTCTATCAAGCGGTGTTCTCTTTTATACTCCCAGAACTGTAGAGCTAAAAAAAAAAGAGATAAAGGAGAAATGGAAGAAGTGTCAACAGTATTTCAGCTATCTGGTTGCTCTTGAATCCTTCTTATAATTCCCTTCCACAGTTGTCTATCAAGAGGTGTTCTCTTTTATACTCACAGAACTGTAGAACTAAAAAAAAAAAGAGATAAAGGAGAAATGGAAGAAGTGTCAACAGTATTTCAGCTATCTGGTTGCTCTTGAATCCTTCTTATAATTCCCTTCCACAGTTGTCTATCAAGCGGTGTTCTCTTTAATACTCACAGAACTGTAGAACTAAAAAAAAAAGAGATAAAGGAGAAATGGAAGAAGTGTCAACAGTATTTCAGCTATCTGGTTGCTCTTGAATCCTTCTTATAATTCCCTTCCACAGTTGTCTATCAAGCGGTGTTCTCTTTTATACTCACAGAACTGTAGAACTAAAAAAAAAAGAGATAAAGGAGAAATGGAAGAAGTGTCAACAGTATTTCAGCTATCTGGTTGCTCTTGAATCCTTCTTATAATTCCCTTCCACAGTTGTCTATCAAGCGGTGTTCTCTTTAATACTCACAGAACTGTACATGTATGTTTTATAACAGCCATGAGAAACAGCAACAGCTCACACCTTTTTTTGTGGCCTTGTACTGTCCAAAAAGCAATGGCAAATTACCCACAACAGCCCAAAAAGGCTGGTGTTGGTTCTGCAATGTCCTGTAAAGGATACACAAATAACTAATTGTGATCTCCACTTCTCTTTGGAGTTGTCTTGTGTCTGAAGTCTCACTAAACCATGTTAATGTTTTCTGATTTTTTTTAATGAGTTCCTCTGAATTCTGTTTTCCAGAACTTTTCATTTGTACATTTTAAAATTCAACCCACTTTAGTGATTTGAATAAAATAGACAACAGCAAATACTGATTGGGAGAAGAAGAAGAAGAAGAGGAGGAAGAAGAAGAAGAAGAAGAAGAAGAAGAAGAAGAAGAAGAAGAAGAAGAAGAAGAAGAAGAAGAAGAAGAAGAAGAAGAGGAAGAAGAAGAAGAAGAAGAAGAGGAGGAAGAAGAAGAAGAAGACAATGGAAGACACTCTATTCCAACTCACAATGCCGGTGTGTTGCCTAGATATGACAACATCCTCATGCTGGTCCTTCTCCCATAGTCTCATAGTGTCATGACAATGTTCCATCTCCCCAGATCTTCTTCTCCCGGGTATACAGGAAACTCTCTTGACCTTGCTGCCAGCAGCCACCAAGTTCGCCGTCACCGGAGGCATCAACTCCTTAACATAGTAGGTAAGATCTCTGGCCTCTGGGGGCAACTCCATCATGGTGGGATCTTTAGATGGTAAAGTGTATGAGGTTTTACACCACCAATCTGGCTGTGATTGCATGACTGACTTCACAGAACTGGATGCAGCAGATGCTGTTGACCTGAAGTCTACTTCATGTGTAGTTTTGAAAGGCGGAGTTAATGGAGCTGAGTGATCATGGTTCTGAAAATGAAATATGGAGATATGATAATTTATGACATGATATGATTTATGATATGGTATGATTTATGATATGATAATTTATGACTAGTTTCATTTGTATAAATACACCTAGATTGAATGAAAATATCAATATGAATAATTACTTAAATTTAAAGTGTACGGCAGGAATGTGTTTTGCTGCAAAATGTTTCCAACACATATAAAGAAAGCTTTTTAAAACATTAGTTTGAGAATTGCTACAGACTGAACTTCAATGGAAACAAAAATAATCACAATCACTATTATTAATTCTAATTGTGAAACACAACTTACTGAAACTTTTACATAACTGAACCTTAATAATAGAAAAATCCTTCTAATTCCATAAATTTAAAGACAAAACTCACTGGAGGAAAAGTATAGCGGGTGACCCGGTCAGAAATCCTCTTCATCGCCTCTTCCCTGGATAAGGATTGCAACAAGCTCGTAGTTTCTGTGCTAAAAAAGTTAAAAGAAACGAAAGATGAAAACATTTTTTTGAAAACAATTTACCCTGCTCTGCACATGTTCTCTAAAGGATGGAATAAGTAAACACATAGTAATTCTCAATATTCTTCTGCCCTTGCATTTACCGGCTGTAAACTCCGGCGGAAAGTTCTGGTTGTTCGTCAACTTCTAGACTCTAGTCCTGTTCAATAACTTGAGTGTTGCTTACACATCGATTTTACAGATCAGATTCATTTGTTCGCAAACTGTTGGTTCCTTGCCTCTCAGACAAATCCACTCTGACTTTGAAGGAAGCTCCCAATTAACTGACTCTTACAACATGCTTTTCGATAGAAAGCCAGTCTATTCTTGTTTAACTCACAAAGGGGCTTCGGAACTAACACAGGGGATTCTCTATACAAATATTCCTTTTTAGATCAATCAGCACTAATGATGGCTGTCTTTACTTCCTAGGATGTTAGCTTGTGCCAGTTTTAGTCTGGGTCAACCTGGGAGCCAGGGTAATTTCTTCACACAAATATGATTGGTGCGAGTTTAAACACCAGACCTTTTGGCTCTGTTCTTCTTCCCTCAAAATGGGTTTCCAGAATCCACAAGGGAAACAGAAAATGTTAAGATCTAACACTTTATACTCAAATGGTAATATTTGTTAAGGGATTACTTGTATGTACGTAGCATTACATTTCACTTACGACTTTGTTTTCTTGCTTTTTCCAGACCCCTTGCTGGACTGGGCCACCTGTCTGTCAAAGTTTGTGTTGCCAAGTAGGCCATTAAAGGCCAAACCTCTTTCCCGATCTTCAGCTACTGAAGTTGACAATGCCAAGGCCAACTGTGTGTCCTCATCAAACTGGCTGTGATGAAATATGAAACAAAAAAAAATTAATAATAATAATAATAATAATACAATGAAGTAGAATCTTCTTAAAATGAGATAAAAAACAATCCTACTATAAGTATCATGACAGGGTAGTTAGAACTCCAAATATAAGTACTTCTTTATCATAATCACCCTGTTCCTTGTCCAGTGGTGTAGACCTGCTCTCCTCTTTCCACAGATCTAGGTCATTAGTGTTCTTCTTCAGTGCTCACTTTAATAAGAGGGGTTGTGATGTGGTTTACAGTTAGGCTGTGATATCTGTGCCTTACAGCCCAACACATTCCATTTCAGAAAACCCTGGATTACTCACCTTTCATGACATGCTTGCTAAGTAGCAGTGGGTCTGTTCATGGATCCCCAAATAGGGTCCTGGAACCCACATAGGGTATTCACACGTGCTATTTTATTATCATGTGTACCAGTGAAAGAATTCACAGAACATCAAAGAATCAAATGGTTTGGTCATTTGGTCAGAATGGAACAAAATCAGCCAGCAGCTAGAGCAAACTACACGAGGAACTGCAGGCAATAAGGCAAGAGGCAGACCAAGAAAGAGATGGGTGGAGGAAGAAAAAGAGACACGACATAAACACAGTTTGACATTAACACAAGCTATGCTTAGACACTACAAAAACACAATATGACATTAACACTAGCTATGCTTAGAGACTACATAAACACAATATGACATTAACACAAGCTATGCTTAGAGACTACATAAACACAATATGACATTAACACAAGCTATGCTGAGACACTACAAAAACACAATATGACATTAACACAAGCTATGCTTAGACACTACAAAAACACAATATGACATTAACACAAGCTATGCTTAGACACTTCATAAACACAATATGACATTAATACAAGCTATGCTGAGACACTACAAAAACACAATATGACATTAACACAAGTTATGCTTAGACACTACAAAAACATATTATGACATTAAACATGCTATGCTTAGACACTACATAAACACAATATGACATTAACACAAGCTATGCTTAGACACTACATAAACACAATATGACATTAACACAAGCTATGCTTAGACACTACATAAACACAATATGACATTAACACAAGCTATGCTTAGACACTACAAAAACACAATATGACATTAACACAAGCTATGCTTAGACACTACAAAAACACAATATGACATTAAACATGCTATGCTTAGACACTACAAAAACACAATATGACATTAAACATGCTATGCTGAGACACTACATAAACACAATATGACATTAACACAAGCTATGCTTAGACACCACATAAACACAATATGACATTAACACAAGCTATGCTTAGACACTACAAAAACACAATATGACATTAACACAAGCTATGCTTAGACACTACAAAAACACAATATGACATTAACACAAGCTATGCTTAAACACTACAAAAACACAATATGACATTAAACATGCTATGCTTAGACACTACAAAAACACAATATGACATTAACACAAGCTATGCTTAGACACTACAAAAACACAATATGACATTAACACAAGCTATGCTTAGACACTACAAAAACACAATATGACATTAACACAAGCTATGCTTAGACACTACAAAAACACAATATGACATTAACACAAGCTATGCTTAGAGACTACAAAAACACAATATGACATTAACACAAGCTATGCTTAGACACTACATAAACACAGTTTGACATTAACACAAGCTATGCTTAGACACTACAAAAACACAATATGACATTAACACAAGCTATGCTTAGACACTACAAAAACACAATATGACATTAACACAAGCTATGCTTAGACACTACAAAAACACAATATGACATTAACACAAGTTATGCTTAGACACTACAAAAACACAAAATGACATTAACCCAAGCTATGCTTAGACACTACAAAAACACAATATGACATTAACCTGTTAGAGGCTGAGCCTTTTTGGAGTTTTGGTGCCAAGAAGACTGAGCCTTCACGAGGGTATTCTCATATTTTATACACACAAAATTATAAAAAATAAAGCGTTTAATTAACATACATAAAACTATATATATTCGTGCAGGAAATTGAATGAACTAACAGAATATTTATGAATCAAACTGAAATCTCAACATTTATTCAAATTAACTATACTATTCTGATGTGCATAATTTATGCAAGAATTTTTTTTAAATCTTGAGAACAAACATAACTAACCTGAAAATTGTGGGTGAATTTTTTTTTGGAAGAAGCTTGAATAAAGTCCTAACACCTGTATTTTGGGAAGTCAGGCCCTTGGAGGCCCTTCAGATATGTCTGGCACATGGTTCTCTCATTTTCTTGCTTCCAGATATGTTTCGGTTGCCATGATGCAGTAGTCCTTTTCAAAATGTTTGGGCACAGGTAACCCCAGAAAATAAATCGATGTAAAATTACAGAACACATCAGACTTTCTCAAAAGCTGTCAATGAACAGCCCACATGTGCAAGAAATGCGAGAAGCAGTTTGATTGGCTGGTACAAAAACCTGGCTGCCAATATCAAGGCTTCTATTATATAGGGCCGACCGATTGGCCCAGTCGTCCTTTTGGGCTACATTGTGTTGAGCTGATATTTCGGCCGCGTCATCTCCAAAGGGTTAACGCAAGCCAGGCAACTAACAAAAGACAGGAAACTATATCTAAATCCTCTCTGCAACTTTTTTTTATGACATAAGCAGTAGGGCAATGAAGGAAGAAGATCATCACATTTCACGTCAAATGGTGTAAAAAAATCCATCGTACCCCAGATTTCAGCCCAGCCGTTAGTGCTCTAGATTAATTCTGCTGAAGACAGTCCTCCTGCATCCAGTGTAAATGAGCGTTTGTCCTACCCCCTGATCTATTCAGTCAACACCATGCTATTGCTGTTTTACATGAAAGTGAAAAAAAATTTAAAGTGCACAGACAAGTTTGATAAAATATACCTTTTCAATCTGGAAGATGAAGAATGTTTTCCCTGCTGTGGTTTTAATTTCACTGGTCTGAAGAGGATAAAAAAGAAGGTAAAAACAAGATAAGAACAACTGTGGAATTTAGACACAATGTGGTGAGTACTATTAAATTTTTTATATTGAAAAAAATATCCTTGCATGGCAAAATAAAAAACAAACAAACCATTCCCTAGCTGTAAACTCCAGTGTCAAGTTCTGGTTAAGCGCCCACTTCAAGAATGTTGGTCTTGTTCCAGAAACTGAGTTTTGAATGCAAATCAGTTTGACAGATCTGGCTTACTTGAATGCTGACTGTTGGTTCTTCACCTCTCAGGCATATGCACTCCGACTTGAAAGGAACACCCCCCCCCCCTTTTCCCTCCAATTAGTCAGCTTGTACAAGATCCTTGTTGGGACATGTGGAGCTCTGAAGTTCATGAATCCTAAAACCGAA
Organism: Candidula unifasciata; assembly: GCA_905116865.2. NCBI lineage: Eukaryota > Metazoa > Mollusca > Gastropoda > Stylommatophora > Geomitridae > Candidula > Candidula unifasciata. Next base: position 521,353 of record CAJHNH020003090.1, read on the forward strand.
AGTGCTGAAGTTACAAATGTCTGTGTAAAAACTGTTGATCTTACAGATTTTTTTTTCTTTTCAGGAATCTTAATGGGGGTCACGACCTATTTTTATGTAGAGTTCTCAGGCGAAAGGGTAAAGAAGCTTACATGAAGTCCTCAGGCAAGATCCCAAGATTCAGCTTCGACTGATACTCCTCTTCCTGTTGTCTGACCAGATTTTTCACTTGTTCGACTGTCATCTTGTTGTTTAGTGCACATTTCTTTAAATGTGATTGACGACTCTAAAACAAAACAAACAAGTGAGCACAATCAATATTATGAAATACTAACTAACTTTCACAAATTGGACCACATTGACACATTAAAAAACAAACAAAAATACTCTTAACAAGCAGTGCTTTTTATTATTATATATTCAGCTGTGTTGAGCAACGCATATGTGGGTTATACAAAAGAAAAGAATTTTATTTCATGCCAAAAAAAACCCCCACTTATGCCTGTCTACATCTTCCTTCTCAAAGCCTGTTCCAAACACACTGTCTGTCTACATCTTCCTTCTCAAAGCCTGTCCCAAACACACTGCCTGTCTACATCTTCCTTCTCAAAGCCTGTCCCAAACACACTGCCTGACTACATCTTCCTTCTCAAAGCCTGTCCCAAACACACTGTCTACATCTTCCTTCTCAAAGCCTGTCCCAAACACACTACCTGTCTACATCTTCCTTCTCAAAGCCTGTCCCAAACACACTGCCTGTCTACATCTTCCTTCTCAAAGCCTGTTCCAAACACACTGCCTGACTACATCTTCCTTCTCAAAGCCTGTTCCAAACACACTGCCTGTCTACATCTTCCTTCTCAAAGCCTGTTCCAAACACACTGCCTGTCTACATCTTCCTTCTCAAAGCCTGTTCCAAACACACTGCCTGTCTACATCTTCCTTCTCAAAGCCTGTCCCAAACACACTGCCTGTCTACAGCTTCCTTCTCAAATCCTGTCCCAAACACACTGCCTGTCTACATCTTCCTTCTCAAAGCTTGTCCCAAACACACTGTCTACATCTCCCTTCTCAAAGCCTGTCCCAAACACACTGTCTACATCTTCCTTCTCAAAGCCTGTCACACACACACTGACTGTCTACATCTTCCTTCTCAAAGCCTGTCCCAAACACACTGCCTGTCTACATCTTCCTTCTCAAAGCCTGTCACACACACACTGACTGTCTACATTTATCTTCTCAAAGCCTGTTCCAAACACACTGCCTGTCTACATCTTCCTTCTCAAAGCCTGTCCCAAACACACTGCCTGTCTACATCTTCTTTCTCAAAGCCTGTCCCAAACACACTGCCTGTCTACATCTTCCTTCTCAAAGATTGTCCCAAACACACTGCCTGTCTACATCTTTCTTCTCAAAGCTTGTCCCAAACACACTGCCTGTCTACATTTATCTTCTCAAAGCTTGTCCCAAACACACTTCCTGTCTACATCTTCCTTCGCAAAGCCTGTCCCAAACACACTGCCTGTCTACATCTTCCTTCTCAAAGCCTGTCCCAAACACACTGCCTGTCTACATCTTCCTTCTCAAAGCCTGTCCCAAACACACTGCCTGTCTATATCTTCCTTCTCAAAGCCTGTCCCAAACACATTGCCTGTCTACATCTTCCTTTTCAAAGCCTGTCACAAACACACTGCCTGTCTACAACTTTCTCCTCAAAGCCTGTCCCAAACACACTGCCTGTCTACATCCACCTTTTCTAATCAGTTTAGAGTTTTCATCTGTCTTTTGGAAGAATGCCCCATTTGTTATGTTTACTATCCCACAAGTAACATAACATACGATATAACATAATATACAAGCAATATAACATAACACACAAGTAATATAACATTATGTAGAAGTAATATAACATAACAGACAAGGAATATAACATAACATACAAGTGACATAACATAACATAACATATATTATAACATAACATACAAGCAATATAAGATACAAGAAACATAACACACAAGTAATATAACCTAACATACAAGTAATATAACCTAATATACAAGTAATATAACCTAACATACAAGTAACCTAAGGACCATGAGGATCATGCCTTGAAATGTATAGGGTATATAGTGCCCAGCCCACACGTACACATCAATCAGGACTCGGCTGATCTGGCTACTATTACTTGAGAACATATTTTCTGCTATCCATTTTATCGTGGCCCCCAGGTCACTAAGAAGATGGATGTGTATGCAGACTGTTTGTTCCTCATCTCTCAGGCAGACACGTTTGTGTTCTCAAAAATCACATTGGTGTCTAGTGTAGGTGTTTGTCAGCTTATCTTCTTACTGTTCACATCTCACATAACAACCCCTGTTCTATATAACACTTTAACATGCTTTTTTTGACAGCAATTGACAAAAGCAATCAAATAAAGAGTTTTCTTTAGAGGATGAATGAAAAAAAAGTTAAAAAATTAAAAAAAAAAATATTTTGGTCACACTAACTGATTTTGAAGTACCTCACTTACCATTTTCCTTCTGTGTGTGTGTGTGCGTGAGAGAGAGAAAGAGAGAGAGAGAGAGAGAGAGAGAGAGAGAGAGAGAGAGAGAGAGAGAGAGAGAGAGAGAGAGAGAGAGAACCACAAGATATGCTTCAACCAAGGTTTGGCAAGCAATGATTATGAAAGAAATAAAGCAATTCAGAATTAATCCTGAGTGGGTTTCAAGGCCTCCCTAACAAAGCTTTGTGTAAAAGGCAACATTAGGGAAGTTTCCTTTGAAGTCGAGAGCATCTGTCTGAAAAGCAAGGAACCAACCATCTGTATACAAAAAATCCACAGGCACACACACACACAAATTAATGTACACGCAAAACTCAATTTCTGGAACAACACTAAATTTTAAAAGTGGATGAACAACCAGAACTTTCCAATGGAAAGAAGAAGAAGATGAAGATCAATCAATCAAGCTTGCTTACTAGCAGAGAGACAAAAACTCTGAACACAAAAGAGCTGAATGGGCATAGACAAAGCAGATCAAGAAGATTGTGGAAAGACAATATACAGGCAGACATACAAACACTCGGTATAACCAACAGGAAAGAGAAGGTCAACCAAAGAGATGAACTGAGAAGGGTGATATCTGCAGCAATGAACCTCAAGGACACACATGCTGAGGAAGAACAAGATGAAGAAGTTGACTTACTGACTGAACTTTGAACTTCTTTCCACACATAGGACAATTGAGTACAGATGTCCTGGCAACCTCTATCTGTCGCTGGTGCTCTGTCTCTTCTTGCCTAGTTGCATCTTCCTGAACACAAGTTAATATTATTTTAAAATTTTTGCTCTAAGAAGACATCATAAAATATTTCCAATATACTTTGTGGTTCTTTATTAATATCTTACCCCAGATGATGTCACAGAACAGTCCAAATTTGTAGAGGGTGGTAAAACTGGGTTTCCCGGCTTTCTGATGCTTTTAACAACCTCAAAACATCTAGAACTGGCCCTAACCCCAACCCACCCACATCCCACGAGGGAGTGCAGCTTAGCTCCCACGACTGCATGCAGCCTAGGTCCCATGACTACATTCAGCCTATCTACCACTCCCTGAAATATTAGACTGTCCAGTGACCTGTGGATTTCCCCTGTTTGGAGTAGGATATTAATAAAGCACCTCTTTGTAAACAGAATCCAAAATGAACATTGAACAATTATAATTATTGTTAAAAATTAATCCTATTTCTTTTGTCCTACTGCTTAAGCCATAAAGTGTCACAAAGAGAAGTCAGGCGAAGTCTCTCTGGTTGCAGAACTTATGTTAATGTCACATTACATCCCTGTAATGTCTCCTTTACTCCCATTTCTTTTGGGATTGGTCTCTTTCCTTCTAGTCTGCAGTTTTCATGTAGTACACTTTAGCTGCTGGCTGATTTTGTTCTGTTCTGACCAGATGACCAAACCATTTCATTCTTTAATGTTTTTTTTATGCTAGACGGGTTCATCTGCCTGAAAAGTGAGGGACCAACAGTATGCATATAAATAACCTAGATCTGTAAAATAGGATGTGCACCCAAAACTCAAGTTCTTGAGTGATAGGGCATGAATGCAGTCTAGCTGACTGCAAGAAATGTTGAAAATAACACAAACACTGACTAAAAAACTCGTCATCTTTTTCCATCCTTCCACTGAGCTTTCTAGTCAATTGTTGTGTTATCTCCGGCATTTCAAGTTCTGGAAGTAGACTAAAGTCTAGAAGTGAACAAACAACCAGAATTTACTGTCGGAGTTTACAGCTGGTGAACGCCAGGAACAAAACTCCCTACTGAGCACAAACAGACCTTCAACCAACGGCAAGCTTTATGCCGACTGATGCTCACATTCACTTTTTGAAATAAATAAAGTAAAGTAAAGGACCCTTTTCTCCGCCTTCAGGAATACTGGTCTTACAGGACTAGATGTATATTTTACAGACCGATCAGCACTGGGTGGGTGATGTGATCAGCATCATGCCGACCACCTTTACTTCCCAGGACTGTAACTGGTACCCACTCAAGGCTGTGCCGAGGTGAGAGCCAAAGTCGTTAAAAAAAAAAAAGTCTGGCTCCATCAGGACCCAAAACCCACAACCTTTCGATTCTCAGGCGAGCGTCTAGTCGCCACATCATGGCAGCTCTCACTATCTGAAGTAGAGGTTTTTAACAACGGATGAACATTATGACACACGAGTAGTAACCCATAAGTGCTCTGTTCTTCTTCTAACTCAAATGTGAGTCCAAAGAAGCTCAGCACAGTGCACACGCTCTGCAGCACCAGCATAAATCCTGAAATACCTTGGGTATATTTTGAGCCCCACATTTTGCCAGTGCAGCGGCGGTAAGCTACTCTATTTGATTTCCAACTGCCAAGGGATTTTTTTTTACGTGCGCAACAATGCACACAGGCGTCCGATCTTACAACACAGAGACCAGGGGAATTACTAAAAGTCCAAGACCACGTGGAAAAAAATCCCAGCTCTTACCGGGGAAAAGAAAAAGTAAAGGATCCCTTTTAACCCAGTGACACATCAGGCATGGGGTGCCAGACATATCTGTATAGACAAATCAGCATTCTGTGGGTGATGATGGCTGCCTTTACTTCCCAGGAAATTACCTGTTACCCATTTCAGGCTGGGTCAAACTGGGAGCCAAAGCCAAAATCTTGAGAAAAAAATAAATCTCAACGCAGATTTGAACCCCCAGGACTTTAGGCCGGCACGCAAGCATCTAGTCACTACATGAAGGGAGCCAGGTTCAGGCATGGAGCCATTCAAATTACCTTATCAATGCACTGATTCACATGCTGCTGTCTTCGCTGAGAGTTTAGGTAGGTTAAGTTTGTGCTGCAGATGTGACATTCCACCTGATCTATGATGCCGTCCATTCGTGCTTTATTTTTATCTGTGCATACAAATATAAATATCGAATAACGTGGAAAAAAAAAATAAAAAAGGATTACTAACTATTAAAAAAATTACTATGATCTGAAATAAAAAAAAAAAAAAAAAAAAAAAAAACTCAACAAAGTGGTTTAAAAAAATGTTTACTATTCTTCGGCTTGCCAAAAGGAGTAATTCAAATGTTTTAAAATTTATCACAAATATGAGAAAGATGCAGTTGTCATTTTTTCCCACATTATGAGAAGAAAAACCTGAAAAATGTGACAACTGAAAAAATTCTGGAAAGAAAGACAGAGAAAAACAATAAAAATAGATTCTTGACAGCCTTTTGTGATGGCTTGGTAAGATGTCAGTTTATAACTATTCTATAAATTGCTGTTTTCTCATAAATATGATTCATATCAATCAGCTGAGTGTTTAGCTAAGAATTGACATCATGGCACTAGAGACATTCCCATAAGTGTTCCATTCTCATCTTCAGCAGCCAGCGTAATATTCCCATTCTGACGGTCCCAGTAGCAGTTTGATTTTATGTCTGCCTTGCCCTTCCACTAAATGTAGACCAGATTCCCTTGTCATGCCAGTCTGTACCATGTTTGCCAGACCATAATGATATATTCCTGCCTCTGCATTGTTCATTTGCTCTCAAAGGTACATGTCCACATAAAGTCCGTCATGCATACATTCAATGGTGCAGAACCAGCTAATCTGTCTGGCTGTTTATTTCCCAATACTCTTGTATAGCCCAGAGAAAATATCCAAAGAATGCTAACTAGCTGGGACCTCTGAAGCAATGTTTGCCACTCTGCACGGAACATGCCTGTCTCCACCTTTCTTAACATTTTTTTTTTTTTTAAATCTGTTTATTGGTTCAAAACATCAGATACAAATTCTCTTTACATAACAAAAGCAAAATCAATAAGGTGATGTGCGAAAAATGATGATGGTTTGTACCGTTTCTCACTGACATTTCACAGAAAATAGAGACAGGGGGAGGCAGAGAGGATCAGTGGGTTCGAGGAAAGCTGGGGCTGTTGGGTCTGTCAGCGGAAACGGTACATTTCGATGGTAATGTTTTACAGGTTTTAAGATATATTTATATTTACAACAACAGAGTGAGTGGAAAGAGAGAATGAAAGAAAGAAGGGAAGAAGGAGAAGAGAAAAGGGGACACGAAAGCGTAAGCGGACAAGGGAAACAAAGGATGAAATGGAAATAGAGATTTTTTTTTGAGGGAGAAGCAGCGGGATATATTTACATGTGCCTTTCGGCTATTATTAAACATTTTAAACAGAAAAAAATATTTCTTAACATGCTTTGTGAGTCGGTTACAATCATGACATTCATGTACAGCTGGTTCTCAAGCCAGCGAAAAGCTGCAGTGACTGCCTCCACCTCCAATCAGTTTGTTGCTTTTCTATGCCATGTCATAAAAGGTCCAACAATTAAGTAATGAGACTAATTCCCCCAAAATTAAAATAATCAACAGTTGAAAAAATAACCTGTATTTTACTCAAAGTAAGCCTCTTGTGCACTGATACAGCGAGTGGCACGATCTAACAAACACTGAAACGACCACTGCAGTTTTTCTATCGTTATGGCCCTTAAAGTTGATGTAATGGCCCTTTGGATGCCATCAATATTGTCAAAGAGGTGTCCTTTCAACCGCAACTTTAATTTTGGGAATAGAAAATAGTTACAGGGAGACAAATCTGGGGAATATGGTGGATGGCTGAGAACACACAACTGTTTTTGGGGCCCAAAATGCCTGTACAACTACCGCCCTTTGATCTGGTGCACTGTCATGTAGAAGGAAAATAATTGCCAGGTGTTGAATACAAAACGACAAGACATTTTTTTCTTGTAAAAATCTACCACTGAAATTTTTACAAATAGTCTCTGTATTAACACCAAATTCATCTACCATCATCCTCACAGTCGAACAACGATCTTCTTGTATCCGTTCTTGGAATTTTGCAATGAGTTCCCCATTGCAAACAGAAACTGGGCGTCCAGGTCTAGTTGCACTAGTAATCATTTCCATACCACTTTTGAATCGTGAATACCAGCTAAAAATCTGTGTACGTGATAAACAATTATCACCATAAACTTGCTGCATCAGTTCAACTGTCGCAATGGTGCTTTTTCTGAATTGCAAACAGAATTTAATGCTAGCCTTTTTTTGCTCCATGCTGATTACGTGCCAATGCACCTTTGACTACGTTAACAAAATGGCAGCTTGTTTGTTGTCTACTTATTGGGCGGCGATGAAAAGTTGCCAGATCATAGATGAAGGTTGCCTCTTTGGATTCCATGCTTTGATTCATAGATGACATTTTTGTCTTGGCCATTATAAAATCAGTCTCAATACTTAATTGTCGCACCTTGTATACGCTATTGTAAAGCACAAGATATAGAGAAGTATCACTGCCTGCTACAGTCGGCAAGAACCTGACGTTAATGGGTATTTGAGTGTTTGCTAGTTGAGTAGGCACACACATAAAACACATACTACCAACAGAAAATAATAAAACTGTGAAAACTTACCTGGTTTTGAAAAATTCTGTTTCAAACATTCAATGCTGTGTGTCTTAAAATGCAGCAGGTCAAAGGTTTTACCACACACCAGACACATTCGGCTGTTATCCCGGACTTCATCGGAGCCTGGTCCTAATGGCACGGTACTTGTAGCCTCCTCCTCCTTCACAGAGCTAACTGCTACATTTTTCAACTGTGTAAATTCTTCACAGCCATTGCTGTCTTCATTACTCTGGGGTAATTTAACGCTGCTTTTGTGTGCATGAGTCAAACCATGTGGTTTATTTTCTGCGTCAATTACAATAACATCACTGACACTAACAATAGACGATGAGTTTTTATTCTTGAGCCGTAAACTTCGCTTGAAGCGAGGAGCTTCTTTAAAGTCTTTAGTGTCATCCAAATCTATCATATTCTCAGACTGTTCAATATTTAAACGACTCTGTCGCAGCTGGAGTGCTTTGTCCAGCATATCTTTTACTCGAAATTTGGCTTCTGAATTGAAGATATCCTTTGTAATGCTGCAGTTTCTTTTTGAAGGCTTATTATTACTTTGTGAATTATGTTTTGTTGTTCCACTGGCATGACTTTCGCTTGCCATAACTTTAGTGATGGTACACAATAAGTAAATAAACTGTTAGTTTCTGTAAATCTTGTCTATCTGAAAAGAAACAAAGTACATTTCGTAACTTTAATTATGGATAATCACTCATTTTTTTTAGAAAATTAAAGCATAAACAAACTCAACAGCAAAGAACAAACATCAATTTTTAGACTTTGGACAGGACACAGTGGTCTTTGAGCACACCTGCACAGGACAGGAAAAAAAGAATCTGCTGCCTGTGATTGTGGAGCAGAAAGACAGACCCCTGAGAACATACTACAGTACTGCCCTAACTTCTCCCGGCAAAGACTGGATCTGGCCCAAAGGAGCCACATTGCAAGAGAAACTATGAGGGACTGGTGGCGACCTTAAACGCACAATCCTATTTGTGACCCAGACGGGACTTAATGTTTAGCATGACTGATGTCGAACGCAGAAGAAGAAGAAGAAGAGGATTAAGACGCAGGTATTGGATATTCTCACATGTTGAGAAAACCTGAAAGCAATGTTACTAGAACTTCTTGACAGTGGAACCCACTATGGCTCAGAAATAAAGGCCCACCAAAAAACACATGTGTTTTATATATGTGTGTATGTATTATTTCATTATGTATAAGTTTATGTAGACATAACATGCATTACAGATAACACGCAATGGTGGTATGAAAGATGAGTGCTTGGAAGGGCCAAATGTAAGCCATGCATGCCCAATTTGTAACCCTTTAAAAATTAAGTTTGTTTCTTCAAGGAATCTTCGTTAGTTACTCTGGCAGTCCAAAGGATTCTTACCATTCGTCTGAGCAGCCACATCTCTGCTGCCTCCAAGTTCTAACTAATTTGTGCAGTCACATTCCATGATTCACTACCATACAGCAGTACAGGTTCTACATAATGTTTAGGTACTCTCTTTCAGACATCCAAAAAGAGGGACAAGATGTTCTTTATTCTGTGAAATGCAGCCTTAGCCTGGCCTCTTCTGCTCTTAATTTTTGACAGATATCTGTATTTAGAAGTTATGATTGTAACCAGATATTTGAATTTATCAACCTGGATTAACTTTTAACCTTCCATTCTAATATCACACTGTAGTGGCATTCTTTTCTTTGATATAACCATAACCTCCGTTTTCTTTATATTTAAGGACAGACTCCTCTTTTTTTTTTTTACTCTACCTCACTACAATGTCAAATAATTGCTGTAGATCTATTGCATTTTCAGCTATAAATACTGTGTCACCTGCATAACATATGTTGTTTATATTATAACCTCCTACTCTAATTCCTTGTGTATATTTGATCTCTCTCAATAACATTTTGCTATAGACAGAGAAGAAGTCAGGTGACAAAACACATCTCTATCTTACTCTTTGTTTGATCTGTTCATATATGCCCATTCTATCTCCCATTTTAATAGCTGCCATTTACTTCCAATAAATATTGTTAATTATTCTGAGATCTTTCCCATTAATGTTGACATCTGCCAAGATTTTGACAAGTTCTTCAGGTTTCATTTGATCAAATCCGCTTGAGTAATCTTTAAAGCATAAATGCAAGTGTTTCTTGGTTTCAATTGATCTCTCCAGGAGTGTTTTCAAGATATATTTACATTATCTGTTTCTTTTCCCTCCACAAAACAACACTGTTCTTGACTAATTTCTATTTTTATTTCTTTTCTTGTCTTGTTCCAGACTTGAGTTCCACATACACATCTATTTTACAGATCTAGCTTATTTTATATGCAGAATGTTGGTTCCTCACCTCTCAGGCAGATGCATTCTGACTTTGAAGGAAACACCTCTAATGAGTAGACTTTTATTACACGCTTGTTAGGGGACCAGTAGAAACAGCTCCGTGGGCTAGCTTTGGACCACTGTTTACCCACCCCTGATTTTGTATTATTTCTGCCTGTATTTCTGTATTAACCCCTTCTGCAGTGTAGTCATGGTGATCTCTGAGCCTGAGGATTTAGGGTGCCATAGCAAATGCTGCAGCCATGGACAGTGCAGGTTAGGATTCTATTTTTATCAAGGACAGCCCCCCCCCCCCAAAAAAAAATTCATGTCCAATGAGCTTATCATTCGAACCTGGGTGCTCCACGTGACAGCCAGCCCAGTGTTCTTGTAATCCATTCAGCAAGCCACTCATCAAAAAGTCAAAAGGAAGGCTGCCATGCCAACTAAAAATGGTCTATTAAAATACATATGACACAATATGTCAAATGTATATCTTGGACAAAGAAGAGGAGAAATACTGACATCTTAAAAGATCTGAACATCGAGGAAGATTGGCTAATAAACAGCATCCTTTCTCGGAAGCTGAAATATTTTGGTCATATCAAGTGCCACAATGGATTGGAAAACAATTATAGCAGAAGGCATGGTACCAGGAAGGAGGGGCAGGGACCGACCAACACGAAGATGGGCACAGGTTATAAGTGACTCCTTGAGTTAAAAGTACATGAGGCGGGAGAACTGGCGAGAGACTGAGTTTCTTTCAGGCAGACTGTGATGAGAGCAATGTTCTGCAAAGGACCTGCTACATGATGACGATGTCAAATGCAAAACTGACGTGAAAGGGTTCCTTTAATCTTGAAAATATATATTTTTAAATACTAGAAATAAAAATTTATTCAAGTGAGCAGCAGAGGATTTGATTTCAAGAATCAATCAAGAAGTTACAGAAGGCAAAGAATCTCAGAATATCCCAGTGTGGGTTCTAAGGTCCAATTTATGGAGACTAGACACTCACTCAACTGTCCCTCCCCAACTAACCTCTTTTTTGGATATCCTCCGAAAAAGAGTCACTTATTATGGTGGCTAAAAACAAACCCTGACAGGGCCTCAGTCACATGTAAATTGCGGACTAATGGCGACTATACCGCCTGCCACCCCCGAGAGTATCTCCCACACTGCACGTAGCGACGCAGGAGATACTCTCGGTGGTGGCGGTATGGCTGCTGGAAGTCTGCAATTTAGGCTGCCGGAGGTCTGCAATTTACATGTGACTGAGGCCCTGCTTTTTGGCCGCCATAATATGTGGCCGTTATTCGAAGGATACCTTCTTTTTCTAGCTTACTTTACTTAGTCGCTCCTCTTCTACCTTGGGGTGTAGAGGTTTGCCAGAGAGATCGCCAGACGTCTCTATCAGCAGTTTTCTTTCTGGCTTTGTTCCATTCCAGTCCTCTGTCAGTCAGGGACTGTCGGATGTTGTCTTCCCAGCGCACCCTGGGTCGTCCCGGAGGTCTGGTTCCCTGGTTCTTAGCCTCCCATGCTTGCCATGGTGGCCGATTTTCCCCCATTCTGCACACATGTCCAAACCATCGTAACTGTGACTGATCCACTCGGGTTAGTAAGGGCTGGGTATCAAGATCTTGACGTATTGTCTGATTGCGGACTTTGTCCCTTCTTGTCACTTGGACCACCTTTCTCAGGTATCTCATTTCCGAGGCCTGCAGCTGGCTTCTGTGAGCTGTTGTCATTGCCCATGACTCACACCCATAGTTCTTTTTCTAAACGAGTATGTTCTAAAATTTGGCTCTCCTCTGAACGGCGTCATAATATTATGGCGGCCATAAAATGTTCACGCTAAACTCAAGCTATGTAACAAGACAACTTAAGTCCAGAAGTAGACAAACAACCATAACTTTCTACCATAGTAAGTTTACAGCTGGAGATTAGTCAATGAAAGCGATGAAAATAAAGAAGATACTTTGTTGATTCCTTGCCGAAGTCAAGACAAACTCAACAAACTTTACAAACTGTCCGATAGAAAACACCTACCTCTTTACATAATACATTATACGCTCAACCAGACGTACTAACACATACATCGCTGTTTATTACTAAACTAGTTATAAGAATACAAAGGGTAAATACAAAATTAACAGCTTACTTTTTTACATCTAAGAAAACTAAAAAAAATACTAAAAATTCAAAACACAGAAACTGGCTCTTCAGAAACAGTATAACTCTCTACTTGAAGAATCTGATTTAGTACTCTTTAAAAAACAGAATGTGGATTTGAACAGGAAACAAAAGTGTAGTGTTCAAAATGTAAATCACCACTTTCTTCTTCTTTTGCTGCTTCTTTTTCTTCGTTCATATTTAACACAGCGGTAGGCATGTTGTATTGTAGTTTACAGTTAAGCTGTGTTGTCCTGACTTATCTGCCTAGCACATCCATTTGCGGTAAACCCCTATTTAGTGGTCGCTTCCGACATGCTTGTTGAGGGACAATAAGCATATTATGCCGTATATCTCCTAAAAATTGTGCTTAAAGAATTTATTCAAACCATTTGTAATAATAACAATAATATTAAGAATAATAATCATAAGAAAAAAAAAAAGGAGACGACGAAAAATGAATACAAAGCCTTCAGTAATATACTGAATCCATTAGAACGACAAGGTGTCGGACATCTACGAAGTATTGCATGACAGAATAGAATAACGGTACCCTTATTCACCCCGATGTGTCTTAAAAACGAGCTCACCACAAATTGTCGCTTACAGTAGAAGAAAAAAGATACATTAAAGGTGCCAGTACTGCAGACCATTGCATACCTCCAAGTATAAATGGGTAGGGTAGGTGGTTTGTCTCTTCCAGTACTGCTGTCTGTAGGATTGACACCTCAAGTATGAGAATTGAAAAAAAAAAATATCAGCTAAAAAATGGTAAATTTTGTAATTGAAATATAATAAATAAACTGTTATCTACTTTTTGTTTTGTTTCTGTGTTTGGCTAGTTGTCAGTTTGCTCTGTGCAGAGTGGCAAGTATTGCTCGAGAGGTCCCAAGCACTCAGCGTTCTTTGGATATTTTCTCTGTGCCATGCAGGAGTGTTGGGAAATGAACAGACAGTATACTGGTTGGTTCTGCACCAATCGATGGGGAATGAAAAGCTAGATGTGGTCAAAGCCACGGCCAGCTCCAGATTTTTATAATTAGAGATGGGCGTGGTCAAAGCCCAGTTTGGGGCAAGTAAACAATGGAGAGGAACAAATAGAAGGTAGCCATGGTCTTGTACTAGGAGTCGCAGTGGTGGAGCGGCTAGAACCTCGCCGCCCATCGGAAGGCCATGGGTTCGCTACCTGGCGGAGCCGGACTTTTTTCAAAAAGGACCTTGGCTCCCAGGTCGATCCATCCTTGAGTGGTACCAGGTGCAGTCCCGGGAAAGTAAAGGCGGCCGGTGTGATGCTGACCACATCACCCCGCTTGTGCCGATTGGTCTATACATATAGGTCTAGCCCTATATGCCTAAGGGCGTGTATTTGAAATAGTTGCATTTTGGATGAAAGGGCTCTCTCTCTCTTTCGTTCTCTCTCTGTGTTTCCACCTCTCTGTGTGATATCTCTATGTTCTCTGCGCTCTCTCTCTCTCTCTGTGCTTGTGTGTGTATGTGATTTCTCTTTCCTTTCTTTCTCTGTTATCTCTCTGTTCTCTCTCTCTCTATCTGTGTGTGTGTGTGTTCTCTCTCTCTCTCTCTCTCTCTCTCTATCTATATATATATATATATATATATATATATATATATATATATATCTCTTTCTCTGTGTTTATGTGTTTGATCTATGTGTGTTTCCTCCTTCTTCTCTATCCGTCTCTCTCGTTATGTCTGTTCTCTGTGTGAGCATTCTCTCTATATATATATATATATATATATATATATATATATATATATATATATATATTTTTTTTTTTTTTCACCTTTTGAGTTTACACATAATTTTATGATGTATTTGTGTTTCCTCCTTCTTCTCTATCCTTCTCTCTCGGTATGTCTGTTCTCTTTGTGAGCATTATCTCTCTCTCTATCTCTCCCCCACCCCCAACCTCTCTATTTTTCGACTTTTGAGTTTACACATAATTTTATGGCAGTGTTAAGCCAATCCCACACAATCCTTCAAGAACAATAATTCCCTAGCAATCATCTAATGTTAGCTATGTCAATAGTCGTTAAAAGATTTTTGCTGTGGTCGAGATAACATTTGTCATTGTTTAGCAGTTTCTGAAAGTAGAATGCAAATAATGTTTCCTAATAATTGTTGTATGCTTTTCTCCCCTTTCCACGTCTTGTGTGAATGGATTATCTTTCCTTACGACAGCCTAACAAACAACATCTGACTTCGTTTTCCCTAAATCCCAATAAAACAAGTTTTAACTAAATAAATGTAATCTTTGTTGCGGTGTCGTTATAAATGTAAAATTTAAACAAGCAACAAAAGAGAAAAATCAACTCATCTGCATTTTTTGGCGCTTAGATTAGTTTGATTTTCATTGCAAAACATCTCTTTCATTACACACTTCATCTTCATCATTAATTACCTTGCTGTGTTGCATTCGTGGCTGCCATTGACGTGAGTGTTGCATTCGTGGCTGCCATTGACGTAGGTGTTGCATTAGTGGCTGCCATTGACGTAGGTGTTGCATTCGTGGCTACCATTGACGTGGGTGTTGCATTCGTGGCTACCATTGACGTGGGTGTTGCATTAGTGGCTGCCATTGACGTGGGTGTTGGATTCGTTTCTACCATTGACGTGGGTGTTGCATTAGTGACTACCATTGACGTGGGTGTTGCATTCGAGGCTACCATTGACGTGGGTGTTGCATTCGTGGCTACCATTGACTTGGGTGTTGTATTCGTGGCTACCATTGACGTGGGTGTTGGATTCGTTTGTACCATTGACGTGGGTGTTGCATTAGTGACTACCATTGACGTGGGTGTTGCATTCGAGGCTACCATTGACGTGGGTGTTGTATTCGTGGCTACCATTGACTTGGGTGTTGTATTCGTGGCTACCATTGACGTGGGTGTTGGATTCGTTTCTACCATTGACGTGGGTGTTGCATTAGTGACTACCATTGACGTGGGTGTTGCATTCGAGGCTACCATTGACGTGGGTGTTGCATTCGTGGCTACCATTGACTTGGGTGTTGTATTCGTGGCTACTATTGACGTAGGTGTTTCATTCGTGGCTACCATTGACGTAGGTGTTGCATTCGTGGCTACCATTGACGAAGGTGTTGCATTCGTGGCTACCATTGACGTGGGTGTTGCATTCGTGGCTACCATTGACGTGGGTGTTGCATTCGTGGCTACCATTGACTTGGGTGTTGTATTCGTGGCTACTATTGACGTAGGTGTTGCATTCGTGGCTACCATTGACGTAGGTGTTGCATTCGTGGCTGCCATTGTCGTGGGTGTTGCATTCGTGGCTACCATTGACGTGAGTGTTGGATTCGTTTCTACCATTGACGTGGGTGTTGCATTAGTGGCTACCATTGACGTGGGTGTTGCATTAGTGGCTACCATTGACGTGGGTGTTGGATTCGTTTCTACCATTGACGTGGGTGTTACATTAGTGACTACCATTGACGTGGGTGTTGCATTCGAGGCTACCATTGACGTGGGTGTTGCATTCGTGGCTACCATTGACTTGGGTGTTGTATTCGTGGCTACTATTGACGTAGGTGTTGCATTCGTGGCTACCATTGACGTAGGTGTTGCATTCGTGGCTACCATTGACGAAGGTGTTGCATTCGTGGCTACCATTGACGTGGGTGTTGCATTCGTGGCTACCATTGACGTGGGTGTTGCATTCGTGGCTACCATTGACTTGGGTGTTGTATTCGTGGCTACTATTGACGTAGGTGTTGCATTCGTGGCTACCATTGACGTAGGTGTTGCATTCGTGGCTACCATTGACGAAGGTGTTGCATTCGGGGCTACCATTGACGTGGGTGTTGCATTCGTGGCTACCATTGACGTGGGTGTTGCATTCGTTTCTACCATTGACGTGGGTGTTGCATTTGTTTCTACCATTGACGTGGGTGTTGCATTCGTGGCTACCATTGACGTGGGTGTTGCATTCGTGGCTACCGTTGACGTGGGTGTTGCATTCGTTTCTACCATTGACGTGGGTGTTGCATTAGTTTCTACCATTGACGTGGGTGTTGCATTCGTGGCTACCGTTGACGTGGGTGTTGCATTCGTTGCTGCCATTTCCCATTCGGTGTTGCTAACTGTAGGTTTACCATTCTGAGATTAAAACCCCTTGATCTTGATGACAGACCGACAATGGACATTTCAGATATCCCGTGTCACATTTAAAGAAGTTATTTTATAACCAGATCATTATGGAAACAATCATTAAACGGACGTTGGGGATGCTACTGTATTGCGGGACTAAGCACGCACAGAAATGCTCCATGTGCAGTGACGTCAATTATGATAAACAATAACATAACATATAATTAGGGCATATATAACGGTTATACCAGTCTTATGTAACTTGCAATCCTGTGCCGGGAAAAAACAAGGTTAGGTTACCCTAATCTCAAAAAAGAGATCTGGACAAACAGGGCCGAATTAACCATTACGTACACTAAGCACGAGCTTAGGGCATCACACAGTGAAGGGGCACCTCAAAACTTTCTATAGGCTGAAGTACTGTGTATTTAAAAACACTATAGCCTGCACACTAATAAGTCGTCACACACAATTTGGAAAGCTCTGCTAGAAAGCTACAAAAGACGAACAACAAAGAAACGGTACAAAGATATAGACACTGAAGCACAAGACGCCTCTAGGGGAGATAACTTGCTGATTTTCCTGACATTCACATACAAAACCCAAGCAGAAAAGAAAACCAGATGCAGGCGGGCGCGAAATTAACCTACAGATTGATAGCAGTGAGTTGTCTTTCACAGGACTGCGGCCGTGTCTGTTTAGTTTCAACGAAACTTTGTGGCTAAATTAAAATGACGTTAAAGGACAGTGGGTGTGGCTTTGGGGTTCGATCAGCGGCGGCTCGCTACTAAAATTAGCGGGGGTGCTGCTTTATTAAGCAATTTGTATCAAGATCCAACTGCAAGAGAAATGAAATTATGGTCATCAGCAAGAGGAAAGAAATATAGAGACGTACATGCAAACGGTAAAATTCTTTAACGAGTCAATAGATACAGATATCTTGGAACAATCATAACATATGATGCAAAATGCCTTGGAGAAATTAAAACAATAATTTCCCCGATAAAAGTGACAATTAGCAAGATACAAAGAATTCCTACCAACAAGAAATTGTCTACTGCAGTGAGGACTGACTGACTGACTGACTTTCTACCCCACCAGGACATCACACAAGCGATAAACACCCGATGACACAATGTGGACGAGGATCGCCGTGGAGAGGTCCCAGAAACCGCGTTCAGACAACTGGTCATATTTATGGCCTGTCTATATTGCGGCCTCTGGCAAAAGCCAGGGTGGGGCTTCAAATAACACAAAATTTCGTCCTGAAAAGGAGGAACATGGATGATAACTGAACACCATAATCTTGAACTGTGCTGAAGTGAGGAAAAAAAGTTTTTAATAGCTCTGTCAAGCCTGTCATGATAAAGGCATGTGAAACATTGACAACAAGCAAACAAACTGAAACATATTTACTCGCGGTTGTTTCTGAGAATCCTAAAGAAAAAACAATTATGAACAAAAAAAGGGATGGTCTCAAGAATTTGGTAACAGCTGGCAGGATTGATAAAAAAAAGAGCAAGAGGAAGGCAAAGATAAATACCTGGATGGTTTGGCCAGATGGATGGGACGAGATAAGAACGTTGAGCTGATCCGTGATTCTGGTGATCGTGTGAGACAGCGAAACATGACAGCCTACGCTTACCGACAGGGCATATCACGACGATCATTATTATTTCAAATATCGTCCGCAAACTCCTTTTGGTTGTGATGAGGACACATAATTTAAGCACAGTAAAAGACTGTAAAAACAGCTCGACATCTTTAGTTGATGTGGTCAATACGATGCCTGTCTAGGCTGACCATACGTCCCGTTTTTTTTAGTGTGTTCTGACCGTCTTTGTCAGTGCCACTCCCCCCCCCCCCCAAAAAAAAAAAAAAAAAATTTGCCCTGTTTTTTATATCTTCTCTCTGTGGGTTCCAGGGCCCCATTGTAAGGGGTCTGGGGGGGGGGGGGGGGGAGATCTATTGCCTCTTCAAAAAGCATGTCGTAAGAGTCGACTAATTTGGGGTATCCTTTGAAAAAAAATGAGTGCATCTGCCTGAGAGGCAAGGAACCAACAATAAGCATACAGTTAAGTCAGATCCGGTAAACGGATGTGCATGCTACACTTAGGTTCTGGAACAAGACTTAAGTCCAGAGGTGGACAAACAACCAGAACTTTCCGCCGGAGTTAACAGCCAGTGAATGCGAAGAAAAAGAATGGTTACATTTGTAGACCTTAGTAGATTTCATAGTTTAATTCTGAAATAGGTTAATGTGACTTTTGTTTGTTGTAAGCTTTACTTTTTTTAGAGCATATTCTTTGGTTTAATTCTTGTCGGCAATCAACCCCTTTTCCACGCTTACTTGGCATATGGCTTATATAGACCAGTCACCACGTATATGGTCAACATCACCCTGGCCACCTTTACTTTCCCTGACTTAACCTCGTACCCATTTAAGACTGGGTCTGTCTGGATCTGAACCCACGACTTAGGATCCGCAGACGGCCGTCTAGCTGCTACACCACAGGGACTCCACTTGGTGACAATGGTTCGGGTTTTAGTATCATTGTCTAGTGAGTAATTAACCATTTCACCCCAGTGTCCTAGAAAAAAAAGGGTGGGGTTAAAATGACTTCCTTGAAAATTTCCTGTCTCAGCTAAACATTAGTGGGTTGTCCCGTCTACAGCACAAGATAATATGGTCAGCTTTTGCAGGCGTAAGTCGATGCGAACGCTTCGATTCGTAATGCCGGGATGCCAGGTTCGATCCCAGCTGCGGGCAATGCGACTTGCGTTGGTTTTGACAGTGGTATCAAGAAAGCCGACCGTCCAGGAAACAATGGCAAACTACTGGATGTAAATTGCCTAGAGAAACCACACAATAACCAGTAGCTGTTAGGGTTGGTTCTGCAACGTCCTGTAAAGGATTTGCAACATTTTTGCAGGCGACCTTTACTTCCTAAGATTATAGATACTCCTTATACAAGTATTGCTTAAAATAATGGATTTGATACGCCCTTCCTATGGCCGTCAATGATCCTCATTCATTAATTAACTGAAAGAATGCAGAGTATATACCTTAACAAATGGGCGGGAGAAGAGGCGAGGCTACAGGCAGATTGTGTTGCCATAGTAACTTGCAAATCATTCAGCAGAAACTCTAGGTTAATCTTCATTCCTAGGAATCCAACTCTGGTGGGGTCACGTGCCAGCATGGCAAGTGCAGTGATTTATCTTTCGCTTCTGCTTTGTCATAAGAATGCTGAGATTTGGTAAAGGGAGAGGTAAAGAGAAAGAAGAGAGAGAGAGAGAGAGAGAGAGAGAGAGAGAGAGAGAGAGAGAGAGAGAGAGAGAGAGAGAGAGAGAGAGAGAGAGAGAAAAGAAAAAATTGGAGTTAAGCATTTTTTTAATCCTTCGACTTGGGATATTAATTGTAAGTGTTTTATGATCTATGCAATTATAACTTATAATGCTTTTAAATTGTTATAGGCTTTTATTACGTTCGCTTTTGTTTATTTGCTGATTTGTCTAAGACAATTTTTACGTTATTTTTTGGGTTTACTACCAGTTGGTCATGTTGTGTGAAAAAGAAACTGGAGTACATTGGCTCAACGAGAAAGTTGGTAGAGAGAGAGAGAGAGAGAGAGAGAGAGAGAGAGAGAGAGAGAGAGAGAGAGAGAGAGAGAGAGAGAGAGAGAGAGAGAGAGAGAGAGAGAGAGAGAGAGAGAGAGAGAGAGAGAGAGAGAGAGAGAGAGAGAGAAAGATAAAGAGAAAGATGCTTGACAGTTTGACGTCATGACATGGAAGATCATATGTGTCGGCATTTATTGAAAGAAGGTTGTGAATAAAACATGCGACTATCAACGCCACAATGTATGGACGTTGATGTGTGTCAGAATTAATTGAAAGAACACGAGACATAAGGTAGTGTACCAGAAATGACTACCGACGCTACAAGGTATGGGAGATCATTTGTGTCAGAATTGATTAAAATATACGAGACGCGAGGTTGTGGATTGATATCATTACCAACGCCACACGGCACGGCCTATAAGAAGAAGACGACCAGTGCTCTCGCTGACAACCTTAAAGGGGAACTTTCTCTACACTGTCTTAGTTTACTGTATGCTTCTGCCGCTCCTCTGGGTGGTGAGCTACTATATGATAGGGCAGATGAAGGGTTCTTTAATAATATCCTACCCCCAGATGACGTCACAGGATAGTCCAACATTTTAGAGGGGGTAAGAATGGGTTTCCCGCTTTTCTGATGCTTTCAACCACCCCAAAGCATCTAGAACTGACTCTAACCCCAACCCACCTACGTCCCCCGAGAGAGTGTAGCCTAGGTCCCACGAATGCATCAAGCCTAGGTCCCACAACTGCATGCAGCCTATCTACCACCCCCTCAAACATTAAGACTGTCCCTGGGATTTCCCCTGTTTGGGGAAGTATATTAATAAAGCACCGAATTTAGTAAAGGTTCTTTGAGATCAACTGGACAGTGCAAATGAGCTGAAAGTATTTATACGGAAAAAAGGGGGGGGGGGTTGAGGAGGGCACAGAAGGAACTTGAGCCTCTAGGCTCCAGTGCCAATTATCCACCTATGTCTCTGTAATGTTGAAGAGTTTATGCTTGAAACCCTCATATGCTATATTTGTCCATTTAAAATTTTACATAATACATACTTACAATCAGATACAGTGATTCCTCCCTCTGGTAAATCTATTTTCAGCTGTCAACTTTACCCTTGCTCTTTGAGGTTCAAAGTTCGAAAAAGCTCAGCACAGTGGGCAGGTTCTGTAGCACCGGCAAGGATCCTGAAATACTTTGGGTAGATGTTTAACTCGACATAGAAAACATCTAACAGTCAACACAACACAGTCTTGTCCCTAAGCCTTCCTCTCTCCAACCCCTTGATCCACCCTTGTGATCTACTAATGATTGCCTCCATTAGCGGCTTCATGCTTGAAATTGTAAATATACTCCGTTTTAACATGACACGACCTTTTCCTTCAATA
Organism: Candidula unifasciata; assembly: GCA_905116865.2. Classification (NCBI taxonomy): domain Eukaryota; kingdom Metazoa; phylum Mollusca; class Gastropoda; order Stylommatophora; family Geomitridae; genus Candidula; species Candidula unifasciata. The sequence continues at coordinate 542,948 of CAJHNH020003090.1, forward strand.
TAGATGAGAAATTGAATAGGACAGGCAAAAATTGCATTTTACAAAATGAAGAACATCTTTTGCATTAAATCGTTGTCACTGAGAGTTAGAAAAAGAATTCTTGCTTGCCACATACCTCCATTTTTAACATAAGGCTGTGAGTCCTGGACAATCGGCAGGCAGGTCAAACAATTTCTTGAGGCCTCAAAGATGTGTTTTTACAGAAGAATGCTTAGACAATTAAAAAGAGCAACCAGGAGGTTTTGAAAGAGGCGGGAGCCCAAAGACCACTTCTCATAGACATCAGAAGGAGACCGTCGTCATTTTCGGGGTTGTTATGAGAAGAAGGAAAATGGAACATGTTGTGAACACTGGAAAGATCTGTGGAGGGAGGGATAGAGGAAAACAACGAGAGAAGACTCTTGCCAGTCTTGTTGCATGGCACGGAGGTGTGTCGGCACACGAACTGATACAAGCTGCAGGAGATCGCAGATTGTGGAGAGGCATGATCGCCTACGCCAGTCGGCAAGACACCTGATTATGATGCTGGTAATAAACGAGAAATAGAAGACTGATTTTCTTCTTCTTCTTCGCCTGGATCGGCTGTAAACCCCGGCGGAAAGTTCTGGTTGTTCACTCACCTCTGGAGTTTAGTCTTGTTCCAGAACCTTAGTGTAGCATGTACATCCGTTTTACATATCTGACTTATCTGTATGCAGAGTGTTGGTTCCTTGCCTCTCAGACAGATGCAATCCGACCTTAAAGGAAGCTCCCAGTTAGTCGACTGTTACGACATGCTTGCTGGGAAGGCAATTGGTCTATTTTTGTTTTCCTCACAATGGGACCCCGGAACCTACACGGGGAGTCAGATTTTCAAAACAATTTACAGAACCATCGGTGGACATTTTTTTAAACTATCTAGAGCAGTGTTCCTAATTGTTTTAAAATTAAATCCGCGGCCTAACAGAAACAATGTAAAATGCTTTGTTACCCATCGATCTCCGTCTATCAGGCTATGTGAGTCGGTTACAGTCACCACAGTATGTGTAGCTCGTTTTCAAGCCAGTGAAAAGCTGCGGTGACTGCCTCCACCTCCATTCTTAAACTAGATATTGTAATATCACATGACGAAGCCTCGGAGATGATGCTCTGCGATTGATTTCATCTTCGGTTAACATACATAGAATTTTGGTCCCAGCACGGAAGTATTAATATGTCTTCGATCAGTACGATTTTTTAAACATAAACTCTTGACCTTTTGGTCTCTAAGAAGTAGTGGTAGTTAGGTTTTATTTTAGTTATATGCAGTAAGTGAAGGACCCTTTTCCACGCCTTTAGGCGTGCGGGACATATAGACCTATATTTTATAGACCAATCAGCACTCTTTACCATCGGTCGCCTTTTCTTCCCAGAATTGTATCTGGTACCCATTTGAGGCTGGGTCGACCTGGGAGCTAGAACACAACAAACTTCACTCAATGGACATCTAAACAGAATACAGACACCCCCCCCCCTTCCCCAGAGTGCCAGCTGTGTAACTACCCCTACAAAACTGTTGAACACCATCTCTTTGAGTGCCCAAAACTCAGTGAGACAAGAAGAACGCTACTCCCTCCGAGACCAGACAAGTGGAACACCTTGTACGGAGGAAAAGAACAGCTTGTGAAAACATGCAAATTCCACTACATGGTTTTGGGTCAAAGGGCAAAAGCTGGCTGGCTCGACAACAACAACAACAACAACAACAACAACAACATCAGCAACAAGTGCAAGCTAAGGTAATTTAAAAAAAAATGGCTAGCTTCGTCAGGATCTTCAGATCCGCAGTGGAGCCTTTAGCTACTAGAGCGTTGAAACATGACCAACAGCGACCACAGGTGATAAACCTTCAGGAAGATAAATCGAAGAGGGAATACTAAATCACTTATACTGCTATTTCCTGAGGCAAGCCGCGCCCTGGTTACGTAAAACAATACCGGAGCACAGGGCTGACGAAGTTTACACATTTTGTACTATTTGAATCTTGCTGAGCAAAACTGTATTTTTGTTTCTATTCCCGTTGTTCTGCTTCTGCTTCTTTTTCTTCTTCTCTTCCACCTTGTACCTCATCGAAGTGTCGGGGGGAGATGTAATGTTCGTTGATTAGCTCTGTCAAGAACACTATTAAGACTGTTGTTCATTTCTGTAAGACTGTTCTTAATGCCATCACTCCATATTTTCCAAGGTCTTCCACTCGCTCTATACCCGTTGCAACGTTTTGGTGTGGCTCGCTGTGGCAGACAGTACCAGGGCATTCTCGTTAGGTGTCCAAATCACTTCATTTGCTGTTCTTTGATGACCTGTAAGACTGGCTTTATTCCTAGCATTCGTCTGATTTCATGATTTCGTATTCTGTCTTTCCTTGAAACTCCTGCAGCTCTTCTAAAGCATTTAATCTCTGTGGTCACAATTTTACGTTCATTGGAGGATGTAAGTGTCCACGTTTGGCATTGATGTTGTTTTGTTACGTGTTAGAATTGTGCATCTATATTTAAAGTTTTGGCATGGTCTTAAACTTTAAAAAATGATTAGAAGTGTACGGGATGCAATAGCTGACACAAATGTACCTTTTGACGTGACTTGTCATGTGCGGTTTTGTTCCGGTTTTGGAGGCCGGTGCAAGAATCTCCGTCCAGATAATTGCCAAATAGTTTTCATCAAATTTTTCTTTATCAGTTTAACATTCCAGTTTACTTGAAGCTTGTTTTTCTAATTCAGGTCCTTTGTCCACCTGTAGACTTAAGTCTTGTTTAAGACCTTGGGGGCCACGTGCACATCCAGTTTACTGATCTGGCTTAACTGTATGCAGACTGTTGGTTACTGGCCTCTCAGGCAGATGTACTCCAACTTCGAAGAAAGCCATTAGTTGACTCATACGACCGGCGTTTTGGGGAGGCAGTGGCTTGTTTTTTGCACAGTCAAACTCCTGATCAGGGCTCCCAATACTGGGTTTCCCCCAGATATTGGTTTTTATATGACGACTAAGGTTAAAATTTTTAAATCTGGGGGGTTTTTTTAAAAGAAAAAAATATATCCCTACATAAAAGCGGGTAAATGTTTCGTTTCGTAACTATAAAATTTTTACTTTTTAACAATCTGGTTTGTTTATTTTTATTTTTTGTTCTTTGTTCATGTATTGCTTGGGTTTTTGTTCAGCGTTTGTTTGTGTGTGTGTGATTTTTTGAAAGAACTTTTAATGGTTTGATTTTTAAATGGTATGACACAAATCACTCAAGCAGAGCTTTAGGAGAGAACTCAACAAGTTCCAGTGGACCGATAGGTGAAAAACAAATTCTGGCATTGGATAAGACACACGATGGGAAAACACGAGAACAATGTAACTAGAATGTCTTTGCACTGGAACCCATAAGGGCATAAACAAAGGAAAACTAAAGGGAAAAACACACACATGGTTAAAGGAGCTAGAGATTAAAGACAAGCTGCGAAGAGCTGCATGCAATAGCGAAGATATATGACGTCTTGGCGTGCGTTGGTTTAAAACTCATGCTCCATTGGTGGTTACAAGGCAGAAGAAAAAGAATTAAAAATTAAAAATTTTATGTCGTTTGGTGTGTTTTCGCACTTTTTGAAAAAAAAAAAAAAAAAATCAAAATTGTATCATTATCTTACAGATTTTAGCAGCCCTGGCAGGACCACGCCCTTCAGCACTAATGATCTCCCCTTTCCACAAACGTTTCTCGCCACTATTCTGTCTTTCAGTTTGTTTCCTTCTGCCTCCTTTCTCTAAGTTGATTATGTTTAATACAATATTTAACATTATGGGATTAACAGGTTTCCTTTGCAGAAAATTCTGATAATTAAATACAGATTAAATTCGCGAAGATTTATACAGAGCAAGTTTTGATGCTCCGGAAGTGAGTCATGAAGTGACTTTAACGCTACAGTGATGTGATTTCAAAGAGCATCCTGAATAAACAGAGTGGTTATAAAGATCCCTGAAAGAATCGAGTTTGGGAATACTAGTATCAAAAGCAGATATTAATGAACTAGAGAGCATGATAACGAAACTTCTTTTTAAAATTATAAGCGTAATTTGAGTTTCGGTGAAGAAGAAGGAAGAAAAGAACGAAAGGAGGAGGAGGAGACGAAGAAGAAAAGAACGAAAGGGGGATAAGACGAAGAAGAAGAAGAAGAAGAAGACGAAGGAGGGGGAGGAGGAAAAGAGGAGGAGGAGAAAGAAAAAGAAGAAAAAATCAATGACAAAATTGTTTTATAATAAACAGTATAACATGGTAACTGTTTATTGTACAGAAAAACATAGGCTGTGGTGTGCAATGATTTTTATAAATACATCTGAACAAAGCACAACAGTATATTTTGAGCATCACATACATATAAGTTGCTGATCATGTTTGTTGTTTTGTATTAGAAAATATGTCAAATTTATCTCCAATAATCAATTAGTTATTAACTTGGGAGAAATTTCCAAGCACTAAAGTAAAATATTCAGGAATGTAACATTCTGGCATTTCAATTTAAAATGCTTAGTTTTTTCAAAAACATAGAAGTTGTTACTGCGTTTGAAGTGTTATGTCAGTAGTAGAGTAGCAAAACAGACGTATCATTTGCATCCGGGTACTCACAAGTAGCCTCTTTTCTATGTGGCTGTATGTATGTGTCTGTGTGTGTGTGTGTGGTGTGTGTGTAAGTGTGTGAGCACGAATGTAAATATGTGTGCTGTGTGTTTTCCTGTGTGTGTTTATATGTAAGAGTCTGTGTGTGTGTCTGTATTTTTGTCTAAGTGAGCGTGTGTGTCTTTGTGGGAGTGTCTCCATGCATGACTGTATTTATGACTGTATGTTTGTATGTGTGTATGCCTGTATAACGAATGTATGCCTGTATGTTTGTATCTATGTATGTTTGTTTGTATGTATGTATGTATGCCTGTGTGTATGTCTGTTTGCATGTTTGTTTGTATGTATGTACGTATATATGTATGTATGTAATGTTTGCATGCATGTATGTGTGTGTGAGTGGGTGATCGTGTGTATGTGGGTGTATGTATGCACGCGCGGGTTTTTTGCATGCACTTTACAACTCATGCTTTTGTGTTCTTTTATAATATTCATAATATGCATATTATCATATGATCATAACATGCTTTATTAGTAAAAATACAACTGCTGTGCGAAAGATGGTTGACTGGAAGGGCCGAATGTAAGACGGGCCTGCGTGCCCAATTTGTGACCCTTTGAAAATAAAGTTCGTTCGTTCGTTCGTTCTTTTGTACAAAATGGCGACTGATCCAGCGGCTAAGTGATTGGTTTTCCCAGCGACCTTCTTTAATTGTAGTATTATCAATCATGTGACGTCACAAATGACATTATCTGGCGGCTGAAGATCGATATATATATGGTGCTATTATTTAAGGCTAATCGATATTTCTTTAGGATATTATTATTATTCTAGCATAGAGTGGGAATGAATTGGCTTTATATTAGATATTTCTTTGTGCTGATCTTTACAGCAACATCAATCTGATAGTGGAAACACTATGTACAGCTTACACTACTCGAATATCAATCATCCTTCTAATCATCATCATCATTATCATCATACTAATTATCATCATTATCATTCTAATTATCAACATCAACATCATCATCATCCTAATTATCATCTTCACTATCTGAATCATCATCATCACTATCCTAATTATCGTCATCATCATTCTGATCATCATCATCATCCTCCTAATCATCATCATCCTCCTAATCATCATCAGTATCATCGCCATCATTTTCATCCTAATTATCATCACCATCATCAATATTCTGTTATGTCATTAAATGTCACACGTGGCTCCAGTCTGGTTCTCCATTCCATCATGTGCAATCCTGTCGAGTTCATCGATCAAATCCAGTTTAGCACTTTTAGTGTTTTCTAACCAAGTTCATTTTGTTTTTTTCTCTTGGACATCCTGGTTTCCTCAGTCAATTAGTTTCCATTTCAGTACCTGTTTGATGATTCTCTGCTCGCTAACGCGACGCATTAAACTAGTTAGATCTCACACTCTTCTTGTATATTCACAGCCAAGCGACCAGCCAATCAGCCAGCCTGCCAACGGTTTATCTAGCAAATTAACTGACCAACCGTCCAACCGACTGACCGACCGACAGACCGACCGACCTTCTTACCGATCAACTGACTAAATAGCCAACAAACAAACAAACCATTTAAAAAGACAGCCAACCAACCAGCCATACATAATGAATGAAATGCTGAACTGACAGTGCAGCTGCTCATGAATTTAGTTCAGTGCAAATTATTGTTCTGTGTTTCAGAAGTGTGCGGGGAAAGGAAAATGCAGAGAAGATTGGCTGGTTCAGCACACCTTGGCGGTGAAAAAATGCTTTACAAGCTTCACGTTACCAAGGCTCTTTGGGAGCAAGTGAACAGTTCGGTGGCACAAACAGGTCATCACGCTCTGAGAAAATTGTGTAGCGGGAAGGCATCAGGGGATCTAGCTGAAATCAGCACTCAGGGGAAAGGCAAGACGGACATACAGTGAGAGCGCTACTGGAACGATCGGCATTAGAATTATGTGCTGGCTGCGAAGACTGGACGATAATGGAAGTGTCCAGAAGGTTACGTGATTGGCTCTTGACTCAGTAACCTCTTGACCCAGCAGCCCACCTGACCTTAACTAAGCTCAGAAGTACATGCATCTCTCTTGCCTGGATTCACAGCACGTTTTTATTTGAACAAATCAAATATCACCCAAATAATTTTTCAATCCTGAATGTGTTCAATCTTCCCATCCTTCATATAATACACGTGTCCAGTGCTATTACTCATATACGATGCATTAATACTGAACCCGCTTTTGCAGACAATTAAAATATCACACAGACTTAATATAAACTGATCGATTAGTGCCACCTCAAACCCCACACACGCGCTATGTTCGCTTCTTTGCCGATCTATGTGTAAGATTTTCCCGCCATAATCTAACAAACGATCTCCAAAAAACTGTTTTGATTCAGCTCGAACATGTTCATAATCTGTAGCCACAAAAAACTTGGCGTTTCCAAGCGCGTCGTTAGATGACATGAACTTGAGTAAAGTAGGTAAGTGTTCAATGCTAAAGGATTGTAGGTTTTCATCCATAGGAATTGTTGGATTTTTGCCCATTCTTACATGGGCGCAGATTAAAGTTGAGTTCCCTATTGCGGAGGTAGAATTCACAGTTTTGATTTTGACAGGTTTTGATATTAATCCTTTTCGAATTAGCAACTGAGGCCCTAAAATGTACTGGAGATGGCTTAAAAGCATGTGTGATGGTTGCATCAGATCGGTCCATGCCCAATGAAATCTTGATCGCCTTTTGTAGAGTCCTCCCCATTGGTCCAGGACTGACGAGTAGGCGGAGTTTTTAGTCAGATGACTGTAATAATCTTGGTTTGTTTTCAGGTAGATAACTTTCTGTGAATACTTAACGTTAAAATCGCCATCCTTGATGCTGAACTGGAAATTTTTGTCCAACAAGGCATTGATAGTGATATTTGAGTTTGTGACAAGTTCGTTCGCACGAGGCATCCACTGAACTTTATTTGGTTTATAGAATAACCGCAGGTTGCAAGGGGTTGTCATAATAATCTTCAGCTGGCGTTTAGTCAGACGAGACAACAGATATGTAGACACAATCCCGCGTTGACGGTCGCCCCACCCTCCGCACAAGTGTTGAGGGTCACACAGATACACTAAATAACGTCCTTCTAAAGATTGATTATTTGTTTCGTTAAAAGGCGATGGCGGTAGAACATCAGAAAACGGCCTTTTCATTTTTATGGGCCTCTTTGTTACACGTACTTGTGATGGAACAAAAGGGCTTTTAGTGACTTTAACGTTTAGTAAATATTTCCCAGGATTATCTGCACTTGGCGGATGTAAGTTCACACTTCCGCTTTGATTGTAGCTGTTCTGAATGGACGATAATTTGTTGCCAGGGACGCTTTGAGAGCCCTTAATAACACCGTAATAGCGATAACCCACTTCGGGGTATTGAAAATCTTTTGTATTCTCTTTAGCACCCATCACATGAGAAGTCTGACCATTCAGGGAACCCATAGGAGCGTCATCCAGCTCATTCATATCCATTAAGTTCTGGGAAAACCCCGCATCCATATACGCATGCAGGTCAAAAGGATCATCCTTCATAGATGCCACAAACGAAACTGGATATTCATGAAAAAAACGATCATCATTATCACTGAGGCCAGCTTCTAAACTGGATCTTTTCTCATCATCACCAGCATTTGTACCTTCCAGCGGTAGGTCCGCCAGCTTCCCCATCGCCTGTGCCTGCTGCAGCTTCTTCTCACCGAGGGGATCGTTTGGTACGTATATCTTGAGCGTGTCTCTGCTGGAGAAGTCGTTGAAGATGTCTGTGCTTTGAGAGCTGAACAAATAAACCATGTAGACGCCATAGATACAAAGTATGCAGAGAATCAAGAAGCTGAGGCGAGCCAGCTTTCTTTTGTATGTCTGAAACAAGAAATCCAGGAAATATTATATAATAATTTGCAAAGCTATAAAAATAGTAGTAGCAGCAGCAGCAGTAACAATAGTAGTAGTAGTAGTAGCAAAGCAGTAGCAGCAACAGTAGTAGTAGCAGTAGTAGTAGCAGTAGTAGTAGCAGCAGCAGTAGCGGCAGCAGTAACAGTAGCAGTAGCAGCAGCAGTTGCAGTAGTAGTAGTAGTAGCAAGATTAGTAGTAGTAGTAGTTGTTCTAGTATTAGTATTAGTAGTTGTAGTAGTATTAGTAGTAGTATTAATAGTAGTAGTAATAGTAGAAGTATTAGTAGTAGTAGTAGTAGTAGTAGTAGTAGTAGTAGCAGTAGTAGAAGTAGTAGTAGCAGTAGTAGCAGTAGTATTAGTAGTTTTGGTAGTAGTAGTAGTATTATTAGTAGTAGTTCATTCATAGACAAAGAAAAAGCCCTTGATAGAGTCGACAAGAATATGTTGTGGGAATTCATGGGAAAAAAGTGAATCAGCAATCATCTCATTAATATTTACAAAAGCCTGTACACACGTAGTAAATGCTGCGCAAGATCGAAGGCAGGGTTGTCAAGAACTTTTATAGTGAACTCTGGTGTGCGTCAGGGCTGTGTGCTATCGACGCTTCTTTTTATACATACACGGATACCATATGTAGCGAAACGAACTTTAACCATGAAGAAGATGTTACAGAATTAATATTCGCCGACGACCAGGTACTCATAGCAGAAAATACATATTGCCTACAGAACCACCAAAATCAAATCAGTAACAAAAGGGAGGAATATAATATGAAAATAAACACTACGAAGACAGAGACAATGATGATAAGAAGACATACAGACAATTTAGAAATAACATTGAAAAAAAAACACCCTGAGACAAACAGAGGAATTTAAGTATTAGGGAGCAATTTTCACATCCGACGGAAAACTGGACAGAGAAATTAGCTCCAGATGTGCCAGAGCTAATCAAGTGACGGGGCAACTATCTCCCCTGTTGACACACAAGCAGATACCTCGGAGTACTAAAGTGAATCTTATCAGAACTATTTTTTGGCCAATACTATGCTATCAATGCCAAACGTGGACAATTACATCCTCCAATGAACGTAAAATTGTGACCACAGAGATTAAATGTCTTAGAAGAGCTGCAGGAGTTTCAAGGAAAGACAGAATACGAAATCAGGAAATCAGACGAATGCTAGGAATAAAGCCAGTCTTACAAGTCATCAAAGAACAACAAATGAAGTGGTTTGGACACCTAACAAGAATGCCCTGGTACTATCTGCCACAGCGAGCCACACTACAACGTTACAATGGGTATAGAGCGAGTGGAAGACCTCGGAAAATATAGAGTGATGGCATTAAGAACAGCCTTACAGAAATTAACATCAGTCTTAATAGTGCTCATGACAGAGCTCATCAACGAACGTTACATCTTCCCCCGACACTTCGATGAGGTACAAGGTGGAAGAGAAGAAGAATAGGAAGAAGAAGAAGAAGAAGAAGAATGGTATTATTATTATTATTATTATTATTATTATTATTATTTTTAATATTATTATTATTATTATTATTATTATTATTATTATTAGTAGTAGTAGTAGTCGTAGTAGTAGTAGTATAAGTAGTAGAAGTAGTAGTAGTAGTAATAGTAATAGTAGTAGTAGTAGTAGTCGTAGTAGTAGTAGTAGTAGTAGTAGTAGTAGTAGTAGTAGTAGTAGTAGTAGTAGTAGTAGTAGTAGTTAGTAGTAAGTAGTAGCAGTAGTACTAGTAGTAGTAGCAGCAGCAGTAGTAGTAAGTAGTAGCAGTAGTACTGATAGTAGTAGCAACAGTAGTAGTAAGTAGTAGCAGCAGTAGTAGTAAGTAGTAGCAGTAGTACTAGTAGTAGTAGCAGCAGTAGTAGTAAGCAGTAACAATAGTACTAGTAGTAGTAGCAGCAGTAGTAGTAAGTAGTAGCAGCAGTAGTAGTAAGTAGTAGCAGTAGTACTAGTAGTAGTAGTAGTAGGAAACAAATGCCGCCTGGTGCAGGTAGGCGCAATATACAATGGTTTAACATTGTACGTCTTCCAGAGCCCCAAAAATGCAGTTTTGTCAAAGGACACAGACCCAAATACTGTCCAGACCGGCGACGAAGTTGTCTGACGGCGAAACAATGGGCGACCCGTTCGTCCATGTAAAGTGTAAGGTCTGGTGTATCGAACAAATAGTAAAGAAAAAGCAAAGCTCCCTCCCTATACACGCCAGTGGCGCTTCGGGCAGATTAGACTCGATTTATATTTTGAACAGACCAATCCCGCTCTCAATGGGTGATGCGGTCAGCATCACGCCAGTCGCCTTTATTTCCCAGGACTTCATCTGGTATACATTTAAGGCTGGATCGACCTGGGAGCCGAGATCATTTAGAAAAAAAAAAAAAATAGTCCGGCTCTACAAAGGACCCGAACCTACGACACTGGGTTCCGGCGGCGAACGCCTAGCGCTACACCACGACGGCTCCAGTCGAGCGTATAGTAAAGTAAGTTCCCTTTTCACGCCTCAGGCGCATCGGGCATATGGGAAGAGCGTCCTATATTTTTACAGACCAATCGACACTGGGTGGGTAATGTTGTCAGCATTACGCCGGTCGTCTTTACTTCCACAGGACAGCCATCCTGGTACCCATTTTAGGCTGGGTCGACCTGCGACGCCCCATACCATGATAAAAATCCACGCAGTCAGCAGTGGGTTTCGATCGCGGTTCGTTGGAATTACGAGCCGGACTCGCAGTGCCTAAAAGACGGACGCCGCTGAACGTATAGTGCTAGATCAAATTTGTTTTTTTAGACCGATACCCACCACTCGACAGGTTATGCTGCGAAAAGCATACAGTTTATCATACGGTATCATTCGCAACTTTTTTTTGCATTAACGCGACCCGCTAAGCGTTCAGAACAGGCGACCAATATTCTTAACTTTAACAATGTTTCTTCAGCTGGAGCAGAAAAGAGTTTAGCATTCTTCTGCCAAAACATTATATTTCCCATAGAGGGCCTTGAAAACCCATTAGTTCTAATAATTTTCTGTGGAAAAATAAAATGGCCACAGTTTGGTCTGCATTGCGAACACTTTCCTGGCACAGCCTCTCGAGAACAATGTGTCCGACCATAAGATACGGCAACGCAGAAGAGCTAAGCCAAGTCAGATTTAGGAGCTTAGAAGTGACATTGTGCTAGAAAGAAAAAGAGCTACATAGCTTGTCTTTAGTTGGCTGTTGCACTGATTAACAAACTCACACCCATAAGGCACAACGATATGCGTCATGGAGAGCAAAGGAGGCGCCAGCTTCGTTGTGAAAACAACACCAGACTCAATATTTCACTTTAATGGTTTTGGCTTTGCTAGGTTGAGAAAATCAACGTAACTGCACATTTAGCATTCCCATACGCGCTCAGTCCTCTGTTTCAGCAGCCAGTTAAAGGTACTTCTACTGACTGTTCCCATGAGGAGTTGATTATTTTGAAGGCGGCATATACTTGCTTCTAAATTCTTTACCCCCAGGTCACGCAGTAGTGTTAGTGTCAGAGGTTTTAGTTATTTCAATATAGCATACTGTTTCTCGTGGTGGTAGCACATTAGAGCACTGACTAGTAAGTAAGCTTGTTTAATGACCTGATGGTGTTGGGCTCGAATACCAATCATCACCGAGTTGCTTTGCCGACTGGCATTGGCGATCATGCCTCTCCATAATCTCTGATCTTCAGTAGCGTGAATCAGTTTATGTGCTTACACCCCCCCCCCCATGTTATGACAAAAGGCTGTCAATTATCTGTGTATGTGTGCCCGAGTGTATGTGTGCCCGAGTGTATGTGTACCCATATGCATGTGTGCTAAAGTGTATCTGTGCCCAAGTCTATGTGTCTATGTGTATGTGTGCCCATGTGTATATGTGCTCAAGTGTATGTGTGCGCATGTATATGTGTGCCCGAGTGTATGTGTGCCCAAGTGTGTCTGTGCCCACGTGTATGTGTCTATGTGTATGTGTGCCCATGTGTATATGTGCTTAAGTGTATGTGTGCGCATGTATATGTGTGCCCGAGTGTATGTGTGCCCAAGTGTATATGTCCAAGTGTATGTGCATCCAAGCGTGTGTGTACCTATGTGTAAGCCTACCCATGTGTATGTGTCCAAGTGTACATGTACCCATGTGTATATCTACCCAGCTGTACGTGTGTCCAAGTATATGTGCAAGAGCGTGTAGGCGCAAGGGTATGTGCGCGCATGCGTGTGCCCATAATTTTCTGCAACAGTCGCACCAGAACGTGAACAGAGTCACGTTTCCGGGGAAACAAAAACACGCCGCAAACTAATTTAACCGACAGAAGTAGCAAACAACACGGTTTGTCTGATGGGCCACGGTGTCAAGGTGCTCTCAACACGTCACCACAACTGTGCCGTTGTAATTGTTGCCGAGGTAAACAACAATGTGTGGATGTACTTCCGGCGATAGTGTGTGTGATTGTGCGTATGTGTGTGTGTGTGTGTGTGTGTGATTGTGCGTATGTGTGTGTGTATGTATATATATATATATATATATATATATATATATATATATATATATATATATATATATATATATATATATATATATATTTACACGCACACACACATATAAACGAGGACATTTGACGCCGGAAGTGGGTCCTCAGCACCCTTAAAACTCCGAAAAGTATTTATGGGAGTTTTTCTGAAGCTCCCAACCCCCTCCTACCCCCAGTAATTTTATAAGTGAACTAAAAGATACCCATTTTACCAAGCATAGACATTTTCTTTCAAAGTATATGTTTATACATTTCATATGATTTCAAGTGTTTGATCATATTTTTTGCCATTTAGCCCAATAATAATAATTATAACTTTAATATTATTAATAATATCATATGAATGTGTTGAATGAAAAAAAAAAATTAACTATATCTTTAAAGTAAAATTAATGTATACGGTGAAGAGAATTTATATATATATATATAGTTAAAAAAAGGGGGCGGGGCATCTTAGCCCCCATTTAAATTATTGTTTGGTCAGGCCCTCTCAACCCCCCCCCCCCCCAACTCCCCCAAATTCTTGTGGGTTGAGCACCCACAGACCTTCCTCCTCCTTTTCCAGCTAATTATTTACCTATGAAATGTGTGAGGTGGTGTGGGGCCTAGTTTGTTGGAGGGTGGGGGGGGGGGGGATAGTGGGATCTGGTCCCTCCCCCCCTAACCCTATCTTTTCCATTTCCCTCCTCATTTTCTTCTGAATTTTAGCGAGGAGTGGTGAATAGGTGTGACGAGCGCCCGATGCAAGGACTAAGAGTGGTACATCTGAAGAATGGATTGAGCATAAACTGACACTCTGGAAGTGCCACTCTAGCTGTCCCAGTTTGGCTCTGTGGGTTCCTGTGTAAGGACTTTCTAGTAATGTGATTATCAGGTTCAACAAATATTTTCGAACTTAACGATGTTTGATTCGAATTATTTTTTGTAACATATTGTGCGATTTCATTACTACTGCTGCTGTTGTTCCTCCTCCACCTCCTCCTACTATTATTAACACAACAACAACAACAACAACTTCAACAACAACAATAACAACAGCAACAACAACAACTACTACAATTACTACTACTACTACTACTACTACTACTACTACTACTACTACTACTACTACTACTACTACTACTACTACTACTACTACTGCGGCTGCTGCTGCAACAACAACAACAAAAACTACTACTACTACTACTACTACTGCTGCTGCTGCTGCTACTACTACTACTAAAGCTACCACCACCACCACCACCACCACCACCACTACTACTACTACTACTACTACTACTACTACTACTACTACTACCACCACCACTACTATTACTACTACTACTACTACTACTACTACTACTACTACTACTACTACTACTACTACTACTACTACTACTACTACTACTACTACTACTAATACATCTACTACTACTTCTTCTTCTATTACTGCAAACAACCAGAACCATCACTACCACTAGTGCTGCTGCTACCACTACGCTGTTACTGTTGTGAATACAGCTGTTACCACAACTTCTACCACCATTACTATCACGATCACGACCACACCACTACTACTAACACTACTACTACTCCAGTCGCTAACATCAGTACTACTATAATTACTATCATACTATTGTTGCTGCCTTCAAAAATGACCTTGGCTCCCAGGTCGACCCAGCCTTGAGTGGGTACCGGGTGCAATCCCGGGAATTAGAGGCGGCCGGCGTGATGCTGACCACATCACCCATCTTGTGCCGTTGGTCTATAAAAATATAGGTCTAGCCCTATATGCCCTATAAGCCTAAAGTTTTGGAAAGGGTCCTTTACTTTTTTTTAATTGTTGCTGCCACTACTACAAACTGAATATATAACATTGGAACCTCAGCGAAAGTTTGAAATACGCACACGCACACACACACACACAAACAACGCAAACACACAGCCGTTTCGACTGAAGTCTTTATCAGCAACTACTAATTGTACCATATACGCTAACGTAGGTTTCTCAGCCCAACAGGGAGAAAGAAGCCAGCCTGTCTGTCCAACAAGAGCGCGAAGTAAAGGCAAATCAGGATGGGTCACGTTTTCCAGCCAAACGGACTCCCCCCCCCCTCCCGCAGAAATAGACCCAACACTGTAATATACGTATATACTTATTAGCAAGTTACGAATAGCAGTGGTACACACACTCACGTACACACACAACTACTCAGTCACTCCCATAGACGCTCTTCTTCTTCTTCTTCTTCTTCTTCTTCTTCTTCTTCTTCTTCTTCTTCTACTACTTCTTCTTTCACTCTTAAAGGGTAGTTGGCACTTCCTGTTGTGGTTTACAGATAGACAGTGATATCTGCGTCTTTTGGCCAAGTATATCCGATTTAAGAAAATCCCTAAAAAGTCGCCTTTTACGACATTCTTGTCTGGAGCAATAAGTCTATTCCTTTTCATTTGAAAATGAGCGCCCGGAACCAACCCGAAGAGACAACGGAATTTAAAAAAAAAAATCCACCTCCACACACACACACACAGACGCAAACAGACGTACACACACAATCACAGTGAAATAAAAGCACCCGGAACTGAAAATGCTAGGTCACCCTGCTTCAGCCATTTCAGGCTGACATTTGAAAGTAAAGCGTGTCAGGACATGATGGACCTTCCGTTTTTCTTGTCCCCCACCCCCTCAATTTCCCCCCTTCCTCCTCCTTGTTCTTTACCTTTTTTCCAAAATCCTGTTCTTTTTTTTTTCTTTGTGCCTCTCACAAATTTCTGGCATCAACGGACATTGAAATTATCCGAAATCTGGCCGTCAGATGATAGCCAGCTGTTTTACTGCGACCTTTAACCTTTGTGTTTGACTTGTGACTGCTGAGTGTTGAAAGCTGGCATGCTGAAATATAAACGTGGATTGGAAAGGACCAGTTGGGAGAATTGAGACAATTTAAACATGACTGCTATTTGAGACAGTTTTCTGGGAAAATGCGCACGAGGTCAGCCTGTTGCTCCAACCGAATGTCGAAAGGTATTTAAAAAAAATAAATTCTGAGCCGTTTCCACAATGAAGATTGTCTAAAGTGCATCCACTGGGCTATTGCAGGATGAGGCGCTTATCACTTCTGGCCCTGGTAATCTGTTAATCTTAGTTTCAGCTTCATAGCAAACGGGTCACCCCATCGTTGCTCCGCTCCTGTGCCAACGAAAAGCACACATAATGTTTATCACAGTCCCTTGTGGAAAGATTGACAGACTGCTGTCTCAACATATGCACTAGCATACAAACGCATTAAAAGCATACGGTAGCCATCCGAAGTGCTAACACAAACAGTCCGACATTAGAAATGCAGTTCATCATGGATGGTAGCAGAAGTTACCAACAGATCAGCAGTTGCAAACGCGATCAATTTTAATCACATAATGGCACCACCAATATTGCGACAACAGGCATCGTGCCATTTTCTGAATCTACAGTTCACACCACCAGTTTGGTCACAGTAGAAAAACTTTCTGAATGAAATCAGCAGCTCACAGTGTCACGCCATGCACTCAATTGAGAAGCTGGGCGACGAAACTATCCTTTCAGTCTACAAATGGGGCAAAAATGCACCGGCCACCGTCTGACAGAAGCAAAGAAATTTTGCCACGGCTCACAACAGTGACCGTGCCTAGCGTTCATTTCGACCGGAAGTAGTGCGAGTTTATTAACGGTTACACCAGTGGTGCCCTCGTGCTAGGGAAGGGACCCGGGGCGTAACGCACATCAGCAAGGTGTCGCCCCTGTACGACCTGACCGCCTTCGTTAACGATTGCGCACCCCACAGCCATGCAGTTTTTTGGCACGAAGGAGACACCTTAAACTTGGGTTCTGGACTACCGACTCTCTACATGCTCACACGCGTGTGTTAATGGTGTACAAAAGTTATCATGTATCTCCCATATACCATTAGCCTTATGTTCCAGCATACATTTATAAATAAAATACTATTGTCATGCATATATGCATTCATACACTTAAACATACTGGTAATAGTTGTTCTGGCCCTAGGGACAGACAGTCGGCTGACGGTTTACGTTCTGAAAAGTTATGTTTTAGCTAGGTTGGCTAATGCAAATTCCTAATTTCTGGACTGGGAGGCAAGGGTTCCTAGCCTAGCTACTAAGTTGAGTGCTTGGTGCGGTACTGTGAGCTGTCGATTTTATGTTGATTTTTTTCTTCTCAATTGCACCTGCGGTTTATTGACAGTTGTAGACTGCATCAAAATTGCAGGTGGGCGACTATGTCCAGAATAGCCTGTAGTTTTTCAGGTGCAATGCCCGCTTTCCTGACTGACCGTCTCCGCCAACAGTGAGCCGCAGTTATGGTGTGGGACAGCTAGTTTAACACATTTGACAGCTGCCTTATGCATTTTTAATTTGCTTGTGCAAGCTTTAGTATTTCGCTGGGACTAACACATTTTTCACAAATTTTTAAATCATCTGGGGCAATAAAGGACATTTTGTGTGATTTCCGCGGGCAAACGAACGGAGCAGTTCTATGGTGACCCATCTATGGCGATTTTAGAACCTTGTCTAACGACTAACGACTAACGTCCGTCTCTTCCACCGATCTACAGGAAAAGAATGAGAATGGTTACAAAATAAAGTACTGTCTGGACAATTTGAAAGGGAGCACACAGACAGACAGACAGACAGACAGACAGACAGACAGACAGACAGACAGACAGACAGACAGACAGACAGACAGACAGACAGACAGACAGACAGACAGACAGACAGACAGACAGACAGACAGACACGCACAGAGAGAGAGAGAGAGAGAGAGAGAGAGAGAGAGAGAGAGAGAGAGAGAGAGAGAGAGAGAGAGGACAAACGAACGAAAGAACAACATAATTTTCGTTTTAAGGGTAACAAACTGGGCACTCAGGCCGCATGACACTCGGCTCGTGCAGACACTCATTGTTCACACATCGACTGAATTTGTATCTGGCATATTATGTTTCATGTAGCAAAATATATAGCATGAGGATATACTAAAAATACAAAGGCATGGGTGCCAAATACATACATTCAAATAAATACATAAATACACACAGACGCATAAGCACACACACACCAAACACTCATACTTACACACCCAAATTCATGCACACACATGTCTACATACACTAATTTGTGTAAACACACTCATACACACATAAACGCGCATATAAACATATCGTTCTGATATATATATATATATATATATATATATATATATATATATATATATACGCACACAGACGCATACAAACTTACACCTATACACATATAGAGAGAAACAGAGAAAGAGAGGGGGTGAGAGATCTGAGAGAGAGAGGGAGAGAGAGAGAGGGAGAGGGAGAGAGAGAGAGAGAGGGAGAGAGAGAGAAAGCATGCAGCAATTGTGTGCCAGAACGTCGGGGCTGGGTTATCAAGGAAGCTGTCTTGATAACCAGCTGAACATCTGGGATCATAAAGAGCAACACGTCTAGGATGTGAGTTACAGAAATGAGCTGTGCGCAGCGGGGAAGGCATGCGAGGGGTAGTTCAGGACACTCTCCTTCATCATATGACTGGCACAATACATCGTGACAACACTAACTCGAGAGAAACTAAAAACTCTAATAAACTAATGATGAATGTTGAATGTTGGATTAAGAATCGACGTCACAGCACTCGGGACACTCCCATAAGCTCTCCGTCCCCATCTTCAGCAGCAAGCGAAGAGTTACAATTTCGATGGTATCAGTAACTGTCTGATTGTATATCCGTCTCGTCCTTCCCTGTGTATCGAACGTCGGCCAGATCACCTTGTAACTCCTCGCAGTGCCATTCTCCTCAGACCGTAATGATCTATTTGTTCCTCGGCACTGTTCACTTGCTCACAAAGGGCTCTCACAAAATCCAGCTTGTCATACATGAGTTCACCACCAAGTGGTGCAGAACCGGCCGGTCTATCCGCCTGCTCATTTCCCAACACACTGGCATGACATGGAGAAAATATCGAAAGGATGCTAACTACCAGGGACCTCTCAAGTGAAGCCTGTCTCCTCCATAATATGACTGCCACAATACATCGTGACAACAGTAACTCGAGACAAACTAAATCTCTAATAAACGAAGAAATTTTTATTGTTTTTTTTTCCAACTTCTGCCTTCTATCTCCCAGTGGAGCATAGGCCCTCAACCAACTCACGCCAAGTGGTTCTATCCTTCGCTGACGCATGCAGCTCTTCCCATGTCCTCTAAATCTTTTTCAACTTCACTCACCAGCTTCCTTCTCCACGTGTTTTTTTTGGTCTCCCTTTATTTCTATGCCTCTGTGGGTTCCCGTGAAAAGAAATTCTAATTATATTATTCGCAGGTTTTTCTGAACGCTTGTCCTATCCACCGTCAGCGGTTTTTCTTTACCCCTTGGTCCACTGGAATTTTTTTAGCTCTCTTCCAAAGTTCTAAGTAGAGCTTTGCTTGTTTTATAAATATCTAAAAGGTGACTAACCAGGGGTTTTAGTGAAATCTGATATATTAGGCCGGAAGTTGAGGATATCGCAGCCAAGCCGTAAACCACCATAAAATTACTTACATTATCTTCTACATCTTTTCTTTCGTCCTAGTGACTTAAATGAGTTGCGTGAGAAAGGGCACTTCACTTAATTTCCCCTTTAAACCTATTAAAACTGCATTTGTATATTTGTTCGTTTTGAAAGGCATAGGCGCTGAAGCTAGGAGGCTGAAGCCACTTCGTCCCACATCCTCAAACATATAAGGGGATGAGGTGGGTCCTTTAGCCCCCACATTCTTAGGCGAGCTGAGCACCCACCTCGTAGATGATTTTCAAGGGGGTTAGATGGGTCCCGCTTGCCAAGTACAGAGGTTCTCTTTTTAAGTATTTAGTAATACATTAAATCCTTTCCAAAGAATACTAAATTCATTTGCCATTCAGCACTTAACAATAATAATAATAATAATAATAATAATAATAATAATAATAATAATAATAATAATAATAATAATAATAAAAAGTAAAAAGTAAAGATCCCTTTTCACACCTTAGGCGCATCGGGTACATGGGAAGAGCGTCCCATATTTTTACAGATTGGATGGGTCACGGCCAGCTCCATTTCGGAGCTCTAGGTAAGTTGATGAAAATAATATTTAATTTACTAACTAACTTCTCACAGCAAGTCACTCTGTGCCTCTTTACTAATTAATGACTAACAGTATAATTATATGTTTGTTAATTTGTGTAAACTGGCTCTTGCTTTGCTTCGCGAACACTGGCTGTAAACTCTTGCGGAAACTTCTGGTTGCTCATCCACTTCTTTTGCATATTTGCAGTTCTACGGTCTGTTAATTTTTGTAAATATCTTTTGCTTTGCTTCGCGAACACTGGCTGTAAACTCTTGCGGAAACTTCTGGTTGCTCATCCACTTCCCTTGCATATTTGTTACCAAATGATAAGGAATTGATTTCATCCAGCAAGATGAAACTGGACAAATTTGTTTGTGCTGTTTGTACCTTGAGGATACATATTTAGTAGTGCTATAAATACTGTTAAGAAAACTACTCTGGGTGAAACAAGTATTGCACATATCAATTTCTTACTGATTGTGTTTGTTTACTAATTATTAAATAACAGTATAATTGCATGTTGTAGTAGTCTAATAATAATAATAATAATAACCATCAATCATTTATATTTATGTTATGTATGACATGTGTATGTTTCATAGCAGTATTTTTGTGCGCTAAATTTGATAAAGTACAAATGTCCCCCCCCCCTTTTCCCTCCGCTCCTCTGATGCAGCAACACCCTCTCAAAATCAAAGAGTTATCACTGATATTTCTTTACTTTTGCTGGAACAACTTTTAGTTTACATCTAAACGTTACTGATGTTTATATTCATGTTGACTGTAGCAAAAGCATTTTTGTTTTTCTGTAAGAGCCTTTATTGTTATATTTAATTGGCACACTTATTTACCTTTAAAATGACGTATAGTTCTAAAAAATATGTCAAAAATTAATGACACTGCAGTTTAATTTGTGTATACATCTCCTCGATAAAAACTGTGAACGCAGAGGGACTCAATTCTTGCACAAGAAGGGGAATCCCCGTTCACTTGTTAGTCATTATTAGAGAAGGCAGTGGATGGGTATTGTTGTCAGCATTACACCGGCCGTCTTTACTTCCCAGGACACCCATTCTGGTACCCATTTTAGGCTGGGTCGACCTGTGACGCCCCATACCATGATAAAAATCCACGCAGCCAGCAGTGGGTTTCGATCGCGGTACATTGGATTACGAGTCGGTCTTGCAACGCCTAAGCCACGGACGCCGCAATAATAATAATAATGGTAAGAATATTATTAATAAAAATGATAATAATAATAATAAATAATCTTCTTATCACCGCCTCGAGTTTTGGAGGTTCCGGATTCAATCCCCGGAAAGGGCTGGGATTTTTTTTCACGTGGACTTGGACTTCTAGAAATTTCTCCTGGTCTCTGGGTAGTAAGATCGGACGCACGTGTGCATTCGAGCACAAGGAAAAAATCCCTTGGCAGTTGGAAATCGAAAAGAGTAGCCTAACCGCGCTGCCCCGGGCAAAATTTTGAGTTAAAAATATATTTCAGGATCCTCGCCGGTGCTACAGAGCCTGTGCATTGTGCTGAGCTTCTTCGGACTTGAGTTAGAAAAAGAACGGAGCACTTATGGGTTACTACCCGTGTGAAATGGCGTTGATCAGTTGTCCAAACTTCAAACTTCTTCTTATCAATGACCGGCTGTAATCTCTAGCGGAAAAATCTAGTGGCTCGTCACACTCCCGTCTCAATATAAGACGCAATTATGCCTTATTTTGAAACCCCCACCGACTGAAGTCGGGGGCCCTAAATATAACCTACGGGTTGAATGGGGTTTCTGGGACTTGTACCATGGGGACCCTCATCCGATGGCGTCACTTTGTGTCCATTGTGTTAATCGCTTGTTGTGAGGTCCTGGTGGGGGGTTGA
This sequence comes from Candidula unifasciata, assembly GCA_905116865.2. Taxonomy (NCBI): domain Eukaryota; kingdom Metazoa; phylum Mollusca; class Gastropoda; order Stylommatophora; family Geomitridae; genus Candidula; species Candidula unifasciata. The sequence goes on from CAJHNH020003090.1 coordinate 565,077, forward strand.
ATGTCAGTCAGTCTGGTTGTTCGTCCACTCCTGGATTGGTGTCATTTGGCCTAAACATTGTTTGGTTTTATTGCATAATTTTTTGATTTGTTTATTAATTCTGCCGTTTTCAAAAAAAAAAAAAAAGAAATATCCCAGATATGTAAAATCTTTTGCCTGCTTTAACAAGTGTTTGAAGGCTTTAGGCCGAAAAAATAATTGTGTCATTCGTTACTGCAGTTCGTTACAAAAATGACTAGTTCTTCTTGCCGGGGAGGGGGGAGGGGGGGGGGGAGAGGGGGGGATTACAAACTACAGTAATCTACTACTTCTTAACGTTCACCGGCTGTAAACTCTGACGGATAATTCTAGTTCTTCGCCCATTTCTAGACTTTTGTCTTGTTCCGGCACTGAGTTTTGAGTGCGCATGTATTAAACAAGTCTCGATTTGTTGTTCTTCTACAGCCCGTTGGTTCTTCGCCTTTCAGGCAATCTGCTCTGACTTTGAAGAAAACACCCCTTATTGGTTGCCTTCTGCGACATGCTTGTAACTAGTCAGTGAGTCTAATATTACCCCCCCCCCCCCCAACACACACATAAAGGCCCCTGAACCCCACTGGGAAAACGACGATAAGAAAAACAGTTTGCAACATCTGCACCTAAGAAAAAAAAAAAAAACAACAACAGCAAAGGCAATACAATTACAAGTTAAAATGTCTGTTCAAACTAACAAGCATTCGGCTTACCAGAACTTTCATTTCTGTAGAAGAATATCCAAGCTTGATCCTCAGACCGGGCTCAGACCAGAGACCGTTAATTCATCACCTGGACCTCGCGAGCTGAGTAGCAAAATCCCACACGTGCGCGCCATACTGCGGATTATTTCTGATCTCACGGCATTGTGCTTTCTGGTCCAGCTTCCCGCTTATGGCTGCTCCCTGTACATATGAAAACATGTCATTTCTGGTTAGTCATTCACACGCCAGTTTACTTCTATAGGTAGTAATATTGATATTCAAGAAAACATACAGAAAGAAAGGTACTTTTTTATTAGCCGATCACAAACAGGGGGAACCCACAGGTCACGGAACAGTCGAATATTTCAGGGGATGGTAGATTAAGAGGCTCTCTATTAATATCTTGCCCCCCCCCCCTCGATGACGTCACAGGACAGTCCAGCATTTTAGAGGGTGGTAAGACTGGGTTTCCAGGATTTCTGAGTTTACCCAAAACATCTAGAACTTGCCCTAAACCCCACCCACCTACGTCCCACGAGAGAGTGCAGCCTAGGCCCCACGAATGCATACAGCCTATCACCCCCTGAAATATTACACTATTTCGTGACCTGAAAACACAGAAAACACGGAAAACCCGCTCTTTACCACCCTCTAAAATAATGGACTGTCCCGTGACGTCATTTGTTGTCGACCAAAAAGAAAGCACGGAAACAAATTATGACACGCATTGGTAAAGCATTTTAAAAGCTTGAACAAAATATCGAAATCTAGATTATATAGTTTTAGAACTAATTTACATGTTTTCAGTTCTATTATTATTTAAGTTTTAACATATGAGAGTTGAATTTGGAGAACAACTACACATATGGAAGGAAATTTAAAAACACTCGAAAACAAATGTTTGAGGAAAAAGAACAATACAATCGGATAAATTCAAAGAGGTGAAAAAAAATAAGAGAAGTATCTGAATAACTACTTCCCCCTGTGGGTTCTGGGACCCTACTGGGGAAAACAAGAACAGACCCACTGCCTTCCCAACAAGCATGAGGTAGGAGTAGGACTAATTCGGGGCTTGCTTTGAAGTCGGAGTGCTTATGCCTGAGCGGCAAGAAGCAACCAACTGCACATAAACAAGTCGGTAAAACGGATGTACACGCAAACAAAACCAAAGTCCAAAAGGACGAACAACCAGGACTTTCCGCTGTAGCTCAAAGCCGATTAACAAAGAAGAAGAAGGAAAAACCCAACAAGACAAATGTCGAGGACTGGACGAAACACTCAGATCTTTCGTCGGAGTTTACAGCCAGTCAGTCCTAAAAAAGAAGAGTAGAAGAGGTTCCCCATCTTGTTGTGAAAATAGAAGACGAGAGGATAAGACACATTTAAACAGCAGGAAAGATCTATTGAAAGACAAATGGTAAAAAACAAACAAACAAAAAAACACCGTTTTATTTTCTGCCGATAACGCCTCAGTCCTATGTTGTAGACTCTAGACTCATATTTCTGTAAGTCGTGCAAAAAGCGGTAGCCCCAGAACACAGTCAAGTCTTTTCTTTCCACCCATCACAGCACAGCTTGACAACTACGTGGTAAAAGAAGAAGAAGAAGAGGAAGAGAAAGTAGAAGAAGAAGAAGAAAAGGAAGAAGATGAAGAAGAAGAAAAAGCGCAAGAAGAAGAAGAAGAAGAAGAAGAAGAAGAAGAAGAAGAAGAAGAAGAAGAAGAAGAAGAAGAAGAAGAAGAAGAAGAAGAAGAATAAGAATAAGAAGAAGAAGAAGAAGAAGAAGAAGAAGAAGAAGACGACGAAGAAGAAGAAGAAGAAGAAGAAGAAGAAGAAGAAGAAGAAGAAGAAGAAGAAGAAGAAAAAGAAGAAGAAGAAAAAGCACAAGAAGAAGAAGAAGAAGAAGAAGAAGAAGAAGAAGAAGAAGAAGAAGAAGAAGAAGAAGAAGAAGAAGAAGAAGAAGAAGAAGAAGAAGAAGAAGAAGAAAAAGCACAAGAAGAAAAAGCACAAGAAGAAGATGAAGAAGAAGAAAAAGCGCAAGAAGAAGAAGAAAAAGAAGAAGAAGAAGAAGAGAAGAAGAAGAAAGAAGAAGAGAGAAGAAGAAGAAGAAGAAGAAGAAGAAGAAGAAAAAGAAGAAGAGGGAAGACGAGAAGAAGAAGAAGAAGAAAAGAAAGAATAAAAAAGAAAAAGAAGAAGAAGAAGAAGAAAAGAAGAAAAAGAAGAAGGAAGAGGAGTGAAGAAGAAGAAGAAGAAGAAAAAGAAAGATGAAGAAGAAGCAGATAGAGAAGAAGAAGAAGAAGAAGAAGAAGAAGAAGAAGAAGAAAGAGAAGAAGAAGAAGAAGGAAGAAGAGAAGAAAAAGTTAAAGAAGAAGAAAAAGAAGAAGAAGAAGGAAAAGAAGAAGAAGAAGAAGAAGACAGAAGAAGAAGAAAGAAGAAGAAGAAGAAGAGAAGAAAGAAATGAAGACGAAGAAGGAGAGAAGAAAAAGAAGAAGAAGATGAAGAAGAAGAAGAAAAAGCAAAGAAGAAGAAGAAGAAAAAAAGGAAAGAAGAAAGAAGAAGGGGAAAAGAAGAAGAAAAGAAGAAAAGAAGAAGAAGAAGAAGAAGAAGAAAAAAAAGAAAAAAGAAGAAGAAAAGAAAGAAAAAGAAGAAGAAAAGAAAAAGAAGAAGAAGAAAAAAAAAAAAGAAGAAGAAAAAAAGAAAAGAAAAAAGAAAAAAAAGAAGAAGGAAAAAAGGAAAAAAAGAAGAAAAAAAAGAAGGAAGAAAAAAAAAAGAAGAAAAGAAGAAAAAAAAAGAGAAGAAAAAGAAGAAAAAAAAAG